>JAYDZK010000169.1:35986213-36026650 GCA_034509185.1 Euphonia xanthogaster | reverse complement strand
CCCCCCCCCCCCCCCCCGATGCAGGAAACAAAATAAAGTATATAATACAGTTGGGTAAACAATTCCACAGAATAATCATTATTCCAACACTTCAGCTGGATCTTCATCTCCAGTGTTGCCTCCTTTTTGTGAAACAATTCTGTGTTTGTGTCTCCCATACAGAGAATGAAATGCTGGGCAAGAAAAATTCCTGTGAATTTCCTGAGCACAATATTTATTCTTATTGCTTCATTTTCTATTCATGAATTCTATTTTGCAGCCCCACACAAAAGCAATTACCATTTGCCTCTTTTCTATGTAGCTCAGTTTGAACACACAGATTTTCTTAAAGCTGGAGGACCTGGCAGAGGAAGATCCAGGAAGGCACTGACCATTCTTGTCCCCTTGTCTGGCCTGCCCCTCACCTGGCAGCATGATACAGCAGCCATGCCAAATTATGGCCACATTTTGGGATTCCTCTGCTGGGTGTCAGTGAACAGCGTGGGGGGGAACTTGGGTGGGGAGAGAGGCCTTGGAGGTCAGGCAGAGAGAGTGGAAGACATTAATGGGAGGAAGAGGGGGAGAAAAAAGGAGTTTAATACTGGAAAAGTGTCTAGCAGTGATGTAGGTGCTAACAGGTGTAGCTGGTTAGACTACTGCAGGATGAAACTGAACTCTGCCAGGCTGTTTCGGGGAGGAACGCGGGTATGGGAATAAGAATAAGCAAAAAGGTTAGATGAGGAAAGCCCAGGATAGACCCTGATAGAAGACTGTAGGATTGTAGGTCTGATCAAAGACGAGCATGTCAAATAGGATATGAACACACAAGAGCATAGCTTTTCTACAGTGCATGGAAGGAGTGTGTTACTCCCAAATCTTAGTGTTTTTCTACAGGTAGCAAATGTTAGAAAACCCCCTGGTAAATTGTAAGTCATGTTCTCCTTCTCTACTGCTTGTCCAAACAAAAGGTGTCAGCCAGCTGCTGCTGCCAGCTAGTTTAGAAACTGAGGCTATTGTATACACAGGAATGTTCCAAGCTTACCGATGTGTCATTGAAGTGTAACCACAAATCCACATGAAATTACATAAAATACGTATAATAAGTGCATTTAGAGCCTAAAATCAATTGCTATAGGATCAGGAAATGTCAAAATTAATGGGCTATGTATATTCTGTTGTCCTTTCGGGGCTTTCCCTCCATCCCAAAATAGAATTTTTTTTTCAAGGCAGATAAAGGATCTGCTTTAGACATGAATCAGGACTATATGGTGATGTGGTCATTGTCAATAAACATATGGAGGATGGAATGGAGGAATGTGGAAGAGAAGGGAGGTATTCTGAAAGGACTGATGCCACCTTCAGATTAGTTCTGACAATCTGTTCCTAAAATTTTTAGATGGGCTACTAATTGTATGTTCCTGTTTTTTGGGGTATCCTGATTTGAGAACCAGCTGCCCCATTTGCTGTTGAAGATAAGTCAAAGTTAGCTCTACTTTGAATATGAAGTCTGTGTAATGATCAATACTCTGAAAGATCTGTGCTTCACACCAAACACCTATACTTAATGAAGTCTTCAATGTTTCAGGTATTATCAGAGGAATATATGCCTCACCTCAGAGGCATTCATCAGATACTGCATTGATGAGCTCCACAGGGAAAAGAAAAAATTATTTTGAAGAAATCGGTCATTCAGGATTCAGAACAGAGTTTTTATAGTTCTAACAGTAAATAAGACATAAATCCATACATTGCAAGGCAAGGATTACAAAGAAAGATTAAATAACTTATGGTTCAGTGAGCACTGTTTATTCTCTGCAGGGTTTGAGGCAGGGCTCTAGTGGAAAAATAGCATCCAGTCACAAAATTAAAGACTTTGACTAAATGTACAGGGGCAACTGGGATTTATGCAGTGTCTAAGGACACGTATCATGATATTACATGCTTCATTCTTAATGTAAGATTCTGTGTTGTTTGAAGTTGAGTATAATTAATCATTCATGAGGAAGGGAAATACAGATGTGTATAGGAAGAGCAGGAAGATGTACATCTTTCCTTCTTACTGAAAGGAAGATGTACATCTGAATGAATTGAGGCTTTCTGCCTGGCAGTCTGCACCTCTGTACTGTACCTGCTGACACACATCGTAGAGATACCCGAGTTGAGTCTCCTGCACACAGGGCTCTTGCCTCTGGACTTTGCCAGGGGTACAGCTTTGCATACTTTATTTTTGGGTTTTACCTGTGTGGGATATATATGAATAATATTTAGTAGCTTTTTTTCTGTAGCAATGATTGTCTAGCAGCTAGGCAAGAAAAGGTTTACAAGTAAAGGTAATGTATTTTATTTGAACAAGTGATGTAGTTAGAAAAAATGAGGTGACTTGGAAGTACTGAAAAGACTGCAAAATTGACTTACTGATATACAGGCTTTGGAGTCTGAAATGTGGTATCCTGGCCCCAGCTTCAATTTCATGTGTGTTTTATATTAATCATAATCATGGCGGTTTAGGGTAAATTTCCTAAACTATAAAAACATTAGTGGATGGGATAGAAATACATTTAAAATGAAGACAGATATATAAAATGGAGCTACTGTGGTGCTCTGACCTATAATTTTCATTACTTTTGGAGCAGAATAGAAATAGACCATTAGCATTCCTGAAGTTCTCTTATTTTCCATGGAGACATTGATGCATTTCACTCTGCTGCCATGAGAAATCTTCTGCTAGCCAGCCTCTGCTTAACACAGTGAGCAACATACACCTGGGAGCAGCAGACTCTGGAACTTTCTTCACAATTTCCTGTGTCTTAGTTTGGATTGCAGAGCCAGAGAATCAACAAAGGTCTTGCTTCTCAAAGCCTTTCCGATGCAGAAGTGCAGACCTCTTTGTAAAACTTCTGCTTTCACAGGAAATTTTGCTTTTTCAGATAACAGCTCACAAATGACCTAATGAAATAATTCATAGCTATTAAATTTTTTCAGGCAGAAATACCATGCCAGCACTCAGGGGAACAAAGCATCTACTTTGTGTCTCACAAGCAGATTTTGTGTCTCTGACTGCCAAGCAGATTTCAGTGAGACACCCAGAATGTTTTACCAATACTTTAATTGAAGAGGATAGAGTGAGTTAAAAATTAGGCCACACATTTTTATGTCTTACATTCTCTTCTATTTTCTCTCTTTCTTTCCTTCAGAAGTTAGTAGGTGAGAGTCATTGTGAGAGGTCAGTGAACCCTGAACAACTGAACTTGTCTTCTGACAATATCCAGATTTGACAAAAACCTTTGTTTAGTGACTTTCTCCCTCTTTATGTTATTTTTCAGTGTACAGTAGTGATGCGAGGCCGGTTATTTTTTCTGGGTACAAGGTGAAGTTGAGAGTCAAGATGTAGCCTATGCTGAATGAACAAACTCTGAAATTAGAAATGAGTGCTAACTGGGCTTTCTACTGCTAGGTTCTTGCTTTAATCCTTAATAAATCTGCCCTTTAGTTCCCATCCATGTCAGAGGATAAATTATAAATAGATATTTCTTCAGTACTGTTATTCTTCTTGCAAATGGGTATTTCAGTACAAGGCAGATGGCACAGATCATTTTATATTCCTAATGCACGTATCTCTAGGAGAGCCACACCTCAGTGCTGATGCTGGCTGCGTGGATTATGCATTCTCAGGGGACCAACATATTTAGAATATATTCTTTTGCACTTTCCCCTGTCATCTCATGTTTTGCTATGATAGAAGCACTGGCAAATGAAAGGCTTGTTATTGATTTCTGTGGAGATGTTAATAATTTCTGTATTTCTCTGCACTGGAGTGGCAGTAACTGATGTACAAAATTTGACATCTTAATTATTCCGTGACGGAAAAGAGGGACACTAACCTGAGACACAGCAGCCTATTACCTCTGGATCTGTGGATTCAAAGCAGCCTTAGGTCAGAAGTGAAATGAGTGAGGCTGTCTCAGTCTTTATGGATGTTTGTTTGCTTCTCAAAGACTCTTCAATGTGTCTGGAGCAGATGGAAGCAGAAATCCTGAAACAAAAAAAAAAGTTTCATTTTGAGTATTTCTAGTCAAGCAGAAATTGCAAGTACTAGAAGCCTCAGGAGATTAGAACCCTCCAGAGCTATTGCATCAAAATATGCAGCCCAAATGTTGTTGTTTATTCAATCAAAAAGAGAGGTCCAAGAGTTCTGGTGTTTGCCCATCGGTCCCATCCAATAGGCATAGCTTCAGTTCCCAGCAGCTGCAGCTTTACACAGAGTTTCTGTGAGCTGGAAATCTCATGTGAGTGAACAAGGACACACATGCACCATAGGTCATTTGCAGATATTTAACAGTGAGCCCCAGAAATCTGATCTGTAGCCACTGATGGTATCACCATCATTACAACAGCAAATGCAGTTCCTTTAGTGATAGATAAATATCAGCCTGTTGCTGTCTTTGTTTCCCGCTGTATGTAGTCATCATCCACAACCTTTAGCAGAGAGGAGACACTCTTCAAGACAATGCTATTTCCCAAATAACCAACCAGCTGACTTTACACCACGGAGCTAAAGGTCTCTTTAAAAATTATATATTGTGCATTTTTGACTACAGGATTAGATGACCGCCTCAAAAGTATTATATATGCATCATTATTCTGTTAAAATTCATATTCTCAGTCCAGTGACAGCCCCACAATAAGGCATCAGCGCTTCTAAAGCTATCTGAGGCTGAACAATAGAGTAAATGGCAAGAACAGAAAATTTGATTTCTGCCTCAGTGAAAGAAAAGATCTAATATGAAAGAACAATTGTGTGAAGTTTGAAGGCTTGATTGGTTTGTATTTTACCAGCATCATCCAAAATTGACTTCAGTGGCTTAACTGTTACTAATATTGAGTTACCCAATGCCCTAGAAGGCAACAAAAAATTGTGTTCTGTAATCTAATCCAGTACCCTCTTGTCCTCCAGAGCTGGGCCAGGGTTTGTCTGGGCACTGTGCACTTCAAAAGAGCAGCAGTTTGATGTTTGCTGCTGTGGGTCCTTAACAGCCTCCAGTGCTGGTCTGCATCACTCTGTTGGCAATGTTAACAATGGAGAAGGACTGAGACAAAAAGGAATCAGAAAAGGGGAAGTGGGAAAAGAAGTTTGAATTGTAGTCCAGGGTCTTTCAGCATGCTCAACTGCACAACGTAGTGCAAACCTGAGGAAGGAAACTAATGAGGATTCCATTAAAAAGAGGAGAAAATATCTTGCCAAGACCCAAGTTACATCATGATGGCCAAAATGAAACCTTGCTGGCTAATGTAGCCTTAATTAATTTTATTTTGCAGAGACAGCAAGCTGACCATGTTGCTCCGAGAGTCCTTGGGGAATATGAACTGCCGCACCACGATGATAGCTCACATTTCAGCCGCCGCAGGGAACTACGCTGAGACACTCTCCACCATCCAGATTGCCTCAAGGGTCCTCAGGATGAAGAAAAAGAAAACTAAGGTAAGACGATGTGTAACTCCCTTCTTATAATGATGGAGGAAGGAGGAAGAAGGATCCTTAACTGGGTAGAGCAGCGTGTAACAAAATCAGTAATCAGTTCCAAAGTGTATGGGATGTATGTTGCCAGTCCTAGGCAAGTGTCAGAGTGCGATATCAAAGGGCTAAATGCTTCAGCTTCAGAGACACAGGAGTAAGTTTGGATACATCTGTTGTAGCAGGTTTGTAAGCAGGCCTTGTTTAATAATATAGGTGTCAGGGAGCATTTATTTTCCTTTATACTCTTAGTGCTAATGAAATAATAAGGAGTGAAACTGCTGTAGAGTTAAAGAAAATTGGAATTAATTAAGAATTAGATTCTCTATGCTTCTCAGAGAGAGTAGAAGCAAAATAAAGGCAGAACTACTGTGTCCAAAGCCAGCACTGACCACCTTTTTATTCCTAGTACTTCTAAATATGGGTGATAGATTTTCCAAGTAGAGTGAGGATGGACTATATCCATTTTCATGTTAGAGAGTTCTGGTTGCTTCTGTACAACTTTTGGTGTGAATTGGGCAGAATGAGTGAATTTTATGCATTTCATTGTAATTGGCAGACTGACAAAAGCATTTTTTGTCAATTGATTGAAGAGAGACAAATGAAGGGTTCAGTCCACACACCATCAGAGCACTGTGTCTCCAGAGACCTCTGAGTGCACATTATGCAATTCCACACACTGGTAGTGTGGGGTCATATGTAATCAGTTTTCTTGTTCCTCCTTAAATACACAAAGTACATGCACACACAAAATCAGCAAAGCCTTTGCCAAATACCTGATTTCTTTGGCCAGACTCAGTTAAGGGAGGTATCTTAATCCATATTTTTGGTACATTTTTTTTGAAGTCTTATGATTTTTAGTGGGACTCAGAGCTGGGGCTTTGGGTTCTCCATTGAACATAGCTATGGGTTTGCTCCAGGGCTGTGGATAAGCAGAGCTTTGTGCCTTAGTTTAGAGATCTCTCAGTTCATATGTGATCATGAATTTTTTGTGTATGCAGTTTGTGCAAGGAGCAGCTTACAATGCTGAAATGTCATAGGTTCTCTCTCTCTCCCCCTCTTTCTCTCATGTTGCAGTACACATCAAGTTCTTCTGGAGGAGAGAGCTCTTGTGAGGAGGGCCGGATGCGGAGGCCAACCCAGCTGAGGCCTTTCCATTCTAGAAACACTGTGGACCCAGACTTCCCTATTTTGCATTTATCAAGTGATCCTGATTATTCATCCAGCAGCGAGCAGTCGTGTGACACGGTGATTTACGTTGGCCCCAATGGCACTGCCCTCTCTGACAAGGAACTGACAGATAATGAGGGTCCCCCTGACTTTGTTCCCATAGTTCCTGCTCTGCAAAAGACCAAAAATGAGGGCAGGTTGGAGGAAGTTAGTGAATCAGGGCCCAGCACATCTGAAAGAGACTGCCTGAAGTGCAACACCTTTGCAGAGCTCCAGGAGAGACTGGATTGCATAGATGGCAGTGAAGAGACCGACAAATTTCCCTTTGAAGAGATGCCTGCTCAATTTAGCTCAGACCAGATGTCTAAGTGTGCTATCTCAAGCCAGCTGGCAGAGCTTAGCCACTTACCAGAGTCAGATAAGGAAGATACAATGCCAGAATGTCAGCATCCTGATAGAGAAGCCAAGGAAAATACAAATACAACACCCAGCAAAACTAGGAGAAATCATTCCCCTGTTCCTTCTGGAGCTCTTACCAATCTTTCAACTCCTTCTTCTCCCAGGAGTGTAACAGGCAGCTCTAGTAAAGAGCTTAACTCTTGTCAGTTAGCACACAGCACCAGCTTGCAGAGCAGCAGAGAAGGGCTCAACACCTCTGGATTTGTGGAAGGCAAGCCTCGGCCAATGGGTTCACCCCGGCTTGGCATTGCAAGCCTCTCAAAGACATCTGAGTATAAGCCCCCAACTTCTCCTTCCCAGAGGTGCAAGGTCTACACACAGAAAGGAGTCCTACCCAGCTCCACTCCCCCACCAGCTCCCCTGAGTAAGGATGCTGCCATGACATCTACTGAATCTTTATTACAGCCAGAAATCCGGACCCCACCTGTAGGCATGAGCCCTCAGATTATGAAAAAGTCAGTGTCATCCAGCAATGGGGATTTTGAAGAGACCGTTCTCAATGAAGATGGGCAACAAAGCATTTCTCCAGAATCCAAGAAAGAGATTCTGAGCACAACCATGGTGACTGTGCAGCAGCCATTGGAGCTGAACGGAGAGGATGAGCTCGTGTTCACCCTTGTGGAAGAGCTGACCATTAGTGGTGTCCTTGACAATGGGCGCCCGACCAGTATCATCAGTTTTAACAGTGACTGCTCTGTGCAGGCTTTGGCCTCTGGCTCTAGGCCAGTCAGTATTATCAGCAGTATCTCTGAAGATCTTGAATGTTACTCCAGTGCAGCTCCTGTGTCTGAAGTCAGCATCACACAGTTCCTTCCTCTTCCAAAGCTGAGTCTGGATGACAAACCCCAAGATGATGGCAGCAGGCGCTCATCCATCAGCTCATGGTTGAGCGAAATGAGCACGGGCAGTGATGGTGAACAGTCGTGCCACAGCTTCATAGCCCAGGCCTGCTATGGGCACGGGGAAGCTATGGCAGAACCCCCTGTCTCTGAGTTTGCAAGCACCATACAAAGTGCCAGCATGATTTGTGTAAGTGACAAACAGAAGTCAGTGACTGACAACATGCTTATAATGTCAGAAATGGGGGAGGAAGCTTTCGGCAAAGTGCCACCCATCAAAGGCTGTAAAATATCAGCTCTAGGCAAAACTACTGTCACAATCAAAAACACAGCAAGTCTCAGCAGCTGTGAGGGCTATATCCCAATGAAGACAAACATTACCGTGTATCCATGTATTGCTGTTAATTCCTTCAAAGCGCAAGACACTGATGATGCTGTACTGGCTGTAACTGCAGACCCAAAGGCTGTTCATCCCCATGATGGGAAAGAATCCATTGCTAAGAAGGTTATCAAATTTGAAGACCCTTGGTTGAAGAGAGAAGAAGATGTTAAAAAGGACAGCTCTGGGAGCAGTGACGGGCCAAGGCCTGATACAGTCACGGTTTCAGCCAAGCCTGAGCACAGCACAAAACAGTCCTCTGTGGACAGGTTTAGCACCAGCAGTGGGGACACCTCTATTTCCCCAGGATCTGACAGTCTAAAAAGGATTGTGGATGGGTGTGAGGTGGCAGCATCCAGCTCTGCAACCCAAAGCCCTGTTCATTCCAGTGATGGCTTGAAGAATTGTAGCCTTCCTCGAGGGCTCCCAAAGGCAAGCAAGGTGGAGGAATCTGACAGTCATCTCCATCCTACTTTTACTGACAGCAGTGGGGTCAGTTCTCCTGCCCTTCCCCAGTTTTCTAAGGCTGGTCTTGACAAGAAAATGGCCTCTCCCAAACACTGCATACTCACTCGTCCCAAAGGGACCCCTCCTCTACCACCTGTGAGAAAGTCAAGCTTGGATCAGAAGAACAGAGCCAGCCCCCAGCACAGTGCAGCCAACAGCACCACGAGCAGTCCCTCCAGCCAGCCTGTGTCCTTCCTGGCCAGCTTCCCTGAGGAGCAGAATGCCAAACTAAAAGGCCCTGGCATAGACAGCAGCATCAACAACAGCAGCAGCAAGCTCTTCAGTGCCAAGCTGGAGCAGCTCGCCAGCAGAACCAACTCCCTAGGGAGGTCCACAGGAAGCCACTATGAGTGTTTGTCGCTGGAAAGAGCAGAAAGTCTGTCCTCTGTGAGCTCCAGAATGAGCCCTGGCAGAGACACTACCATGCCTAGGGCTGGAAGGAGCCTCAGCCGCAGTGCCATGTCCTCACCCACCAACTCGGGCCTCTCCCAGTCGGCAGGTGCCTCCCCAAAAGCCAGCCAGTCAAAGATCTCTGCTGTCAGCAAGCTCCTGCTGGCAAGTCCCAAGGCCCGCAGCCTCTCTGCCTCTGCCACCAAAACGCTCAGCTTCTCCACCAAGTCTCTGCCTCAGTCTGTAGGGCAGAGCTCCAGTTTGCCCCCAAGTGGGAAGAACATGTCCTGGTCAATGCAGTCCCTCAGCAGAAGCCGGGGCTCCAGCCTTGCTTCCAAATTGCCCCTTCGAGCTGTCAATGGGCGGATTTCAGAGCTGCTCCAAGGGAGCACCAGTGCCAGAGGCGTTCAGCTGCCGGGAAGCCCAGAGACAGACGAGCGCGGGGGCCTTCCCGGAGACGAGAAGCCAGCTGTTCACGTGCTGCCTTCACCTTACAGCAAGATCACCCCTCCTCGGAAGCCTCACCGCTGCAGCAGCGGCCATGGCAGCGACAACAGCAGCGTCCTGAGCGGGGAGCTGCCCCCTGCCATGGGGAAAACAGCCCTCTTCTACCACAGTGGGGGCAGCAGTGGCTACGAGAGCATGATGAGGGACAGCGAGGCGACGGGCAGTGCCTCCTCAGCGCAGGACTCCATGAGCGAGAACAGCAGCTCTGCCAGTGGCAGGTGCCGCAGCCTCAAAACCCCAAAGAAACGATTGAATGCAGGTAAGCTTGTGGTGGTGGGAAAGAGGGACACAGACCAAAGCAGATTACTACTCAGGGGTAGGCTGGCCCTAAGGGTGAGCTAGTTAAATACCAGTTCCACCTCTTAGCTAAGAAGCGAGGGCGTGGTAAGTATCCGAGGCTCTGTCTTTTTTCCTTTTGGAACATTCACTAATCCTGTGTGGTTGTATTGCCTTTGCAGTGGAGTCTCCTCCTGACCTCCTTCACTTCGGTTTACTTCAAATGAACAAAAACTGGTTAGTTTTGCCAGTGATAGCCATATTCAAGTATTTATTTATACAAATATACTTCTGATTTGATTCCAGAAAGGTGCCTTAATATGCATGTTTCACCAGCCCAAGACCAGAGTCTTGCTGAATGGCTGTATCTCTTGTGAGCCCGCTTCTGCTCCTTGTATGCCCAAAGGTGCAAGATGCCCTTCTTCTAAAGCCACTGTTGAGTTCTTTCTCCCCACATAGGAGATGGAACAAAAATGTGTCCATGCCCCTTGAAAGATGTTATTCTGTACCTGAGACTCTTGCCTTTTTAGTTGTGGCTCCTTTTCCCAGAAATTTATAGCTAATAAATAATAGGTAATATTAAGAACAATATATGGGAGCTACTGCACTGAAGCACTTTCAAATCTGAAACTTTTTTGTGATCGTGGAATGGATTGGGAAGACTTCATCTTTGTTCAGACATAATCCCCAGTATCTTCACACTACATCAGACTTTTTAATTAGATAGCAAGAGCCTCCTGGGTCATATCAAGAGTCTGTGCAGGTACCTCTTTCCACTAGAGCAAGTTTCATAAAGTTGCAGAACAGGGATGGGGACCATTCATGAGCTGGTCAGCTCACATTTTTCCTGGGTGCTGTTTTCCCAACCTGTACTGCTAGTTCTGACTAATCTACCTCTGAAAAAAATTCAGGTTGACATTGGACCTAGTGGCACAGGTATGTGGAATATCAGTAGCTACTTATTCTACAGTAGCTGTGTCTTTCTAAAATGTGTTTTTCTCATAGCATTCCTAATTCACCAGCCATTCCACTTGCTGTGATACTCCCCTCTGGAATTCATTTCCAGTGAACAGAGTAATGTATAACTCTCCCTTTCTTTATGCTCTTGACTGTAGTAGCAGAAAGAACATGTGCAGCACAGATGTGAATGCAATAGATACTGCTATTAAAACAACAGCCATAAATGCAGAGCTGATTGTACCTGTTCAGAGGATGCATCTGAAAGTGATCATTCTACATAATGCAAGCCCAGACCAAATGACTGAATATTATTTCTGAAGTTAACTTTGCATCTTCTGAGAAAATCTCTTTTCCTAGCCCTTCACTTAAATGGTAATAAACTGATTTTCCTCTTTCTGAGGAGCTCTGCCTCTAAAAATCCCTTTCAAATATGAACTGTTTAATAATAACTTGCAAGGAAGAGAAGGATGATTTCTATCTTGTGAAAAAAGAAAACAAAGCTGTCCACAGAGATGGCATTTGTTGGTGTAAACTGACAACTTGATTGTGTCTTGTGGAGAAGCTGCCAATCTAATATGGACTTTTTCCACAGGTCATTTAGATGGAAAAGTTTATCAATTTCTGTGAAAAAAACAGGCAGTTGTGCAGATGAGGGAACAGATTAGATACTAGAGAATGTCCCCCTTACCTCCCCCAAGGGAGTAAGTTTAGAAGAAAACTCTGAGAAAACTTCAGGCAGAGCCTCTGGATTCTTTAGACTCCAGAGTTCATCCCCAAACTGAATCACTAGAGGACCAATATTTGCTTACTCTGATGCTTACAAAACTGCTTGTTTCATTTCACTTCTCTCTGCTTTGATTGGACATTGGAGGCTGGGCAAGGCTGGAAATATGAGTGACAAAAGCATTGTGTTTGTGGTGTTCTAATTGCAGACAAGCTTCATATGTGTGTGTTGTATTTTATACCAGGGCTGTATTTTGGCTCACAGATTTGGCTTTTGATAACCCCTGTGCAGGACTAAACATTGTGTCAGTGGTCATGAAAAGGGAGTTGTGAAGGAGAGATCTGTTTGAGACTCAGATTTAAGATCGTTCTTGTAGCAGTCTGGAGGACACACCAGGAATGAAGAGGCTTGAGCCTACCTGGTAGAACATTGACACTGGTTTGTCATACAGTGCAGGCATGCAAAATTATCAAGTGATGGGGTGAGTATGAACCCTTCATTAACAGGGAACATGAGGAGTCTTAGCTTTGCTGCTTTTTCACTGCTGTGTAACATTTGACCTGTCTTTTTCCCCAAATACATACTTTTTTGGCTGGCCAAGAAATTAATCTCTTTATTCTGATTGCTGATGTGAGGTGGTTTCTCTCTCCTTAGTCAGCAACATTGCAATTATCTGCCTGATGCTGGACATGAATCTCTGGGGTGGAGGGTTTTCAGTGAAGGGCCTGTCTGTGTCCTTGGAAATTGCCTGCCCCAGTGGACTCAGCGTAGCTTGGCACATTGACCTCCCTGAAAGTAATTTACAAAGCTTCTCTCTTAATTCAGCATGTCACCTGATGTGGAGAGATTCTCAGTGTATCATCTCTGATACTTTATATTTGAGAGTGATTCCCTATATCAGCAAGTAATTCCTGTATTGTTTGGAATGACTTGTGTATAAGTGCAACCAGAGGTTTTATGGAAATTAAAAACTCAATTTTTACCACCATCCCTATTTATAGCAGAAAACCACTGCCCAGAAATTAATCAGGCTTCACTTTCATAAAACCCAGGTCCTGTTTGCATTTGGTCTGGCAGCAGTGAAATCATAATTCTGTTTTGATGTGTTTGTTAATAGTATAATTTTTCACATGTCAGCAGATTTATGATGGCATAAAACCAGGATTATTACTTCAATGCAGGAGAACATGAAGGAGGAGTTAAGGTATAAGGGAGAATAGAGCTCTTTGCAAATGTATTTTTATTGTATAATGAAAAAATGAGAAGTTTTGTAATCTTTCATCGTCTGTAGCATCTCCTTTCTTGTAGTGTGAGTGTTATCTCTTAAGGAACACTTTTAAATGAAAAAGCTGGCACACAAAGGTTCTGAGATCTTAAAAGACAGATATTATTTTAATACAAAGTGTCAAGAGCATTGGACCTTTCCTGATTTGCGGTCACAGATCCACTGTGCTGTAATGGATATGGCACTATAGATATGCTCATTTCAGGTCAGGCAACCTTGTCCACTTTATTTATGATTATTATTAACAGAAATGCTAGCTGTCAGACACGATCAACATGAATCAGCCCAAGGCCCCTGTAAAAGGAGCTATAAAGAGTCTTTAAGAGAATCACCAGAAGATCTCACAATTACTTTTGAAGTTCTGACACATTGGAGAGACATCATTTTTCCTTGAGATTAAGATCTTGTCTTTCAGTGCTCTTAAGTGCATTATTTGTATGTGTAGGTGCTTCTGCCCTGAATGTCATACATGAAGCATCAGACCTACCCTGACAGCTTTTGAAGGATAAAGCTAGTTCATATCCTTCACTGTTAGCCTTAGGTTAATTTTTGGGCTCTGCCTGGGTACCTGTACAGTTCACAGACAGTGCAGTACAAAATTGTGTATGTACAAAATTAGAAGAAAATAATAATGGAAGGAATTCCTTTTGCATTCTGGTACCTATTGAAAAACCATGTGATTGCCTCATGAAGCACATAAGCCTTTCCCCTGCAGCTAACCTATGCATTTAATAAATATTCCCATTTTTCTAATATCTAGCATTGGTTCTGTAACATCATATCAGCATATATTGGCCCAAAGTGACTGTTTGTGACAGAAACAAAGCTATTTAGCCCTGATCTATGGTTGTACATTTCTAAGCTTTGTATAGCTTCTCTCCACACTGTGGTGTAAGTATTATTCCAGACCCCATTTTAAGATGGAGAAATGAAGGTAGAGAGTGTTACTGACTTGCCTAATGCCCTCAGCAAGTGAGAGCCAGATCCAGATCCAGGGTTGAATTACAGGCACCCTCAACTCCTAACCTCAGCCACAACTGACTTTGCCACACATCCTCCTCTGCCCTTGCTGAGCAGTGGAAAACAGAGTTTCATTTGCTGTTTTCTTTTTGTGGCAGGCCCTTCTTCCTTCTTTGCCTGCAGTCATCTGTACAACTTTGTTGTACTTCAATTTCTTTGTTCACTCCATTAGCCCTTCCCTGTAAGAAACAATTGGCATCTCAGCCATATTTTTGTCTCTGGCTCCAGCCTCCTCTGTCTTGGGTAGGCAGTGCTGTCTTGAGCACACTGAAGTGTTAGGGCATAGTTTGTACAGTTACCAGTTGCAGCATTTATTTATTATTTTTTAACTCCTCAGAAATTCCAAGTGTGGTGGCCCAGTGCCACTCCATGGAAAGGCAGTGATAAGGATGCTTTTATAAAACATACTCCTGTATGTGATCAGGAAGTGCATTCTGGTTGAACTTTAGTTTTACCAAAGCTCCATTTGTGTCCCAGGGGTGCAACAGATATGAGAGGGAGGCAGGCAGGGCAGCAAATTAGGGCTTGCAAGATCTGTGTTGTATTCACTGGTGTGCTGCTGGTTGGCTGTATCACCTTGGGCAACTCGAGTAATTTCTGTGTTCTCTCGTTACCAGCTCATAAAAGTAGATAATGCTGGTACAAAAAAAAAAAAAAAAAGTAATAGCAAGGTCCTTGGATCAAAAGTGTTATCTACCTGCCTTTTGCTCTTCTGGTTTGATTTTAGCATCTCTTATTGAGTTTGGATGTATATGGGCATTGCTTTAAAATAATTCTCAATGCAAAACATGACTGGATGATTTCAGAGATGGAGCCTTGGTGTTAACTCTGGGTCTCGCCCACTGTGAGGTAATAGCAGAGGAAGAGTCCAGGCTCTAATAAGGTTTATCCAGTAAAGCCAAGTCCTGTTTGCATTTTCATGTTACATGCATAAATGTGTTGTTTCCAGATTTTTATGCCCTCTCCTACATATATTTGCACGTTCCTGTCCCTTACAGTGTTTCAATAGTCTCTGTAAGGAAACCTCCTTCCCTGGGAACAACAGAACAGGAGAGGTTCTGAGATAATTCATCATAAACAAGGCATTTTATGGAGATTACACTGATCTTCCTGAAGCAGCTTTCTTTCTTGAGATCGGGTTGAATACCTAAGAAAGTTCCCATCCCATGTAACACTGAGTTAGACCTACAGGCTTCAGTCTGTCACTTCTGCAGCCCTCTGTTGAAATAGGACAGACTTCTGCTAAGGACTGTATCCCTTTGACTCCTCTAGTTTTGGGGCTTTTTGGAGCTGAGTCTGAGCTTGGAGCTTTGCTGGTGCTAGGGCTTCTGCCAGCAGCAGGGTGAAACACTGAGGGTAGTAGTGATCTGTGGCCCAAGCAGGGCTGGGGGAGCAGCAGGTGAGCAGCAGCCATTGGGTGCTGGTGCGGACCCCTGCCTTGCAGCTGGTGTGCACAGGCCCTCTCCTGGGACTGGGGCATGAGAAAAAGATGTGAGACAGAAGGAGGGAGCTCACAGACATCAGACTTTGGGCATGAAGTCCTTCCCAGTAAAGCAGTTCCCAGTTGGGTCAGTCAGGGCCACTGGTACTTAACATTTTCCTGAATGTTAAGTATCAGTGAACATCAGAAAACAAAAACCTAAGAGGTATTATTGAAAGTCAGGCCAAGTAGAAACAAGACGACTGGGGAAAACAAAGGTTTCCAAAGGTTGAATTCCTGAAGTTTAAGGCTATGCCCTGAGCTGGAGCTGCATATCTCAGAATCTGGAAAACCCTGCATTTGTCAGTCCAGGATAGGATTTGTATGTGTGTGTGTGTTTGTGCATGTGCCTTTCATCTTCTTTGCGTGGGCAACTATCTCACTACAGATAATTAAAGATTCCTGCTGCAGCATTTGATGACATTCATAGTAAAGTTTCATGACTCCTTGCAGCTCTTTCTTGGTACTAGCTTTCAACACCAAAGAAGAGCAAATTGCTACATGATTTTAAACACTTTAATAAAAAGACAGACTGTTAAGGCATGACTAATTATCTACAATTGGCCTCCTTTTTCCTCATGCTAGCGTGCTCTGGGTTTCACTGATGGGATGGTTTTAAAGATGGAGATTCAGAGGTTCCTGGAAAACCCTGAAAATTCTGTATTTGAACATATTTACTCTCTGGAAGCACTTAGCTCCTTTTATGAAAGCAGCAGAAAAAGCCAGAGGCTGAATCTATGGACTGTAAATTATGAAAGTCTGTCTCCAACCAATATTGCAAAGCATCACATTTTGAAACATGGCCAAAATGATAATGACGAAACAAAACACCAACAAAGAGAGTCTGAGCTTTTCTTGTTGAATCCAAGTGAAAAGGAATTTGGTTCATGTTTAGACTGCCTAAGGCACAGCGTGGGGAGCTAAAAATTGCCCTTTGTATCAGAAAGCTGTAGGGCACCTCCAGCACTTCTACTTTAACTTGCTTACAAGTGATGGTAGCTAATTGATATCCTGTACTATGCTTTTACCGTGACAAAGGATGTTTAGAATTATAAGAGTAAATGCTGTTTGCATGCAGGTGACCACTTCATGCATGTGACTTGCTGACTGGACAGCCCTGGGGCGGGTAGAGGGAGGGGAAATGCAGGCTTCAGCTCCAATTTTTTTTTTTGTTCATTAAAACAACAGCATTGATTTTCCCAGGTCAAAGCCAGGCCATTTCATGCAGCAAATCTGTGTTGAAAGGGATCAGAGTAATCATTTTTTACACGCTTGACTACTGCATGCCAGCACTGAGCTTTCAGCCACATGAACATAGGAATGATTTAATAGAGGAAGTGGCAGCAGGCTATTGTGCACGGTGAAGGCTCCATGTAACATGCATGACTGACTCGCACACCATTAGGCTGGGTGTAAATAAAACCTGCTCCTGACACTGCCACAGAATTGGCTCACTGGAATGCCTCCACCACTGTCCTGGTGGGAGCTAATGTTTTGGCTTTAGAGCCCTTCCCCCTCCAGACTGTGCCTTTGCCATCCAAGTGACTGGAGCAGCTCTTCAATTCAGTACCATAGTAATAATAACCACCTTCTTAAATAATGCCACAATGCTGACAAATGCCTGTTAAACCAATGTCCTGCCTGAAGAGAGAGAAATGTTTAGAAGAGACTCTGGTTGGGTTTTTTTTGCTAGGAATTGTGGGTGATGTGCAACTTCCCTGGAGCATCTCCCAGATTACTTGTCAACCTGCCACACTGCAGGAGGGCTGCTTTCTGATCTGGTCTTAGCAGTGCTCATTCACCAGCTCTAAACTGCCCTGAAAAGCTCCTTTAAAAATAAGACAGTAATTCAGAAAGCAAGGTTAAGAAATAAACTGGGTAGATAGAAAATGAACTGTGTTTATAGAAAAAAATTAGAAGTTGGATGTACATCAGCGTATTCCTTATACCAGTACAGAAACAACATATCTAGTAAGGGTGTGGATGGAATATTATAATAAACAAGCATTACTTTATTCCAATAAACAGGAAGCAAGTGATTTCTTGTCTCAAGTGTCCTCGTACTTCTTATCAATTCACAACAGTGGGCTTGCATATCTATCAATACAGAATATGGCCTGAATTATTTTACAGTGAGATGGACATAGAAAATTTTCTTCTGAATAATGGTTCTTCTCAGTGTATCCTATTCCAGGTATTTGGGTGCAACACGGTCCTTTCTATGCAGTCTATGTAATCTGAGTTGTGAGGATAAGTGATTGCTATTTGGATTTTGTGGCAGTATAGACCTTGGATCTTTGGTGTTTGGAGTACTGACCTCAAGATGGGAACCCTAAATACCTCTGGTGAAATCCCCACATCATCAGAGGGGCCTTCCACTTGAAAACACTGGCAATGACTTCCCCTTCAGGAGGGGAATTGTGCACACTGTATGAAAATCCACGGAGTGAATAGCTGTGTGCTCTGCACTGGCAGTAAAATGAGCTAGGAGGAAGGAGGTCAAAGGAAAGGGGAGGAGTTGGTTCAGTCATGGACAACTGACCATAAGGGCAGATCCCACTAGGAAATAAGAATGAGAGGCAAAGTCAGCATCACATTTTAGACTCAAAGAGAGCAGGAGCCCTGTTGTCAGACAGTGAGGAGCAGCAGAGGAAAGAGGATAGACAATCTCTGCTAGTAAGAGAAGCTTGATGCTACAACTGACATTGGTGCTATTGCTGTTGGAGCCACAGAAGGAGTAACTTAGAGGTACTGCTCTAGTTAGCCAGGTCTGGTTTTTGTAATTTCCCTGGACTGTCTGGTGAGAAAAACCAAAATGCTGAGGAACAGGTTCTGTACAGAAAGGCAATTTTGCATCTTATAACATTAAATGCTGTGGGGAATAGCTTTGGCTCCACATCCCGCCTTTGAGCATACAATATAAACTTCAGAAATGTTATATCAAGTTACAGTTTCATTTTCTGTTTGAAACACCTTGAAATTTCTAGGACAGCAGTTGTTTAGCATCCCATTTGGATGTATCCTGCTTTGAAGAGATACGCATCACACTGTTTTTCATTAAGATTTTGTACTTGCAGTTTTTGCCTTTACCTTTTCCACAGAAAAGATGCTCAATCTGGAATGTGTGCTTGGAAAGCAGCCTAAGGGGAACACTCCAAAATATATAGAACTTAAGCAAAACCAGACTTTTTAGAGCTTTTGCACTGGTCAAAACATACTTTTATGGGCACACATCCTTTTGCAGTTTGGCAGTCTTGCTGAGGTCAGTGTGCCTTTTTATCCTTAAAGTTACACTCACGTACCTTGGTCTGTATTTCTCATCCTCTGGGCTTACCTTTGCTGAAATATGTTGTAGCTTCAGTGCTGCTCTTCAGTCAGATCTACTTTCACACTGCATGCCCTCACCGCTGTGCTACTCTCTTTATCTTAAACTTAACCTGGCCAAACCTTAACCTATAGCTTAAGGTAGAGCAGTAGATCTGTTGCAAAAGCAAATCTTACATCCTGTGTATTTTCATGGCTATTTCACAGCCCGGTTATTCATACTCAAGCTAGGTTCAAGAGGGGTTATTCTGAGAGTGAGTAAATTCAAACTAAGTGAAAAGCATATCCTTCAGGGCATTTAGCAAATGACATTTTGCTTTACATACTGCATGGTCATAAATGAACGTGAAGTTATTTTACCCTGGGTTCATCTTACTGTGTTTCTTTCAGATTGATTTTTGGTATAAATTTCTTTTTTTGAATGGAGGAATGAATTCTATTTACATGGTGGGAAGGTCAGCCAGTTTGCCAAGGTGAAGAGGTGGGGCAGAGATGGGAGGGTGCTGAGATCTGCTCCAGTTGAACTCCCTGGATGCCCACTTTCTTCATAAGTCATACATAGGGAATAGAGGAGTAGTGTGCTGTAATTCCCACAAAGCATTTTATTTACTATAGAGTCAAAATTTATGAGATACTAACTCCATCAAGTGCACCCAATAAATTTGGGACTTCAGATGGATATTTTCTATATGAATGGGAAAACTGCATTAATTTTACAAATTTAATTGTTGTGTGTTGTTAGTGATGAGAAAGCTGTCATCTGCTTTGTGATATTCACCCCAAAGCTCTGCTTAGGCTGTATCTCCTTACTGATCCCAATTAACGTAAAATAAGATAAAAACCGGAGACTAAATGAAGAGGTCAGTGTCAGGAGCTTCCTGTCAAATGGTACCATTATTTTCTGTACTTGGGCTAATAAGCAGCCTATTGATCAGTGCATGTTTAGAACAAACTAGATCCACTTTTACCTTGCTGGAAAGAGGAAGAAGATATTTCATTATAATTTCTCCTCAAAGCACTCTACGCCTCAGATAAATCATCCTGAGTCAGCATTCAAGGTGCAGATAAACAGACATGTCTCTTTTTCTTTCTCCTCTGTGTCTCACACAGCTGTACCCCTGGAAGCCCCGTGCAGGTCACCTGTGTCCCAGAGAAGCCCTTGGGCAGAGGGTGGCCAGGAGGCTGTGTGAGGCAGCTCTGCCCTGCTGCATTGCCCCAGTGCACCATGAGCTGCAGCCTGTCCTGTTGTCATAACGCACAGGCAACCCAGACACAAGCTCTGGCTAGAAAAACACAATGAGTTAATGTCTCCTGCTGCTGCTGCACTCTCAGCTGCCCCTCTCCCAAGGGCCAAGTGCTACTAAATGAAGCCTCAGGTTAGAGCCCTTCTTCTACACTGCAGGCTTCTGCTTCCCATTGAGCAAAATGGATATGAATGGGAACAAAATGCAAAGAAAAAAATCCTATCATTCCTCCAGTTCATACCCCAGCAATCTTTTTTGCTTTGCTCGAAGTAGGACCCTTTTGCTGTTCTTGTGGCAAGGTGCATTGGAGCCATCCACCTGCATTTCTAGAGAGTCTTAGACTTGGACTTTGACTCTGTCTGGAGACAGAGTTTTTCCAGTGGGGTGGTTTAAAAGTTCTTCATTACACACGAAAGTTGTTTTAACAGCCACAGTAGGGAAAAGAGGAAGAAAATCAAACATCGCGGAAAAAGGCACTTAGTTGTAATCCAGCCATGCATGGAGATCTGGGCAGAAGGAATTTCCAGTCTGCTCAGCTGCTTCCTTGAAATGCTAGAGCTAGTCTTAAGGCATGTCAGGAAAGGAGATGCCACCATTACTGTGGGGCAGAAAGAAAAAATAATTACTGCACTGGTTGCATTAAACAGAAGGTCAGATCTGATGCTTATTGATATTGCTGGCTCTAAAAGTTGTCAAACAGCAGAGATTGTATTTACACTCAGACGAAACTTGAGAAACTGCTTCTGTAAGACACCATGGCCAAAAGCCTCAAAAGTATTAAAAAACTTATTTAATGCCTGCATCCTTTTGATCTTGAGTGACACTAGGATGATACTCAGGGCCCTTCCCATCTAAGCAAGTGGAGGACTTGTTTCCCAGGAGGGGCTGAGCCTATTTCAGGATCTCTCCCTGCGTGTAATAAAATTTAATAGTCCACCATGCTCTCTCACCTCCCTTCAAGTATGCAGCTGCTCCCAGCATTTGGTCGCTCTTTCTTTCTAAGGGTGACAGGAGTCACCCTTAGAATCACAGTTTGTTGGGGTCTTCCCAAACTGTCTGTCTTCTTGTTGTCAGTTTTTGGCTAATAGGTCAGGTCTTGCTTTTCCTTTTATCAAGATCTGATTCTTCTCTTGATCAGGCAGTTTAATCTAGAGATTAACTGAAATGCTTTCAAGGTAAGGGAATGCTGACATTGTCTTCCAGTGACTGGTACCAGAGAACTAAAATAACTCCTGCTTGCTGGTATTTGTAAGGCTTCATTTGCTCTGGCATGAGTGTTTTTGCTGGGCTACAGTTGGAGCAATAAACACAGCTATGATAAGTGGCATAGGATGGCAATCTCAGGTTGTTTGGTATAAAGGGGCCTTGTAGAGCTCCTTGTCTACCCAGAACTCTGTCAATCAGCCCTGGCTGTGCTCTCTTTCTCCTGCATTGGGTTATCTCAGATGTATCCAAATAAAAGCTCTGTAGACTAGGCTTTCTAATTGATAATTCTCATCCATTTTAAAGCTAGAATTACTTGTTAATTGCTTGCCTCTAACACAGACCTACTGGTTTCTAGCACAGATTATTGTACTCATAAATCATGGGATAATATGTGAATAGTTCTCAGCAGAGAAGCAGACTCCCATGAATGAAACTAAGCAATACTTTCTTACTTGAAAATCCAAAAATTAGGCAATCAATAGATATTTTGGGGTTTTTTTTAGCTTTTATTGAAGCACCAAGTTGACAGACATGTTGAAACTATTTACATTCAAGTCTCAATAAATGTAATGTGGGAAATTCCTAGAAATTATTTTATCTTCTTTTTAAAATAAAATTTGCATGATCATTCAGCATCTCTTCCCTGCTGGCTGGCATCACTTATGTATTTGCAGCCAAGAAAACCAGTTAATAGTTTCATTCAAACTTGCTGGCTCCAGCTTTTGTTTTTGGCTTCTTCCATCCTTTTTATTCCTGCTGTGTCTTAGGGAAGACCCCGTGTCAGCTACAAAACTTTTAGAGTTTTTTGTTTTTTTCCAACCACGCCATTGCTCTGATTGTACTAAACCAAGCAAGGAAATGCAATCTGTTGATTTTTTTTGTGTGTGTGTTTTTGTTCTTTTTCCCAACAAACCACTGCCATTACACCAGGGACATAGATTTTTTTCCTCCTTGCTCTACTATAGGCCTTGACTTGGCATCTTATGTGGCAGGCACTTTGCAGAGGTTGGCTAATGCTTGTCCTTTGACTGTAAGGGTCAGTAGCAGTAAAGAGATAGGAAAGCCAGGCTGGAGCAGCTCCATCCTGCTGGCTTTGGTCCTTCATTGGCTCACCTGTGTGTGCTGAGACCTAATCAATGGGGAGCAGACACAGGCTCTGTCAGCTTCAGGAGATGTGTGCCCTCTGAGTGCCAGATCCTGGAGTCAGGCACCTAGGAGTACTGAGGGTGTCACTCATGGAGGGTGGGCACTGCACATTGCAGCTACAGCTCCAGTGGCCTCCCTGGGTTTTCCTTCCATTTTCTTCTGTGTCTGAGAGGGCCAGACATACATCATTTGTAGACTTCTCTGCAATGGAAAGGAGAAGCTATAGCTGTGCTAACATGCAATGGCACTTTCTCCATTGGCAGGTTCACAGAGGAGGAGGCTTATTCCAGCTTTATCCCTTGACACCGCCTCCCCAGCAAGGAAGCCTGCCAACAGCCCCGGAGTGCGCTGGGTGGATGGGCCGCTGCGGAGCGGGCAGAGGGGGCTGGGGGAGCCCTTTGAGATCAAGGTCTATGAGATAGATGATGTGGAGAGGCTCCAGCGACGGCGAGGTGGGGACAGCAAGGTGAGTGCCATCCATCATCTCCTGGTCGGTGTAAATTGCAAAGGTCAGCACTTAAAACATATGATTGGGAGGAGTAGCTGAGGTTAAGTATTTTAGAGTAACAATGGATTATAGACTTCATTATTATTTTAAGGCATTTTTTCTTCCTAGCCTCTGACAATTGTTGAAGCTGTTTGTGATGTTTGGAGAAACTTGTTGGAGTGGGGTTTCCACTGCACTTCACCCACAGCAGATTTGTTTACAGAGGAGATTGTGAAATAGTATTGAGACCTTTGCATAGGCTTGGATGAGGATAGTTTTGTTATTGGAATTGTTTCCACACTAGCAAGGGTAGCACAGCCCTCAGATGGTTTCATTTGCTGCACGTCTTTGTGGCTGCTACCCCTCAGAAGTCATGTGAGGCCGGGCTGGCTGTCTCCAGCACTGCACCTCATGCTGTTACTGTGCTCCAGAGCTTTGCAGAAAATATATCTTCTTTATTAATGACTATGAATTGCTAGAGCTTTTCGTAACATACTCCCTTTGTTTAAGGATGTTTCAAATTTGATATTGCTACCAGTTCTCTTATTTTAAAATATGACTAATGCAATACTTATGCACCAAGCACAGGGGTGTATTTAGGCTTTCAATACAGCAAGTAATGGATTTTCTACTCCCAAGAGCTTAGATGTTCTTAGCCAAACTGTGGTGAAAAAAAAAAAAGAAATGTTTTCCTACAGTTAATCTAATTTCAAGATGCTGCCTGGTATTAATTATTATGGTTTATTATTAACTACAAAGTCTCCAAAGCTCACTGATGGAAAACATGAAAACCAAACAAAAGCAATAAAAAAATAAAGCAGATGATGGATGATTTCATGCAGTGATTCATAAGCTTCCAGAATAAATGGCTCATTGTCAGTATTATTGATTGGGAGATCATGTCACTGAATGGACCTGGGAATTTCTTCTCCTCTTTACCTGTTCTTTCGCTGCTTCTTTTTCCTGGCTGGCAGGAGGTGATATGTTTCAATGCCAAGCTGAAAATCCTGGAGCATCGCCAGCAGAGAATCGCTGAGGTCAAGGCCAAGTATGAGTGGTTAATGAGAGAACTGGAGGTGACCAAACAGTACCTGATGCTGGATCCTAATAAGTGGCTCAGTGAATGTAAGAGCATTGTTTTATTGCCTGAACCCATAGGTTTCCTTTGGTTTATTTAATAGGGGAGATGGAAGGAAGCAGAAATGTCTGGTAAGAGTGAGATATAAGCTACTGTTTGTAAACTAAAATGAACCAACATAGGACCTTAGGGCAAGCTTTAGATTGATTGTCTTTCAAGAACTAGTTTCTATAACTCTTATTAAATGTTAACAGTAGAACTGAACAATCCTTTTTGCCTGAGAGCTGAAGGTTGAAATGGTACAGTATTCTAGTGGTGGATGTTGCCACTGGTAGATTAACGTTCACGTGTTTCAGTCCACAGCTCCTGAAAATGAGATTTTTTCTTTTGGCCTCAGATCACTCAAACATATGAGCAATATTATAAATCTGCTCTTCTACCACAAAATAACGCTGTGAAGCAAACTTGTCCCTTGGCAGCAGTGGGCTTACATGAAACGAAATGAAATTTGGCCCATTTTTTATAACTATAGATGTGTAAAGTTCAGAGAGCTTAAAGGGCATTCACATTCAAATGGAAGAAGGACCTCATCACCTCTAAGGAAAAAACCATAAAGAGTACTGCAGTACTTATACAACAGTTTTTAGTATTAGCAAGCAGAGAAGTTCATATCAAAGAGTTCTAGAAAAAAAAACCAAAATGTGCTAAAGATTATTTAGGATAATTGCAAGTGGCAAAAGGAGGCTGGCTGATATATTTCCTTACAACATCCTAACTCTTCCTTTAACAGCTGCTTTAAGTACATTCTGCAAAACAACCACAGTATAGGTTTCAGGAGCACTATAAAGGAAGAGAGTTAAAAAGGACAATTTTAAAGAGAGAGAGAATGCACTGCTGTCCCCTTACTGTGTGATGCCTTTGTTTCTAATTCTAATATGGTAAGTGCAGAAAGCCTGAAGGGTTGCAGAGACATCAGGAACCAGACATGATGGGCAGTGCTGGCTCAGACAATGTATCTCGCACTTAGCTTCCGTGGAAGCTGCTGGGCACTTGTGTTGGAGGGACTGATGAGTGTGCCTTCCCTTGCCTTGCTGGAGTGGTCTAGGGAATAACATGGAATAGGAAGAGGTGTGAGGAACAAGAAGCCTAGAGGTTTGTTTTAAATTCCAAGTTCTGCATTCAACAAAGGGATTGCCCTCCCAGGAGAGAGCAGCTATTTAAAGCTCTTTCTGGTCACCAGAATGTGTGAGAAAGTACATGCTTAGTATTCAACAAATGCTGGAGGATGATGGAGCACGGCAAAGGCATCTGCAGTTCTGTTGAGGATGGCAGAGCAGATTGCTCCAGAAAGCATCCAATGCAACTGAAGTGTATTTTTCACTGTGGGCAAGCTGCTGTGTCATTTTAATAATCATTAAACAGAAAAGGCAACTTTTAAAGAAAATGGCAAGCCAGAGGTGATGTTGTATATAGTACTGATGAGTTTGAAGACTTGAATTAGCTCTGACTCTCCCACCAGTCATCACTAAGTATGGTCTACTTTTCCTGTCTGTGTATTTTCTTTCTCACAGTTGATCTGGAGCAGGTATTTGAGCTGGATTCTCTGGAATACTTGGAGGCCTTGGAATGTGTGACTGAGCGTTTGGAAAACCGTGTCAACTTCTGCAAGGCCCATCTCATGATGATCACCTGTTTTGACATCACCTCTAGACGCCGATAAAGGATGAACCTCAAGAGAATTTCAATGCACATCTCTGCCATCCTCCTTTTCCCTTCCTAACAGCATCCCAAAGACAAAAGAATGAGGATGAAGGTTGGAGTCAAGTCTCAGCTGTGTGTATGAGAGATTTGCTATACTATACAGTGGAGTAGTATTAAAAAACAAACAGAACAAGCATGGAAAATGGAGATAGAAGGTTGTTGATACTCTTAGCCTAAAAGAGCACTTTGTGGAACCTTTTAAGGACATGTCTGTAAATAAGAACTGCTGGCAGAAGACACTTCTTTCCCTGCATTAGCTGAGGAAGGAGGAAAGGTGGTTGTGGGACTTCCATTGAGAGGTTCATTAAAAGAAAACCTATCCAGAAAAACTGTTCAAGTGCCTTGCAAATCTTTGTTATCCAAACATTTATGTTCATACTTTACTGTGTACAGATGGTGCTAGTCAAGAAAAGAAAAAGGAAAAAAAAAAACAAATACACTTTTGAAATGTATTTACAGCTTGTTTTTCTCTCGGTGTTTTCTCCTATTTCAGACTTGCTGTTTCTAAGTAACTTGTGTTTGTAGAGATATTTCCTAATCAGTACAACATATGAATAAATGTTAACTGTCTTTTCTTGTTACCAGAGTAAGGCCACTCAAAGAGAAATTCAGCTTTCCCAAATGACACAAACATATTTCTAGCAGAGAATAAGGTTTGTTTAAATGCTGTTCTGTACTCTCTTATATGCTGCAGAACACCATCATTTTCCCAGCCTGTAGGTTTTTCAGTGTATGAGAGAGACGTGACATTACTGTGAAGTAAATATATTTTCAATTTGATCCAACCCCCATAACTTGTTTTCTTGTTCAAATATGTTTTGCTTTGTACTGGCTGGAGTTATGAATAAGGAGGTACTTTTATCCTAACCCCTTTTCCTGGTGCTAGTAACTTGTTGGAAAATTGTTCTCTAGGCTAAGGGTTCCCATGTTTATCAGTCCAAAAATGAGTGATTTGTTCTTTCTTGAGACTATGACTGATGACATTTAGCTTCACCTCTTTACAACATATACCACTGCAAGACATGTTTTGTCAGCTTCTGATTCCTGGTCCAGTGTGTCCATACTCACAGATGTACCTGAGGAGTGCAGGCTCTGCTCAGCTCAGCACATCTGCAAAGAAAGCAAATGAGTGGATACAGAACTTCAAGCATGTTGGCTGTGGCATCTTTACTAATCCTCAGTACGTGAAGCTATGGCAAAATTCACATTGACATCAAAAGCACCTCCCTGCACATCCAGTTATTCTGCTAGTTGGCCTCTTTATCTACAAAACAGTATGTGGGAAGGAACATCCTTTGTATTTCATAAACAAACATGCAAAACTGCATTTTAATTACATACGAGCATGAAGAATTATTTTGTTGCATTAGGTTTCTTATTCCTCTATACTGAAATAAGCACATTCAGAAAATTTCCTCTCTCACATACATTTGTGCTCCTCCTGTTGCTTATGAGGAAATAAGACTATTTAATATACTCAAAATGCATCAATTAACTGCTGTACTTAACTGCAACTCTTCTTTTACCTGCACCATTGTATCAATGCCGTCTTACAATACCCCAAGCAGCAAGTCCCAATGGTAAAATAATACTGGTAGATTTTCTAGTGGTTAGGTGAACAGAAAAGCTTTTCTAAAAAGCAGAAGTAATATTTGTATAGTTTTATTTTCTTTTAGTGCTCTACAACTTGTAAAAATGAATCATACTCACTCTGTTGCCTTTGTCACTGGATTTTGTAGAAAATTCTACTTACAATCTATAGGATTATTTGGAAAGGAAAAAAGGTCCTGTGTGAAAGTCACTTTCTAGGCTGTTCCACAGCAATTTCCTATCATGAAACTTATATTCTAAGTATTAAAGACATATCCCTTTCTCTCTCAAAGAAAAATACCCCAACCAACTCTAAAAATCCCCCCAAACAAAGCAATTTATTTGGCTTTCTTCTCTTCATAGCAATTTCAGTAGCAGTTACTATGTATTGGTTCTTTGGAGGCCATCTCTTCTCTGCAGGGCCCCGTGGATTGAGTACAGCTGCAGAGAGCCAAGGAAATCATCCCTGCACACAGTCCATGAGTGGTGATATTTCCATAAACCAAGTGGACACATTTTGGAGCTATTGAAAAATACCTATTGCATGTAATATTCCTGACCCACAGTAACTCAATTATTCATTGATGCTCGATTTGGTACTTCTGTAGCTTACGAGGCATAGCAAAAAGCACGTGTACCTAGCCATTGTTTTGAAGAGTTAGAGCATATGTTCACCCTGTTTATCACAATGGACAAAAATTGATCCCTGAAACCAAACTGATTACGCCAGGGATGAATTCAGCATACTAAAAAATATGTACTAATTGAGCAGAATTGCAGTACTTACAAATATTTTATTTCTATGGACCTAATTAGTGTAGCCATTAACTCCCATAATATACTAGTATTCATATTCTAAAATCCATTTTCATTCTTGACTTTCTGTCATTTCAGAATTTTCCACTATGTTTTTAAGAATTGTGATGGCTTAATACATAAAAAGAAATGGAAAAAATTGTGGAGATTTGACATTATAAAACATTATCTTCTTGAAAACAGCTTTTTACTTCAAAATTTATATTACTGTAACTCAAGTATTTGCAAAACACATAAAGCATTCAGGACTTTATTATGAAAGTGATCTCAGTTTGCAGTAGCCAGCATTTTAGAGAAGATAAATACAGTTCTGCAAGTCATCCAGGAAGCCCCATTCTTTAAGGCATTGCCAGCATAATGCTGTTTTTATGCTGATTTTTTAAAAGGCCCAAAATACACAAGAGCAACACGAATGTAATGCCTAATCATTTTCACTTTCAGAAATCAATCTTTTTTCCCTGGGACAGCTTTAGCAGGAAACAGCAGTGTTAATGTAATTAGGTTTGAAGGTTAATTCTTTGTTCGCACGTGTCACAGATCGCAGCTCTTCATTGTCGGGCTGTCAGAGGACTGTGGAACACCAGCACTGCTCCACGTCCCCTCCGGCACCTGGGCGTTCTTCCTGGGAACTGCTCTTGCCATCCATGAACCTTATCCATAGAAGGGACAGGAGTTGCTCTAAATTCAAGTGTAACCATAGGCTGGAGACTTCGGCTGTGCTTAGGGTGATTCAGACATCCTTCTTTTCTGTGTCAGCTCTCACAGCAGGCAGAAGCTGCTCTGGCTCTGGGAGCTGGGTCAATTTGGGCTCTGTGGGAGAGCCCTAATTCCTGGTGCATTTGACACACGTCTTTTCTTTTGCCATGCATGCCTTCCATTTGCCTCAAAACAATTCCTTGTCAATTCATTCAGATCTAAGTAATGCAAAGCATTACTTTACAGAAGGACAAAGAAGGAAACTAGTACTCTCCTTTCTTAGATTTTCTTCTCATCTCACCTACTCTGATAGAACTGAGGCACAGTTGCATTAGGAATCAGGAGAGTTATTACAAAGCAAACCCAGTTGTGTGGAAAATTCATCCACCTGCCATTTTTGGGGGTATTTACTGTTAGTTATATAGTAGAAGATCATGCTACTCTTATGTATTTAACCCTCTCTCATTTTGTGTAAGGCCACACAGGGCTTTTTGCTGAACATCTGTCTTCAATCCAGTCTAAGAAGACCCACTGCCATAAATCCTAGCTTCTGAAACTTGCAGGTCCATAAAATAGTAGCTGGCACAAAGCAATGGCATGATCCTCTGACATGATTCTTAGTGAAAGCTGCATAGACTGTACAAAAAGGGATCAAAGATACACACTGGCATTTTTTTCTTCTATGTCTAAATGTGGCAATTATAGAGGCTGAAAGCTGGGAGTAATACATACCAAATCCCATGTTTGCTCGCAGAAAACTCTGTCTTGAAGTATGGGTTTTATTTCTCCACTTTTTTTTATTTATCTCAGTAATATGGCTGGTCTTAAAATAGGGACCCGTGGCATGGAATTCAAATGTGATGACAGCTGAAAAATATAGACTGTTTTACAAAAATCACCTTTTACAAATGTTTGTGATTTTGCTGTATCGTTTTTAATGAGTTAAAAATCATTGTAGAAACAAAAGTTGTACATGCACCAATAAATACACACACACAGAGCCTGAGATGGCCCCCTTGCACATTGCTGAGGGGAAGTGGCAGAGCTGTTCACAGGTGGCAACACCACCACTTCCCTTCCCTCCTCCAAGGAGTGCCTGCCTACAAAACCTTTCCCTTTGCACTCACCTGGGTCAAGTTAACTTATGCCACACTATAGGGAAAGCTTATGCTTGAAACTCTTCCCAGGGCTTTTTTAAAAGGTTTTTTCTTACCCAGGTTTTTCTGTAGCCAAATTGCTGCAGTTCCCATGTAGAACCTGTTAAAGCCTCTAAAAGTATTCCAGATGAACTACTCTATATTTCAGTGTGATAAAATTACAGCAAGATATTTCATAATCTCAGCTGTTTCACACAACAATTTCTGCATATGCTTGAGGCACACAGCATAGTTACATCAACTAAGAGCCTGGACTCTTGGTGGTCTGCGAAGTTTCCTGTCTAGTCCTAACAGAGTTAAAATTGTAAATTGAAGCTTCTGCATTGCAGAAGCAAATTCAATTCTCCTAAGCCAGAGGCTGAGCAACTTCTGATGCCAGTTCATATGATGGGAAGTATGGTTGCACAGCATCAGGGATGCACCAGCTCACTGCAGAGATCACTAAATACCAACAGGAGTGGATGATGACCACAGAGAGAGCCATTTCTTCTCAAATCCATGGATGGTGGCATACCTTGCTTAATCCTGATATCCTCCTGGTCTGTATTTTGTAACTCCACAGGCTTTTGCATTGGCGACACACAGCAGTTTTCGAAGACACAAGGCTGGCTGTTGCTAGCTATCCTAAGATTTGTAAGAGGTTTCCAAATAACCATAGCAAACAAAACTGTGAATGATTTGTCAACGCAAAGTTAATAATCTCTCTCTCTCTCTTGCATTTATTGTGCACTCATCCCAGGGTTATCTGAGCTTCCATACCCGTTCCTGGAAATAATAAACCATTTTATTATTGTCTTTATCTTTTCTTCTTTCTCCTTCTCAAGTAACCTTTCAAAACAAACACACACAAAAAAAAATTCCCTTGGAAATGTAGCACCCTTTTGCCACCAAATTCACGAACAGCAGTCTCATGCTCTCTTATGCAAACTTTTGAAGCTCACAAAGGGCATGATGATTCTGCAAAGAATGGAGGTGCTGAAAGTAGCTGAAATAGTAGCATTCAGTAGCATTCAGCTATAGTATTTCAAACAAACTACCTTCAAACCCTCCTGGACAGGAAATAAAACACAACCCAAACCATCTTACTTTGAGTGGTCCTACTTAAGTATTGAGCAAACTTTATAATAATGGTAATAAATTGGTGCTTGAGGCAGTTTCAGCTATATTACATATTCTCAATATACTATAGATATGGATGTATTCACCCTCTTTATTGTATATGTATGTGTGTGAGTATTTACATGTAGCACACATACATATATGTTTTATGTATGCATAGATACTAACTTTTCCACATTTTACTTCTTTCCCACCCATAGCTGAAACTGCTGGTTACTAACATCCACATCCACATCATATTCTATGTATGAAGGATATAATTTATTTGTAAACTCAGGATGTTCTTGTTTTATAGAGTTGCTTGTATTTTATAATTTATTTACACATCATGGTTGGAAATGCTTATCTAAGTGCTATGCATTGAAGTGTATGTTTGCTAAATCCATTTCACTCTGTCCGTGGCTATGTTCTTTCTCATTATGTGGTATAAAATAGGGCTAAGGAGGAGAGAAACTGATAGATGTAGAACTTATTCTGGTCCCATCATTGGGCAATTCCAGGAGAGGATGTATCAGTAGTATATATATATATATTATCAACTAAATTTTATGGGGAAAAAAAAGAGAAAGAACAGCATGAGGACAAGTTCAAAATGTGGAAAGTCACAGCCATTTCCAAGTTTGTCAACAAATGCATTGAACCTTTTGCCATTAAAATTGTAAAGTTTATTGTTTGCTGGCTAAAAAATATCCCTTTTGTGGTATTTGAGGTGTGAAACATTGTCAAAAATATGATGTCTGGAAAAAAATCAAACTATAGTGGCATTAAATGTTTACTTTTATCTTACCAATATATCTGCCTCCTCCTCCTGACTCTTTCACTTTAGATAAGAGCATTTAATGGCATTTCATACTGGAGAATGCTTTTGACCCACAAGAGGATGTGGTATCATAACAGTAAAAGTGAACAAAAGAGCAAGAACAAACCTGAAAATAAAATTACCAAAGGGGTTCTATCAAGCAAGTATTACTGAGAAGCAAATTCACCAGAAAACAGTAAGGAATTGCAGGGTTTGGTACCAATGACAAATATACTATAAGCAAGCAGAGCAGCAGTAACTTGCCTGCTGCTGTCCAGAAACACAAAGAAAACACAATCACAGTCCTGAAATGGTCAGGCTTTACATAAGCTGGTTATGCATATACACAGGGATTGCTCTTTTGCATCTGTGAGCAGGGGAAAAATCTGAGACCAAACAAATATAAAAGATGTATTCATAGGTATAAATTTTTATCATCTTTAGCAATTGTGTCTCATTTCCCTTGGCCACTATGAAGGTAAGTAACACATGGGAGTAAAAAAAGAGTTTGTGTCCATTACTCAAGACATTTTTCTCTCTCAGAGAGGCAGTGGTGGCAGGTGAAGCAGGCCCCTGAGCTGCTGCACAATATCTGCTTGCCTTCAGCTCATGTTTGTGGCGTTCCCTGTTGATAATTAAGACGGTACCTTGCTTGCAGGACAAAATGAGAACGAGCTCTCTGGGCAAATCTCACATGCCCACCAACACCTGGATAAGCCCTGATAAGGACGCTGAGCTCTTCCCATCAGAAGAAAACCACAGATCTTATTTCCTGTGGGAAATATTTAAAAAACCCAAATAATTCAAAACATCTTTTACATCATCTGCTGGCAGATGATTTTCTTATATTCCTTAATTTAGGAGAGACATGTTGGGGTGTTAGGCATTAAATATTTGGTTAACAGTTTGATGAGAATTTAATAAAGTCCTTTCTTCTATCTTACAATTATACAGCAGAGTGGCAGATCTAGCAGTCACAGTTGCAGGGAATGCAGCTTTTTGTGGTGATCTCTTTTAAAGGAAAAAATATTGTGATGGATACAGTGGCAGAGACTGGCAAAGATGGTGGGGAGGAGACAGTCTCCTCCTTTCCCCTCTTAGAGCAGCAAACCCTGTGCTACCTTAGCTGCTGCCCCAGGCCAGTGAATTTGCATGCTGTGCCTCTCCACAGTATCTGTAAATGAAGATAAACAGCCATTTATTTCATCTGTGGGCTGTTCAGAATAGCTCTGATTTGCTCTAAAGAGCTAAAAGGCTTATTGCCTGCTTTTGAGGTGATTTATCTTCATTGCTGTTATCATGCAACCGCATCACTATTAAGGAACCCGAAGTGCCTTACAGAGACAAAAACAGAAAAATGGGTGAGTGCAAGTCCTAGACTTTGTCTAAGACAGAACTGATGGTGAGGAGCTCTAGATGAGCTGCAAACAGAATCAATTCACTCTTGGTCAAATCTGGAGCCTTACAGACCCCAATGCCACATACTTCTGATTTGGGGCAAGACAGCAAGGAAAGGTTTCATTCACAGAGTGGAAGCAGGGGCTCATGCCTGGCAAAAGGCTGGTGGCTTTATGAGTGAGGCCTGCCTGAAACTGTTGATACCTCTTGTAAAGTAATGCCCTAGTGATTACCAAGTTTTGTCTTTAAAACCACTAACTTGTCAGACTAAAAATCAGGTTTAGGGTGGAAACCTGACCATCCCCATAATGTGGCCCCAAATAAGCTCTCTAGCTATTGGGAAACCAGGAGGTCAAGTTGTTGCTAGAACATGTTCCTCTCCCACATCCATCTGCAAACCAGGATTCCAGGAGCACACCCTCATTTTCGCTGACAGTATCTGCCTTGAAGACATCCCTTGAAGAGGGATGAAGGCTAGAAAATTCAGTTCCCAGTCTTTGAGATGAACACAAAGGTAGTGTTTAGTTGCTCTGGAAAAGGCCATCTGTGGATTTCACGGTTTATGATAGTTAGTAGTCTCGGCAGTTGCCGATCAGGCAGTTTTGGAGGCTGACATCTGCTATGTAACCACTGAGCAAAGCTTTGCTGGCTGTGACCACACAAATGCTTTGCATTGCTCAAAGACCACTTTCATAACCTCAGGGAACAAGTAGGTAGCTTGGAGGTTCTGTCCACTCGCAGGAACTCTCCTGGCAAGTGCTGACTTGGGAAAAGCTTCTAGACGGCCAAACCCCAGTCCATCTCAATGGGTGCTTGTCGGGGGAAAAGACCTGCATTCATTTTCATATATGTTTATAACGTGTCTCTTCTGTGGACCCTCATAGCACAGGTTGGGCAGCTAGGCTTTGCGTCAGATCGTGAGTTTCATACCAAACGTATTCAGCTGTGTGTGTCTGGCACATATCCATAATTCCATTTCTATTTCCAGGAACTCAAGTGCTGCCAGACATGTCAGGATTATGTGCAGGACTCGAGGCTTGCTGTGGAGAGGAAGTCCCACCTTCAGCAATGAGGGACCTTTGTCACTCACTTTAAAAGGAGCGGGGACTGTCCTTGTCCCTTTCTCATCCTTGCTCATCTTCATTCCCTGAATGACAGAACACCAGGGAGGTGGGAGAAAGACCTGACATTTTCCTATATTTAGTTTGTCAAAAATGAATTGCTCATGGTAGTTGCAATATAGAAGGAAGAGGAGCACAAAGCCACCCAGCTTGCTGGGCTGTGCTCCGCGCTGGCACCGTTGGATGCTCTGTGCCACCCAGCCCAGCCCCTTGCAGACTGCCCCTTGGAGCTTGATTGAAATGGGCTCCTGGTGGCACTGAGGGAGCAGCAGTGCTCCCGCTCACCCTGCCTTTCAGTGCCCGTCCGTGCAGACGGACTCAGCCCGCTCCCTGTCTGTGCTTTAGCTGGATTCCCAGGGACACTACTGTGGAGAGTCTTGGCAGCTGCCTGGTTTTATTTAAGCTGCCTGCTGCTAAACTATATTTGATGGAAGACTCACAGTACCCAGCAAGGGGCACTGAGGGAGCCAAGCAAGACACTGTAAACAGCATTTTCTCCCAATCACTGAGGACAACGGAAGGCATGGCAATTACTGGAATGATGAGCGGGATAACAGCTGGCTCTTGGCCCTGCTGCTGGTGACTCGCGCAGCCCCGGGGGCTGGTGTAGCTCAGGCTCACGCCTGCCCTGAGTTTCCAGAGGCTCAAAAAAACATTTCTGAAGGTTATATGTAAAGCCATTAAGACACTGTGAAATCCACAGAAAAGCTTCTGGACAGCCCCTAAGCTGGGGAATTTTGGACTTTGCATCCATTGAGCCCTTCTTTCTACTGTTGAGGCCAAAACAATGGGAGTACCCTTTCCATGCTTGACAATCAACATTGTGGTGGCATGAAGCGTCCACAGAGCAGGTCAGTCACAAACACTGTGTGCACACTAAATAAACCTGTAGCCTAGCAAGAGGGCTTTGTACCTGAAATCTGTGATGGGGTTGCAGCTCATGTGAGAGTACCAGGGCACTGAAATACTTCCATGGTTAAAAAATTATTCTGGGATGGATATATCCACCCAGTAAAATCACCTAGATTCCCGTGACTCATTTTATGAAATATTTATTTACTGCTTCTCTGAACAATTCCTTGCTTGCTTTTATGTTGTTGCTAATAGCTTGCTTTCCCAAGTTTTCCACAGATTTGTAACACATGATGGCTCAATATGAAGGTTTCCCAGTTCTTTGTGGTAGATTACTGTGGTCATCAGTCAAAGGCATGGGAGCCTTCTAGGAGGCTGCTGCAAAGCTATATGTAGTTTCTTATTAAGGTGCTTTTAAGGCTGTTCTGAACTGGCCATTTTCACCACTATACATCACACAGACCCCAGAACAGTGATGCTGCCTGTGCACAGCCCCTTGACACGTCCCAGAGCAATGATAGCCCCTCACTTGTCCCTGCAAAGGAACAGGATGTGCAATGGCACCAGCTAGCCAGAGGCCTGCTCAGAGACACCATTTCATTTTGGGATTCATTTTGTTGTCTCACTGGAAGCAAAGAACCCACTGAGAGAAAACCAAACAATCCAACGTCATGCAATATATATGTCCTATAATGTAATAGTTATGTTGAAGCCAGCTATGAAGATTTAGGATGTTATTTCCCCTCCTCAAACAGGGACTTTGAGTAAAACTGACCCTCATACTAAGCCATTTTGACCTCTTCATAAGCTTACACCGTAAAGTGTGGAGGCTGTTATACTGCCTTATCTTGTTGGGATTGTAAACCTTTGAGCTCTAAATTCTATAACCCTAGAAATTCTTCCCTAGGCAAGATGGAATAGAATTTTCTATTATTTTTTTTTTAAATGCACTGTGAGGTAACTTGTAGTTAAACCTGTGTTTCAGGTGGGAAAGCTGTAAACTAAGGAATCCTACACCTGGCCACATCCTGGAAGCTCTTCTTGGCTGCAGGACCATGCTGGCTGGCCAGGAGCTGGGCTGCTCGCTGTGAGAAAATTCATACAGTGCCTGAGGTGTATGGCAGGGCTGAGTGAAGATTGACACAGAGACACTGGTGCCACCACACCTGCCTTCCTCTGCCTGGGACCATCTGCTGGCCTGCAGCACCTCAGGGTTTCACTGTTTTGATCTGGTAAGCTGCTCAAGATTTTTCATGGGAGTTGCAGATGGCAGCTGCGGAGGGCATTCAATCCTAATCATAACGAGATTGTCTTTCCTTGGCTGCCTTTTGCAAACCCCCTCCATGGGTATCCCCAGGTGGCAAAGCCCTGCTCCACAAAGAGATGGTGGCAGCTGAGCCCAAACCACTGTAAACTCCCCTGGCAGGGCAGAGCCAGAGCAGACCCAGCCCAGCTGGAACCGAAGAGCAGCAGGCACAAAACAGCTGCCGTGACCCAAAGCCAATGTAGGTGTTGAAGACTTATCCTGCTTTACTGTTGTTCTCTGATATTTGTCAAAAGTGAAGCAGAAAGCTAACATTTCCATGCCCCTTCAGAAACTATTATGTTGTGGTTGGTATTTTCTAGAGACCTTTTTGCTCTCTGTTCCCTCCCTCCTCCCCCTGCAACAGGAGTTGGACACTTGATGTTGGACATCTTTTTACAAGGGGAAAGTTGGACATCTTTTTACAAGGGGAAAAGCTCCACAGCTTCGAGAGCAAAGGCCCCTGACGAGAGGCTGAATCTGCTACAGAACAGGACACAAAGTGGGCAGGAATGTGCTGGTTTCTCTGCAGTGAGGAGGAGGGAAAAGGGAAGATCCCTGAGGCTCACAAGGTGCTCACATTGCAGTGCGAGGTGGATGGCCCCAAACAGCACCCCAAGCCCCCTTGTCCTGTACAGCGGAAAATGCAAAAAACTCTGCAGTTGGCTTTGGCACATTGTTGCATTCCCCCACCTCTGGAGGTGTTGCTTAAGGCATCACATCAGGCAGGAAAAAAATCCTTGCCTTTGCCTCCCTCAGCTCCTCATTTGGCCCTGGCCTGAGCTGGGATACCTGCCCAGTGCTGGCCGGACAGGCCTCGGTCAAGAGGAACAACACCGAGGTTAAAGCCTGTCTGGGCCATGAGCTCGACTTGAGCAGGTCTGCAGGGCTGCAGATCTGTGTCGACCCTGCAGCTCTGCAGAACAGCATAGCAAACCAGCCTTTCCCCAGTTCACAGACAAGAAAAACCCTTTGCTCCTACCATCCAATAACCATCATTTTATGTCACGTAGTAGCAGATTTCAAAGGGTTCTTTCACAGCAGAAGAAATGTTGGTCTGTTGGGGAGCTTCTCCACTATCTTGGAAGGACACGTTTTGCCAAGGCTTTGGATTTTAATGGTAAAACAGTTTTCTGGCCTGGGTGTATCAGTCACTTTATATAGATTGCATAAACTGCTTTTGGGTCGCAATGAAATGAATTTGGACAATGCCCATCTGAAGGATTTTTATTGATTTTCCCATTTGTCAGCTGTAAATAAGGCAGCATCCTTGCCTGGTCGCTGGCAGGCTGCCCCTTCCCAGACTTGGGATCAGAATTCCTCTGGTCTTTGCAGAAAACACCAAATCAGATTTTTGTTTATTGTTCACAAATTATGTAACAGTCCCCACAGAAAACATTTGGTAATGATAAGTAGTCTTTGTATATCCTCATTACTCTGACCTTTAAAAATATTGTTATTTACTGGTGCTTTCAGCCACAGATGTTCAGAAATTAACATTCCCAATCATGATAAGAATTTTCCTCAATCATCATTTCTGTTAGCATGATGGGGAATATCACTCTGCAGTACTTGTATTCTGACCACAGTCTTATCCATGGCACAAGCTGGGTACACAGTGTTAATGACATTAGTGAGAACAGAAGTGCAGACATTACCAGTACCTCACTCCGCAGAACTCGACGTGACTTTCACAAGGAGACTGAAGTACAGCAAGGGGAAATGGGAAAAGCAGAGGCAACCCCCCAGCAGTGATATTCTCAGGCACATGGTGTGACTCCTGGGGATGGTGCTGTGCAGGGCCAGGAGCTGTACTCAATGATCCTTGAGGGTCCTTTCCAGCTCAGCTTATTCTGTGCTTCTGTGGTCTTTGCTGCTCCAGTTCCCAGACTACCAGCTCTCCCTCAGCTGTATGGCTGCCACTATAGGTATGGAGAGCAATTCCTCCCCACAGCAGTGTGATGCCTGAAATTCCATCCAAAGATTACAACAGCCTTTCCATCCCTCCCTGTGGGCTCCTGCAGTGTGCTTCTGCTGCTGGGAGGGATGGCAGCTCCAGGGCTTCGTAACACATCACCTGAGTGTCCCCAAGGGACAGAACAGGGACGATCTGGCCAGACCTCTTCTCTACCTGTTTTATCATGGGATTCTCAGCACCACAAAGAGAGGCAGGAACAGGAAGACAGCACAAGAAATACTTCATTAAAAGGAGCTTCATTAAGAGTAAATAGGCAAGAACTGCTCAGAGCAGCGCACAGGGCCTGGGGGAGGGGAAGAGTGGTGCTCTTCTAATTTTCTCATCAGACACCCTTCTCTATTACTGTCTCCTGGTTCTTGCTCTGAAAGTCAAGTGGAATTGTCAAGAGGGATCACCTGTGATTTAAAGTGCGGTTTTCCTTCAAGACGTATGTAAATTTGCCACCTTCCTATTCGGAGCCTCTGGGACTGGGAATCAGAGCTGCTGAATTGGAGGGGCGGAGGAAGAAATCACTGCTCTTTCCTCAGCTTGTCAGCCCCACTAGACCAGCCCTTAACTGAAACAGAGATGGGAGAGGAGGCTCCTTAGCTGGTACCTTGGGGAGCAGGTAATGGGACCAGCAAGTGGTGCCTCACCCCAAGAGATGGAGGGGACCTCAAGGCATAGAAGAGGCTGCATGTTTCTTCTCTTCTTCCTGTCCTGGGGGCAAGGAAATTAGAAGAGATTGTGGTCTGTCCTGATTGAGTCATCTTTAGAGTTAAAAGGAACTCGGGCAGGATGCTTCAGCCCTGCCCTCCTGCCATAAGCCCCATCAGAATTTGGTTAACAAGGAGCTGGAGCATCTGAGACTGCTGAAAAGCTTGTTGTGTGTATGCATTTCTGTGTGTGCCTGTCTCAGTGGCTATATAGAGATATGTTTAAAAGAAGGTTAATTGGTCTCCTGGGAACTATAAAGAACCTGTTAGGTTCCTTGGTGTGAGCAGTGACTGTATGAAGCCTAATTACTAAGCCTGAGTTATTCTTTCATATGGGGGGAGGGAATCTCTAAGGTTCTTATTAAAACCTACAAAAAGTCTAAAAAACGATGGAGTTAGAATTGATATGTCCATGTTGATCAGAAGTGCAGAGCAAATAAAAACATTGAGCTTTCCCCAGGAAATATTAACAGGGATGACAGGCCTGGCTTACACATCACTGTTGTGGGGATAAACATAAACCATTGTGCTAAATGGCAAGAATTGCAGACCACAGACTTTCAGGTAAGGTGCACTCCTTTTGCTCAGGGCAGGGAAAATTCACACTTTGATGTTCTTGTAGGGTGCCCTTTATAAAAGAGCCATAACAAATCTATTTGCAGGCTAATTAAATTTGTTAAAAAGGAAAGGAGTTTTGTTTGGAAAAATGTACATTGAAATGAAAGAGAAAATACTAATCTGAATAAGAATAAAGGAGAAAAGGAGAAGAGGAACTCTAACATGGCTTAGGTCTGAAATAAAGAAAAGCACTTGCTTTGGATTTTTTGACGATTCTTTAGATGTTGTTGAAGCCCCATGGGTGGAAACAATGCTTTGACTATTTGGAGGAGGTACAGTGTAGACAGGAGCAGTTCACTGCTCTCTGCCCATGCTTGGCACTCAGTTGTGGAGGAACTCTCACAGAGTAATAGCTGCAGTTACGACAACTACAGTGATGCCATTCCCACCCGTGCCACCCACAGCCAGCAATGGCAGGGCTGCAACACAGACACTGCCATGTTGCTACAGCTCTGACACCAATCTGGAGATATTCATGTGAGGCAGTTATTGAAAGAGTCATAGCCAGATCCTTCTTTTTCTCCTCTCCTCTCCTCTCCTCTCCTCTCCTCTCCTCTCCTCT
>JAYDZK010000169.1:35975019-35985721 GCA_034509185.1 Euphonia xanthogaster | reverse complement strand
CCTCCCCTCCCCTCCCCTCCCCTCCCCTTCCCTTCTTTTCATTATTTTCCAAGGATCAACAATAAAGAAACTCAAGTATGGACATCTAACCCTGTCTGATTTGCCCAAGGTCAGACACAATTTCTGGTGCATCAGAGAAGCCCCGCCAGAACTCCATGTCCATAACTGTAAGACCTTCCTCCTTTTTCTTGTCTTATGGGAGGTTTAATTCTATTTCAAGAAAAAAATCCTCATAATTGGCACAACCTCTGTGAAAAACGGAACTCTGTTCATTAAGAGCTTTGCAGTGGCCAGGGACTACTTGAAATATACTGTATGGGGAAATAGCCTCTGTATTTCATAAACATGCTCTGTAAAAAAAATAACAAGTCTGAGAAAGGCTCGCTTAAAAACCTAGCTATCAGGGAAGAGAGTTACAATGAGAAGCAGAAAAAAGGCTCAGTAGTGGGAGTTTTCTTGGCATAAACCCATGCACAATAGACTTCACACACAGGTTGATAGACTCAAAGAGGTCAAAGCTCTAAAAAACTGGTTTACTGCATTTTCCCTCTCTGCTTTTCTTTTACTTTCTAGTACCTCTACTATGCACTGGATAATAGTCTGTTTGCCAAGGTCTTGGAGAGTTTTTACTTCCAACTTCAGGTCAGCACCCTTGAGGGGCATGGATACAGAGAATTATGCCATGCTTAAAGAAATAACAGAGTTTAGGGAGCATTTATTTTTGTTTAAGACAAGTGTTCTGTTCAACTGTAATCAGTTATTCTTAGCAAAGCTGTATCATTCCCCACGGTTTTTTCCCTGCATTCTGCTACTGCTTTTCTTCCAAACACATAGTGTGATTCCGCTCCCTCTGAATGCAATCCAACATTGTTTTTCCTGGACTAATTGAAGGGAGAGTGACAAAACACAAGTGACTCAAAATGCATTCCTAAAACTTGAGGTGAACTCAAGTAACCACTGCTTTCCAAAAGGCACCAGAAAAGCCTCCAACCTGTCGGAAGCAAGCAGCAAACCTGCCAGCATTACAGATAATGTTGCAGTCTGCCTCTTTCTGACTTTAGCATCTTTATCTTAGCACTAATACCAGCACCTGAAAAATTTTTGACAGATATTATTCATGAAAACTGAAACATGATGTCTGTGCAAAGATAACATTACTTGATTTGAAATGAGTGCTTATCTAACGTTGCCTCCTCCCTGACACCCTTGCCTGCTGCTGGGCTTTCAAAGGATGCATTCGGGTAAATCCCTCCACAATCACAGACCAGCATTCTCTGCAGAAAATAGACTGGAGCAGGACCATCAGGAGGAAAAAATCTGCTCACAACAACCTCCCCTGCAGCACTGCTGGTGGTGTTAGTGCATGGGAATCTCCAAGGGAAATTGCTCAGTAAATGACTGAAAACAACCAGAAAACGTGACTCTTGCCTTGACCAAGTTGAAAGAAGTTTTGCATCAACAGTAATGAATATAAAGCATGGGTTATGCCCACACACTGAGGATCCTGGTGCCCATCCAGTTTCTTGCATTGAGCATTGGGCTGCAGATGGATTTCCAACAACTCTGCACTCATGGCAGCACAGCTGCTGCTGTGACGCTCCACAGCCAGCAGCACGCTCCTTCTCTGTTTCCCATTAGGCTCTGTTTCCCATCAGGCTGTTTCCTTTGCACCTTTTCTCTAAGTGTGTTCTCAGAGAAGACCACTGCTGGAGAGAAGGCCCCAGCACAGGTAAGCTTGCTGTAAAGTAGCTGTTCTCATATGACAACAGGCAACTCTGCCTTTTCCCCAGCTCCTACTTTGGACTGTTGAGGTGTCCTTGTAGCAGAAGCCCCAGCAAACAGTGCTGCAGTTCATACCTGCAGATGTGTCTGCATGCCTGAGGGATTCTGGGCTGTCTCCCAGGATATGCTGCACAAAGTAATGCATCACCTGACCTTAGATTCTGAAGTCCCCTCCATTTGCAAATCTTAGTACCAGATATGTAAACACGAGATAACATAAGCATGATCTTTACACAAAAATCATGTAAATTCCAATATGCATGTGCCCATTTAAAACCAGAATATAGGCTTTGAAGACTGGTTGTCCATCAGTACTTTGTCAGAACTCCCAGTAAGTGCAAAGGTCTGACCTTTTCCCCCAGACAATTTCCTTTTTATAATAGCAGGAAGACCCAACCAAGCAGTGAATTTCTGTGAGGATTACTGCACTTCTTGGGTGGCTGATACGACCTGGCCTCTGGCAGCAAGCCATGCTACGTACTCCAGAAATGCAGCGCATTTCAGAGGTTATTGCCTGCACATTACTGCCGGGCAAGTGAACGCTCCAAATGCTGGAACAAATTCAAATGTCTTGAAAGGAGATATCTTCCTCAGCCCTGGCATTCGTGTGCCATGGCTGTAAATTATGCCCAGAGTATTCATTTTCTTTTTAAATGTGTTCTCATCGTGTAATAATTAATGGTGTCAAGTTACTGGTGTGAAAAAAGCCTGACTTTACAACAACGATGGTTTAATGAAGTAACAGTCATGGCTGGAGTAGCAGCAATAAATTGTTAAAGGAGTGACACACCTGAAGCAATACTTTCAAAGGCCTTAAATTATTTAAGTTTCAATGTCCCTCATAAATATTGGCTTTTGTTAATATTTGTTTCTGTGTTAAAAATGGAAGTAAACAGCTCTGGCAAGAACAAGTCTCTTGCTGATGAGCATGGGGAAATAGTGTGCCTGTGCTTTCCAAGACATCCTTGTCTTCCCAAGGGATGACAATGTTCATCTCTAAGTCTCTGGGCTTCTCTAATTGGGTTTGTGACATTCAAACCCCACAGACTCAGAAAGGTCTAGAAGCCATAGCACTGAGCTCACAGGTCCAAACATCTGTTTTTAAAACTGTTATGAAGTGAGAAACTCTTGAAGATGGCAAAATGGGGAAAAAGCAGAGTAAGAAACTTCCACCTATGATAAAATTTTTATTTAATCCATTTTAGTATTCAATATTATAAGGTATGAAATGGAAGAAGAAGACAAACAAAGCCCTGCAGATCTATCGGGAGGGAAGAAAATCCCATATAAAACATTGGGAAACTTATTTGATGTCAAAGAGCACTGGATCAGGCTTTTGGAAACCATACCAAAGGGCAAGGCAAAGCAAAAAAAGTATATTCTCTTAATTTATAATGTGTCTGACAAGAGATTCCTAATTGCCAGCATAAACTGATATAAAAAATTGACTGCTGATACCAGTGGAATTAGATCACTTTGTAACTGATGAAGACTCTGTATGCATTTCCCAATACCTACAATCAAATAATTAGGTGTTGTTAGTTATTGTCAATAAGACTGATGATTGATGACAAAAAAAATCCTCTGAAAATTACAGGAATTCTGCCAAACACCAACTCAATTCAGACCATACAGCAAAATTAATACTAAACCTTTTTATAAAGCAAATAGGACCTAAAGAAAAGACACTAAAACCATTGAGAAGCTTCACAATTAAATAAAAAACATCTTCTTTGTCCTTGAGTACTTTGCTTTCCAGACTAGAGATTATCTTCACTGTATTCTCATCATGGCCTCACACTCTTCCTTTATCTCCATCAAGGCTTTCATCAGGCTGTGATCTGTCCCATGAGTCACCTTCATAATATTATAGGCCTTTAGGAAAGAACAGAAAGGGACATGTTAGGCATTGTGCAGACCATGCAAAGGGGCTGGACCCTGGAGCAGGGTGGGATGCAAGAACTGCTCCTCAAATGGCTGGCACCTGGGGGCTTGAATGCATGTCATGACTGAAATAGAAATGAAGCATCCTAAAGTGCATGGTGATTTGTCCCTGACAAAGAAGGAGGCATTGACACGTTATTCCTAGGTGTTAAAACCCACAAATATGTTGCACAACTGGGTGTGTGGAATAGCAGAGAGAGATAATTTTCCACTGAGACATAAAGGCCGTTTCAAGATTGGTCAACTACAACTCCCAAGGTTTTGATACATTATTTAAAAGATGACTGTGATGTTCATGATGTTAGGAGCCTGAAAGTACTGTAAAACTAGAAATGGATTAATGCTTAACCCATGGAATAAAGTACCTTAACTCTATCAGGAACAGCTATAGATAGCATCAAACAAATGAGCACATTAATAGTTTCACTGTCAAAAAGCTTGCAGGGGAATGGGTCTTTGCTGCTCTTGCCAGGGACAATTTTCTCTGTATGTTTGTCATCTTCTACTGCTGGGCTAATTTACGCTTGCTGATGTTGCCTGTAGTGTTGCTGATTTCCTGCCACACATACGTCTGCAATGCTCTTTGCCCAGCTCCTGTTTGTATCATCACTTTTTATATGGCATTTCTGCTTCTTCCTTTTATTAAATTCCTCCTGGAAGGAGGGAAGTCCTAGATGGAAGCTGATTCAGCACTTCTGCAGATAGAACAAGGGAGCTAGTAGTGTACTGGCAGGAGAAAAGATCAGAGGTTTTTCATCATGTTAAATTGAAGAATTGCAAAAAAACTAAATGCAGCCTATGTCTCAAAGGGTTCCTTGTCCAGTAGCTGACAAAATTCACCTAAATTTGCTTTGAATTGCAGCATTTCTTCTTGAGGAAGAAATGTTGAGGAAGAGGCCTCATTTAAATTGGATAGACAAAAGCAAATATATATTTTTGTGAATAAATGAAAGTCTACTTCCAAATTATGAAGACTGGCAGGCATATGGAAATTCCAGCACAGTTTATTTTTGCGTCAAATTTGTTAATTCTTAAAAGAGGGAGGCAGCACAAGATTGAAAAAACAAGTTGAAATATCAGTCAAAACAAATCATAGTGAGCAAGGAGCTCTAAAAAGAGTCAAATATGTTTTAAGCTACCACATGCCCTACTACTAAATGATAAAATTCACACAGTAAAAAAGAATGATGGAAAAACTTTCATTGCTTTCAGAAATGGCAAAGAAATGTGAAATAAAATCAGAAATACTGAATTTTTGTAACATGCAGCTGCACACAGACTAACTCGAAGAGGACAGGATCACCCCAGAGCAAAGTGGCTGGGTGAATTGGCCCTGGATCCTGACATATTGGTGCACAGTGCTTGCATGCCCTGTCCCAGAAAGCTGATGGATTTATTGTGAAGGATGTATGCTAAGAGCTGTGCATCTGGATACATCAGAGTGACAGTCCTGGGGCAGCTGACCTGGATCTTCAGCCGCACTACAGGATAGAGGTCAGGCTCATAGTGATGGACTTGGACCCTGACACCCTGAGATGCACAGCCAGAGATGTGTGTATAGATATACCTCCATTAAAAACCAATAATCCTTAATATCAAACCTAATATTGAGTTAATGCTACCATTGCTGCCTTTCTCCCACCTCCAACATTTTCTTTCCACTTCCTTTCTTTCGTAAGTATGGCAGAAAAAAGCTCTCAGTCTTTATTCTTTTGTTTCCTTGGAGGAAATAATTTTTATGCAATGTACCATCTCACACACTGCTGTACGAGTCAGAACCAGCTGCATCAAAGTTAGAACAGCAATGACTTGTGTAATCCCTAAATTCAACTGGAATTAGGCTATGTAGCTGTTTTGGCAAAGGTCAGTGCAAAACTGGGGATAATTTCAGCTCCAGGGCAAGGAATTGTTTTACTGGACAGAAGCAGGAACATGTGGGTGGGCTCTCTGCCCACTCCCCTGCTCTCAATCCCACAGCTCCCCGGCAGAGCTGAGGCTGAGCAGATTTGTGTGGTCTGTGTGGTCTCTCTCCCAGCTAAAATAGCAAACCTAATTATGAAAAGCTACAATGGCAACACAGGCCACGGTGTCATCAGCTACACCCCGAAGAATATAAACCCCATTGGAGCCATTGATGGCTGCTGCTCCATCAGTGTAAACGAGGAGCAGTGCAGGTGTTTGTGCCTGATTTGCAGGGGGATGGAAGAGGATGCCCATGGCCATGGCTGTGGGGAACTGTGGGCAGGTGCAGGATGGCACAGCTCTGTCACAGGGAAAGCAGGAAGCAAATGGCCATGTGCCAGAGTGGCAGGAAGTGTAGGCTGGTGTTTCAGAAGGAGTATCTGTGCTTTTCCATCTCTTGATTGAAGAGTACAGGTTGTTAAAGCAGGCACAGGAATACCATCAATGACAGCTGGTAAACAACTCAGTGTTTGAAGCAAACACCTAGAGAAGGGATTTCTTCAGTGTTCCTGTGAGACCTGGGAAGGATTTTACCCCAGTTCCTGGGCTTTTTTTGCCTCCAAAACAGGGAATTCTATAGAGGGGAAGTCGTACAGTACCTGTTGTAGATGTTCATGAGACAAGACAGCTGTATCCATCAGCTCATGGGGGACAAAAGTACTCCCATGATCATGTCGTGTCAGGCACTTCAAATTGTTTTTCAGATTGGGCTCCAGTTCCTGTGTTTTACTGACAAAAGCTTTCCAGATCTATAACTCAATCTGTCCTCTATTAGATCTTTCATATATATATATATATATGCATTTAAAAAGAATATGTTGGTTGTAAAATATTACCTTCAGTTTTCATTACAGAGGAGTATTGCCTCTCTGCTATTTCAAAATCTAGCTAATAAGATTCTGCAGGGCCTAATATAAGTTTAGGGGGTGATTTCTTTCTAATGGGCAACTTAAAGCCCTCCACATTATTTAAGCCTTCTTCCGGGTTGCAGGGCAGAGAGCTAAACCCATAGGGCCCTAAGAGCAAGGTGGTTAGGATAGTGATTCATTTTTTTTTCTGTTACAGAGAGCAGCAGTGAGGGCTGGGCTGCAGAGCCAAGTCCTGATTTTAGCAGACCACATATCTGCTGCAGAGGCTGTCAATCCCCAGCAGCACTGAGGCTGTGCCTGATTAAACAGGATTTATATGTGAGGTGAATTCCACTCAGATCCTAATTCCTCTGTACCTTCCATATCCTTCTTCCTAATGCCACAGTGAAATTAGTCTGACGAGGGTTCCAACAGGGTGCTGCTATTCAGTGTCAGAGTGTATTAAGAAGAGTAATGAAGCAGAGAAGGTAATCGAGTTTCTGCTCTGAGCGTGTGGCATGCTCTGCTGACACATCTAATCACAAGGGGCATATTGTGTTCTCATATAACTCTAGGACATTATCTGACTAATATTAGGAATCACATCCTTTAGTCACAACAAACTGGGAATTATCTCTTCCTCTAATTTGTTCCAGTGTAGAAAGCAAGGAAGGGAATCAGTTGCAGAACTCATCTGAAGAAGTTACATGGAGACACAGGATGACAAGAAGTTCCTCCTCTCAGCTGTGCTCCCAGGGAGTGGGAGGTGTCTCTCCTTCTCCCACACTTGGGTGAAAAAGGGGAGGCTGAATAGGGAATAGGCAAAGCCATGACAGGATTCTACCCCTCAGTTGCAAAGTACTTACTGTGTCCTTGTGGAGCACCAATGGCTTGGAGCCTCCGTTAGAGGCTCACTGAAGTATGGCACAGAAGGGCAGGGAGCACCTTAATGTCCCTTTGCAGAGGAAGAGGAGGCCACAGCCTAGAAAAGGCTTCTGTGTTAGGCATTGCCCAGTTTCCAAGGGATCATAGCGTAGCAATCTGGCTTGCAATGGGCAGCTTCTTCACCAAAAACATAAATCCCCATTGCAATGTCCACCTTCACTGACCAGCAGCATTTGTCTCTAGGGGAATTTGCTCCAGTTTAATCCAGTATCACATTAGAAATGCAATTAGAGCAATGCCTGTTGATATAACTTTAGCAGTGTCAATGAAAACAGAAGCTCCTCTGACTGGAGTCTCATTCCACTGCTAAAAGGGAAAGTCTGAATGTTTGGAAATTATAAATATTTTGGGGGAAAGAGCAGAGGGATTACCTGGCACATGACAGATATATGACATGCTTCTGAATAATACATAAAAATAGAATTGATTACTCTTCTGCCTGCTTTATAATGATCAGAATTGGCTATAATTCAAGTAAAATATATCAAGTGATGATTTAAGTTATACCAAGACTTAGCAAGAGTGGCATCATATTAAATACTAATTTATTACTTCAATATATGAAAATTATTCAGCTTTCATCATTAATCAGATGTTAAAACCAAAGAGATATGGGGGTTGAAGAAAAGGTAAGTACAAAATACTAACACCTAGAGAGTCATGACTGATGTTATCTTTATAGGGGACCTGGGCAGGAGTGGAAAAGCACCCCTCCCTCACCTCCAGTGGAGACACCCATCCCCTTCTATCCCAAGCAGTTGCCACAAAGCACTTCATATAGCATGGACATGAATTGAAGGGAATGTAGAGCCAAATTCTTCACTTCTTTCCAGCACTGGTGCCAGAACTGGGTCTGCTCCTGCCCAGCAGACACAGGCAAGCAGCTGGGCCAGGTGGCTTTTGGCAGCACCCAGCAAAGGCAATGAGGAGCTGTGTCAGGAACTGGAGGGGAGCCAAGAGCGAGGATGGGGAGCCACATGGAGCATGTAAGTGTCTTCAGGGCAAGCTGATCACAGGACAATCAATAACATAAGAGACTAAGACCTTATTGAAGGAAACTAGAGGCAGCACACCTTCCAGGGGGAGCAAAGCACCCCAGCAGTGATTGAGGGCTTGAGATGGGAGGCAAGATTCTACATCCTGAGGACATGTTGCACATGGAAAGGGATTATTTAATATACTTAAGATGATACTAACAGCAATATAACAGCAGGAGAAATCAGAGCCTGAGGTACAAGGAAATGAATATAAAAGTCAGCTCAGGTACAAGAGGGATGGCTTAAAGCTGAAATGTAACTAACGAAGCACAGCTGCAAAACCAGATCAAAGATGATGAACGATAAGAAATACGAGGGATCAAGGGACATGCCTGTTGATTTCAGTGTGGCTCACAAGAAAATACACACCTTAAAGACAAAGTTTTCCAGCTAGAAATCACAGAACCTGATAGGAAATAAGGAGGGTAGAAACTGCAGCTCTCCCCCTGTTCCTGTACTTTCAGTGCTCTCAGAATCACTTTGCTATGGGAATAAGGAACATATGAAGCACGGAGATAATTTATCTCTTCAGAACTAATGGTAATTTTTCATCCAGGCACCTTTGAGCTATCAAACTGTAATTAGCTGTGACTGATGCTGGAGAATGTCAGTGCCTGAAATGCTGTGCTGAGCAACAGTGACCCATCACCACACCCAGCTGCAGCCTGGGGAAACACCACTGGTGGAAGAAGTGGTGAGGACCATCCAAAGGCATGAGGGTGAATCACACAGCAGTTTTGGGGGAAGCAAGGAAGGGTGATAGAGGAAAAATATTTCACCATACTGACCTGCTTCAAGGTTTGCAGTGCCTGAGGAACCATGCCTTGACTGTACTGCAGTTTGCCCACTCGCATCAGCTGGACAGCCCTCAGTGGATGGAAACCAGGATAATACAGTCTGTAGAGGAAAAATGAGGAAAATGTGTCACTGTCAGCTCTCACCTTCACAGTCACTGCCTCTGCAGAGAGCTATTAGGGTGGGACTGCAAAGTCATTGTGAATGTTAATAAGGTACTCAGAGAAAATTAGCTCCAATACTGAGAAGCATGAAATACTGAGGGGAATTAGCAAATTATTACTCTCCATCCCAGAGGAATGCCTTTAACATTATCCTGTTAGAAAGTGACGGGAGTAGGATTATTTAATTTGCTACTGTTGGATAATACAATAGCATTTACTGTAGTTAGTGTTGCAAACAGAGGTCCTTGACAATCTTAGGTCTCTGGAGAGGCATAATTTTAAGAAGCTTCATCAGGGAACCCAGTCCTAGATTGTCCAAGATGAAGGAGTGTGACTGCAGTGAAAGCAGGTATGTAACATCATGACCACTGCTTCTGAGGATTTGTATGCTGCTCCCTGTTGCATAAAAAGAACTGGTTGTGCACATTCAAGGAAACATCTCAGACTTGGCTTGTTCACCTACACAAGGTATCTTCTAGTAGGAGGATACATTCCTGTTCTTAATTAATTTCAAAGAAACAGAGGTTCTGTTAAAAAAACCAGAATTATGCTCTCTTTTTTCTAGGAAGTAGATGGAGAGTGGTATCATCAATAATTGCTCTCAAGGTGCTCTTGAAATGTTCATGGTGGGTGCTCCACATTTTTAAATTCCACTGACCCTTGGCTCATGATATGTGGATTGTACCCCAGCCCCATGTTCTGGATGTGCAGATCATTATACTTTGAAAAAGCAACTTGGGGGCTGCAGAAAGCCATGGATACAACTTGCCTGGAACTGGCCACCAGGAAACATGAGGTGAAGGGACACACTTGGAAATTAAGTTACTTACAAAAGACCTTATATATTTTTTGACTAACTATACCAGAATCATAAAATAGTTAGGGTTGGAAGAGACCTCTGGAGATCATCCAGTCCAACCCTCCCATCAAGGCAGGGTCACCTAGAGCAGGTAACAAAGGAACTCATCCAGGTAGGTTTTGAATGACTCCAGATGGAGAGTCCATGACTTCCCTGCGTGGCATGTTCCAGTGCTCTGCCAGCTTCAATGGAAAGAAGTTCTTCCTCATGTTTTAGTTTATGGCCATTGCTCCTCATCCTGTTGCTGGGCACCACTGAAAAGAGTCTGGCACCACCCTCTTGGCACCCCCCTTTGAGAGGTTTAAATGCATTAATGAGATCCCCTCTGAATCTTCTCCAGACTGAACAGGCCCAGCTCCTGCAGTG
>JAYDZK010000169.1:35929838-35974770 GCA_034509185.1 Euphonia xanthogaster | reverse complement strand
CCCCAGGTCCTTCTCCACAGAGCTCTCTCCAGTAGGTCAGTCCCCAGTCTGTGCTGGCACTTGGGGTTATTCCTCCCCACGTGCAGGACCCTGCGCTTGCCCTTGTGCCCTGTTATGCTGCTCTCTGCCCAACTCTCCAGCCCATCAAGGTCCCACTGAACGGCAGCAGAGCCTTCAGGTGATCCATGACACTCCCCCAGTTCAGTGTCATCAGCAAACTGGCTGGGGGCCTCTATGATAGACAAGTTGGATAAGAATGGGCCCAGTACTGATCCCTGGGGAATGCCAGTGACTACAGACTATGCAAATGAAAGAATAAAAGCCTTAAGCACAGCTCACCAGAGACAAACATCCTACTTGATCAAAGAGCATTTTTTTTCCTCAAGTACATCAGCAGTTGTGCTTAAGCAGTGTCTAAAAATACAAAATGAGTCACAACTTCAGGAAGAATTGCCAATAAGCTTTCCAAAATCTACTTTTTGAAGAAAATATTATTTTGGGTTTATGCCAAAACTATGATCATCAGAGTTCAGGGTAACTATTAATGAATGATACCATTGCAGTCAGGAAGACACTTAAATTTGCATGAATATGATTAAATGCATGCTAAGATGTTAAATGATATAAATTTGTACAATGTACAGAAATCTTCTGATAAGTCTGCATGCAAATTAATAAGTTATCTTTCTCTGTTATATTTCCCTAATAAAAATGCAAACACAATTAAGTACAAGTAATTGTTTAAATGGCAGCATATCTTGCTGTCCTTATAAATCTCTAATTAGGATGTGTAAACATAATGAAAAATGTTTTCATACCCAAATTCCCCTATTCCACTGATCCCACGCAGTTTCAGTGAAGACATACAGAAATACATGGAAAGCATGCCTGGCAGGATCTCAGCAGCAACAGCTTTTGATCTGCCAAAGTCTCTCATGAAACAGCAGAAGCCAATTCCTCAATGAGAATAATCCATCCTGAATTGCCACAAGCACCTCCTGCTCAGCCCCCTTGTGGGTTGCAGTTCAAAAAGGCTGAAAAGCCAGCAGACAAGAGAGAAGAAAAATGATAGCACTTATCTCAGTCCACTGACCACTCAGGAACTTCAAGGGTCTGTTTAAACAAACACTAGGAGATTATTAGTAGATTTCTTTTTAGAATTAGTTTCTGGTTATTATATCAACATGGTGCTATCTGATACTAGTGAAATAGGGAGAAAATGCAGAGATTTTGGTGTGAATTAATGAAGAGTAATAGAAATTCCAGCACTAACATGGACACAAATGGAAATAATGAGCACATGCACACCTTCCTAAAAATTGAAAAGAAAATCTCTGTATGATTGCATCCTTCTGCTCTCCTCTGTAACTGCGGCAAAGGAAGGAGTGAAAATGTCATTTCTACTCTGTGCCACCAGAAGGCCAGGATGTCTGGGGAAGGATCATGGCCACAGGAGAAGGTGCCAGGGAGACAAAGATTTTTGCATGAGGTGATAAACCATTTCTGAAGGCCCCATTAGACTGTTTCTGCTGTGTCCTGACAGCTCTGATTCTTTTGCCACTGTTCTTTCACAGTTGCTTCACATCTCTGTCGTTCCACACCTTTATCTTTCCTCCTATCAACCATCTTTTTAATCTTCCTTTCCTCACCCTTCTGAATAACCAGCCCCATTCTGATACCACCACAAAGAGGAAACATGGGTCCTGCCTCATCTGCAGCCAAATAAGGGGTGGCAGCTCAAGCAGGAAACTCCAGGCTGTGCTTTAGTTCATCAGTGTGGTGCCTGCTAAACGTCACACAACACAATGCGGGTCCATCAGGATTCAGAATCCGCCCCTCCGTGCAAACGTGTTTCTGTCTATAGATCATGCATTCACCTGCAGTCACTAAAGGTCTAGGATTGTGGTATGTGCAATGCCAGGGAAAACAGGCAGCAATTTAGCAATGTCAGGTACTCAGCCCAAACTACCAGCCATAAACTAAAGCAAGTGAAAACTTAAGATGAGGACAGAGAGGGAGTAAAATGTGTGAAATGAGGAGCCCTATGCTCATAAATATTTATAAAGCTGTTTTACTGAGCTGATTTATGCTCTCATCTTATGCATGTACATAGTTCCATTTTGCAAGTCTTAAAACTGGCATTTGAAACAACTGTTTATTTTCATATTCTGGAATAAATCTATTGAACTACTAGAACACTGTTTATGGAAGGACATCCATTGAGTGAGTTTACTAGAGAAATCCGGGCAGCTTGCAGCTCTTCTGGGAGATGTGCAAGTGGGGAAGATGCTCTTGGCTTCTTCAAGACATTCCCAGGATTCAGTATTATGAAACACTGGCATGATAGAAAGAACTAAGCAGTGTCAGGCACTTGTGGGCCAATTTATTATCCCCATGCATTGCTCTGAACAAAAGCAAGTGTATACATTTAACAATAAGGAAGATATTTACCAGCCAAGGAACTGACACCTAAAGACTGTCAACAAGAGACCAAGATAACTATAGAGAAAGACATGCTGTAAAACATGTTACAGCTTGTGAAGAGTAGGATTTCAGTCTGAAAAGGATTTTATGAGATTTATGAGGGCCTGAGGGACAAGAAGGGAAACAGTAACATACTGAAAGCTGAAGTGAGCATAGTTCTGTGGAGTGATGCTTTCTTGCCCTTGGCACTGGTCAATGCCCAGTAGATCACTTGCAAAGAGAGATTAAACAAAATACAACTAACAAGTAAAGCTGCACTGTAAACAAGACAGCTGGAGGAGGCTGAGGAAGAGCTGTACATTTTGTATCACATCCTCTGCTTTTATGAGGCAGCACAGCTTTGTTCCCATCTATGCCCAACAGCATCCATGCTGGCCTGTTCCTCCAGCCTGCCCTCCTGCCAGCCAGCTGGTCCCCCCAGCATGGTGTCATCTGCAAAGCTCACAGAAGTGCCTTCTGTTGCCTCCTCCAGGTCATTGAAAATGGTGCTGAACAGGACAAGTCCCAGGACAGACCCCATGGTACCCCCGCTGTTACTGGCATCAAATGGGACAGCCCAACAACCATGGCACCCAGTGCACCCCCAGGCAGGATTGCACCTGTCTAGCTCTCTGCTCACCTGGGCCACAACACCCTGACCTGCATGCTGGCTCCCTGACCGTCTCAGCCTAGCAAAGACAGCAGTGAGCACGCTGGCCAGCTCTCAGTGCCTGTTCTGCAGGTAGCCATCCTTCTGATGGAATTGCAGGGGCCACACACTCTCAGATAATCCCTGGCTCAACCCTGATCCTGGGTTGTGCCTGGGAGGCTTCATAAAGAAGGCAGCACCTAGCAAACCATTCAGAACCACAAATGAAAGCTATTTTCCAGTATTCAGGTAGCTTGCAGCAGTGCTTTACTGTTCCAAGCAGCAGCAGTTCCTGCATTTCATTCCCAAAATACAAGGATACCAATTTTCACTGAGCAAAGTAACGGCCTATATGATGCAAAACAGTAGCTGTTTCTAAGGAAATCCACTGCTCCTCTTGGTAATTCAGCCTCAAGGTTTGCCTTGATTAATCCCCAGAGAAATCACTATTCATATACTTTATAAAGAAAAGGGTTTTTTTTCTTCATTCTATGTATTAGCTCTGAATCTCTTGTGTTTCATGTAAGGAACAGTGTAAAACCCACAACCCTTGACAAAATTTAGCCAATTCCTTCTATTTCTTAATAATGTAGTTCCATTAATTCCACTCAGCTGATCTCCAATTACAAGGTAAGCAGTCAGAGCTTTTGTGCTCCCTTGTGAATTAAAACCTAGTATTAAAAAAAGAGACTATGCAAAATCCCTGCCTTTTCTGATGACTCATATTTTAAAGTAGATGTCTACCATTCCTTGCAGATCAGTTTGTGGAGCTAACATTTATACTGCTGTCTTCAGCCTGATGTAATTAGAAGCAGGAGGATTTATAAAACCTGAAATAAAGGTTTGAAATGGAAATGTTACAAGTCTCTTTACTAAGATGACATGTAAAAGGTGAGGCTATGCATATAACTGTAAACTGGTTTTCAGAACCTTTCAGTGCAAGTAAATATGACAGCATAAAAGACATAAAGCAGCTTCAGGAGCCCCAACAACACAGAAGGGATAAAGAGGCTCCAGGGCTTCAGCAATGGTGGTAAGAAAAATATAAAGAGGAGAGTATCAGCCTCACAACAGAAATGTACACCACAAATACAGCACCCAGTAAGTTCAACCTTCTCTGCTTTCTCCGACTTGTTCTTGATTTCTGAACTCCTCATTATTTGAGTACATTCATTAAAGCTGTTCACTGAACTGAAGCCTAGGAATTGGTTTTATGTTGTCCAGTTACTTGTTTTTTTCCTTAGTCAGTGATGTGAAACTGGTCAACTAATTCACATATTATTTCTATTCTTCGGCTGGGATGCTGAATGGGTTCTACACACTAGAACTATAATAAATATTTTTAGGAAAAATTTAGGGACAAATGTTTATTTCTGCTAAAAAGTACAAAATAATCAAAGAAATCACATGCATCAGGAACATAATACAGGTAAACTAACTATAATAATTTAGGAGTTTACATATCTTCAAGTCAAAGGTGCTGTTCAATCTGATCTGCATGGAATTTCATTTAGCAATTCCTGCTCCAGACCCAGCAATTTGAGGCTAAAGTAGTGCTTAAGAAGAAATGCTCTATTTATAGAAAGTAATTTTAAGCAGCTCTATACATAATTTGGTCAATTTTTTATTTTTAATGAGCACAAGCCCTGTGCAAGAGTTTTGCCTGGAACGAACAAGGCTGCAAGGTTATTTTTGGAGAAAGTGGGAATGTGTCATTGATACTGGACTAGGTGACTGTTTTGAATGCTGAGTATTGAAAACAGTCTGGTTGGAACTTTGGAATTTTTAAGACCAATATATCTGTATTAACTGGTGTAAAATATTTAGGGGTCCCCGTGAAAGCCTTCAAAAAATATTGGCCTGGCTTTCATGTTAATATTAAATTTTAAAATTAGAATAATAATAATAATGTTAACCTGCTATTCTTTCTGGTTTTTCTCTTTCCCCCTCTCTTTTTTTTTCTTAACAACTTCCTGTCTATCATGGATGAGCAGGTAAGTTTAAATCAGTTCAGTACTTCACAACTCCCATTATACTTTCTGCAGCCATCATGTTTTTTGAGTAGAAGACTAAATCTTTTACCTGTGGCAGACCTGATATACTCCAGCTGCCCTGGAATGTTTATTGTCCATTTTATCTCTCCATCACAGTGTCTCATGGAGACGATCAAAGCATCAGTGAACAGTTTAATTCTGGCATCAGACTTTACTATTTTTTCCTGGATTTGGCCTCTCTCACTTGGATTTTGGGATCAGCTCCTCAGCACTAGCAGGGAGGTTTTCCTGGAGGAAACCACTAGTGCACACCCTTAAAGCATTATAAAAATGCTTTGCCAGCAACGGGAAAACATTACTAGAAGAAATTTTATGCTGGGAGGTCTCTTACAAACTAAAGCAGGAGAAATTGCTTTCTGTGATTACTATGCAAAACTACTAATTATTCCTAAGAGACTTCTTCTGGTCTAACCAAATAACACCAGAAAATGGTCATAATTTGCTGAGCCAGCTGGGGTGATATCAGTACAGATGTGCAGACCTAACACCTCTGTTCAGAGCTCATTTTGAAGACTCCATACTCTTATAAATATATCCTGGCTGTATATTTTTGCAGCCTAATGTAAATATGCTCTCTCTCTCTTTGGATTGTTTTGTATTGGCAAAACTCTTGGTTATCCCCCAAGTATTGAGATCTTCACCAATGCCCACAACTCATGTATGAGCCTCATCCTACTAAGCAGCCAAGTGCATGGCATGACAGTCTTTGTTCTGCACAGATAAGATATGGAGGCCCATGCAAATGAAATAGTTTGTCCAATGTTACAAGGTAAAATCTCTGGGAAAGTTAAACCTAGATGTCATTGTAGCTCTAGGATGGCTTTTGGTTCACACAGATTCTGGGTCTTGTGTTTGTGCTGTCTTGCCTACCTGTCTGGCTCTAACAATCCAAGGGAGAGTAAACATAATTTTAGAGGCGTAACAGGCTTGCTGTATTTTGTAAACAAAATGGAGAGACGGTACCCATAGTTAAGAAACTTTTGTGCCAGACTGACAACTTATTTTTCTGTTTCTTTTATCTATTCTGTTGTCACTCAAGAAATGTCCTGTTATTTCTGTGGAACAACTGCCTCTGGAAACTATTCAGGATTTAGATCTGTGAAATAATGCTTCAAAATATTTTTCATCACTTCTGCATCTCATATTGTTCCATTACTATTTGTTTCAGTAATTTAATTGATGTGATCAAATAAGCAATCATACTTCTTAATTGACTGAATTCTCCAGAAATGTTAGCTATCCATCTCAGAAATTATTTCTCTCTGGCTGCTGATCATTCTGCCATATTCCTTATGATGAAAATTTATGTCACATTAAAATGAATATTGTTCCAGATGTTGTCTCTGCCAAGATTTGAATGATAACTCCAATAAAATGAAAAAATGGGATAAACTGCAGTTTTAATTTGGCTCTTGATCTAACTCATCCACTTAAAAAGCTAACTCTCTCAGTTTGAACTGTCCGCTTCAATGTTCTTTCCTCTTCTGATATTATGAGATGTTATGGAAAGAAATGGTGCCCAATCTGGAATGGAAATAGGAAAAGATTTTTTTTATATTGTCTCTTTGTCCTGGCTGAGCTTTAAAACATCTTGTAGCTGTTAGGGGCTTTTTCTTCTTGTCCTAAATTCACCACCCCTACAGATAAAGATGGCAGTGTGGACTGTCACTGCAGATAGGAACACACTGTCTCCACCCTTGCATAACTAGGAGAGTAAGAGATAAAGATCAACAGATCCTTTAGTTCAAAGGATTTATAAAATGATTTTAAAAGCCATACAGATTACATTGGGAGAATGCCAGAAAACACAAGAAGGGTAAGAAATGCAGCAAAGGAACAAAAGGAAAGCTAATTAAAGAGAACATGCGTGGGAAGAGAAACAAGAAACTGAAGGGAAATGTACACTAAAGACACTGTAATTTGTGAAAAAGATCTTGGCACCATCTTCTCCTCCAGCAATGAACCTCTGACCAGCTGTTGATGGTGTGAAAAATGGCTCACTTTCCCTATCTCATGCAGCTGAGAATACAAGATTGCAGGTACAAGAAATGCAAGTTTAGACTTTGGTCTTAATCAGAGACCTACAGGTTTGCATGGTCTCTCTTCTTAATCCACAGAGAGTGACAGGAAAATGAAAAGCACTGATGGATCTCTATGCAAGTCACGTATTACCTTCCTCTAATTGATTCCCTCTGCTATGACACCAGTCCCCCAGTATCTGAGCCACCCACATCTAAATACTACTGGTATCAGCAAAGCTTGGAGAAGTCAGATGAGGGTGTATGAGTGTTCACAAGCTGCAGAAGGAAGGATGGAACCGGTTGCACTGACATCTTCAGTGCAAAATGTCTTCTCTGTACTCACCAGTATCTCAGATCACCCCAGAAGTCTGCTGTAATACAAAAGTGATAACACGTTCATTTTTGACCACACCTGCCTTACAGGCTCACCTCTCTTTTCCTTTTTTTATTTTTTTCCTTTCTCCCACCATGTTGTCACCTTTCAAATCTTGTCCTGCCCATGCTTTACCAGCTGCTATTTCAGTTTGTCAATAGTGTTGGATACAACTCGTGTTGTAAAAAATAATAGCAACAACAGCGACTGAATTAGCATTTGCAAAATTTAGTGACATTCTCATGCATAACTTGTTACCAGCATGTCTGAACAAGAACTCTATTACCTGATGTCAGATATCTCATTTAGACAACTAGCCCTGCTCCTCCTCATGTCCCAGCTTTTCCATCTGTAAAATGACAACACTAATCTCTTTATTCAGTAGACTAATATGAAGGCTAAATACTATCACGTTTGTGAAGAGCTTTGAGAGTTCTATAGGAAGATTCTGTAGGAGTTCAAAATCCTAGCAGTAGCTCTGAAAAGAATGACAAATCCTTGGTAGGCTACAGAGTTAAAATGTGACAGCTGAACAACACCATCTGTCCGAGCTGGAGAACGCGTAACTTCCATCCAGTTGCTCAGCTGGCTACAAAATTTCTTGCATGACCCAAAAGGCATGTAAATTGCTCCAGAGCTTCCTAGGAAATAAAACAATCTGGAAGAAATGGGAGGGGGGAAATAGCATTCTTTACAGAAAAAAAAAAGGAGACCAGCTATGAACTTTATGAATAGCAATCATGAGCAATAATCTCTCCCAGGCTCCAAAGCACTGCCTGAAAGGCTAGCTGAATATAAAGGAGAGATTTTTTTCAGGTAACACACCACAGTGCCTCTTCACAGCATGGAAAACAGCGTGCAATACTTCAAATGACCAAGGCATGCTTGAACTCTGTTTGTAATTGAAAGTAGCATGTTCACTAAGCAAGCACTTTTCAGGGAAAGACAGGATTGTGGTACACCTTGATTAATGGGTATGTTTGTACCTTGGCAGTACAGGCACGAGGTAAAAATTTTTAAAGGGAAGATCTCAAGCCACCATTTGTAATTATATGTTATTGTTCCAAAAGATTGTAAGGACTTTCAAAATTGTACCTAGCTATAGTTAAGTGGCCCAGCCACTCAGGGCTTGTTTAGACACATATGAGAGTATGAAAGATACTCTCCAATAGGCACTTTCCACCAAATTTCCTCAGTATGAGGTTTTAGATTGAATTTCTAGATTAGGTCATTAGAGGTCCACATTTTGACATGATGAGGGTATATTTCTATAGGCAAGATAAGGGATGAACAATTCATTTAAGCTGGAGTGCAATACATTCAGGGACCTACTGAATACATCTCTTGCATAAAAACAGAAACGAAGTCTTTGCAGACTGAAAATAAAGGGTGCAATATACAGGAACCCTGTTCCTAAAGAATTAGCTGTTTTTTCTTCTACTTAGTGCCAACTACATAAAATACATAATGGATCTGTTGCAAGGATGTTTTCTCCAATCATGAGAAGTCCGTCTCTTTGTAAAGAGAGCCATGGAAGGGTGGCCACCTTTCTGGGCCAGACCACAAGTGCAGTGGCTGAACATGTCACTGAAGCTTATGGCCTTGAGCCCACCAGAAGGACAAAACCAAACCAAACCAAACCCCAAGCAAACGAACAAACAAAACAAAAAAACCCAACCAACCAAAAAACCCGCTCTGGAAGCTGCAGAGGAAATCCTTTGGAGTTACTTGACAGAGACTTGATTGTGGTGGAGAACACTTCGGGAAAGAATCCTCTAAAACAATCTGGCAAATGTTTACCCTGCATCCCACTCACTGAGGGCAGTAGAGGCACAAAAGAGGAGCTACAACTGCACTATCATGCCTAAAGCACATGAGTAAATGGCTTGTAACAATCTAAAATTATGAAACAGTGAGCAACCACATTCTCTCTCAGCTGATTGTATGGAGGCAATTACCACATTGATTTATGGATGAGTGGGGATGGAGGAGGGGAAATGAGCAAAAAAACCATATGTGGACTCTGTCAAGTACTATTTTTTTCTATCAAAAGTCATTTGGTTCCTGCTGAGCTAAAGAAAGACTCTGTAACGCTTGGCTCACAGTTCCCAGTAGTGGACCTCTGTGCAATGAGACCAGGTTCACAGTTCTAGCTCAAACACTAAGCCAGCACATGGGGGAGAGCTCCAGCAAGCTGCTGTGCAAGTGCAGCAGAGCTGTCAGGGTAATCAATCTGTGGGTGTTGGACCACTATTTCATCCCATGTCCTAGGTTATACCCCTTTGTTGGCTAAAGCTCTCTGGCATAATATTTACTTTTGGTTTCCCATTACATATACCAGCTGTGTTTGAGGCAGAACTCCAGTCTGTCTCACAACTCATTATTTCAAACAGTAAGAAGAAATTCCCTTTTCTCCTCCTTCCCAGATATTTTTCTTCTCTGTTTTCCTCTTCTAGTTTTTGCATCCTTCTTTCATAGTTTCTCTATCCTTACCCTTATATTTTCTTTTTTTCAGTATTCTCTGTCCTAACAAGCTGCCTTTTTTCCCCTCTAACCAACTCTTATTATATTTTTATTCACAATTTTAATATTCTTTCACTCCAGGGTCTTCTCTACCTACCTATAACCAAAGTGCTAAGCCCTGTGTAGGCCGACTGCTCATTTGGATGCACAATATCCATCTTTGAAGGAACTGCTAGACCACTAACATCTGTTTCAAAGTAAACTCCCTTTATGCACTGCAAATTACATGTTAAGACATGCAATGGTGTTCTGTGCATAAAGCCTCGGGAAACCACCCATTGATCTATGATATGTCCATTAATCCTACAGCCTAAAGGGCATCTTTCTAAATTTGTACAGGAGCCAGGCATGAGAAGAAATCTGTCAATACCCTTTTGTGAGGCACAGGAAAAACCACATACTGAGTCTTTGCTATTAAATGCGAATCCATAGAATGAGGCAGTCATCAAATTCTAAAATGGCATTTACTTGCCTCAAGCAAAAATAAAATGTCATGGCTCCTTCTAATTTTGCAAAGTACAACAATTTGATTGTCAATTTGTGATTTGTCTGAAATACAGCTTAGATATCTCTTGGCTTTCATGGCATCCTTTCTGAGGATTTTTGTATCCCTTCCAGTCTGTATTTCATGCTGGACCGGATGTATCTTAATAGAGTGCAGGAAAAGACCTCTGCTAGGTGACAGCTTCTCTCCCAGAAAAATGGAGATCTTTCCTGGAATTACCCTGCAAATGCACATCAAGTCACTGCAAGTTTTGTAATAACAAGGATTTTATGCTGCCCCTCTGATCTGTATTTTATTTCTTTCTCTGCTCATGCTGGTACATCAAGTAATGTTCTTGGTCCACTTCCTCCCCTTTTTCATGAAAGACACATCTTTGAAAGGGCTCTACTAATTTCTTACTGGCTTTCAGCAGACTTTTTTGGGAAAAAAAAATTATATACCTTATCAGAGTCCTTGGTATATTGTTACTTACATTATCCCTTATGAGGGACAGCTGAGAAGAGTTGTACCTTCATATAAAAAGTTCTTCCAAGTTTTTATAAGTTACTATAAAGTACAAATAATACTAATAATGAGTTTTGCAAAATATGTACCTTTTGCCAATGCTGGTTCAAGGCACGATACAGTAGTTTCTATAAAACTGCAGAGTATTAACTTCTTTGTGACATTTGTTTATGAATGGATATGAGCCAAGAGGGAAATTTGCTGTGTATGGATGTACACTGACAGCATAAATGCTACTGTGTAGCAAACCTATTTCCATCACGACATAAGTAGATTTAAAATGAATGCGTGCAGATATGCAGATTGCCTAAAAGATGGACCCAGACAGATTAAATATACCCATGCCACAATTTGTTTTTTGATTCCTACATGATAGAATGCAGATCAAGTAATTTCATACAATATATCATACAATATTATGCAACACACAAGACATAATAGTTCAAGCCAATTTCATGTGGAGAAATACTTACATGAGAAAACAATCACTGAACGAGGCTATCTTCCCCTCAATAGAGAAGCCATAAATTGAGAGATTACTAGGTTAGAGAGTACAGGAATGCCTTGTTTTGTCTCCATGCCAGAGCACATACACTCACCTCTTCTATTCCTCTCTACCTTATAGACAGAGATTCAACAACTTAAATAGGTTAAAGACAATTTACACATACTTTGGAGAAAGAGTGCTTGGCCAAAGCTCAGGTTTATACTTGCCAGTGTACATGAGACTATCACACTTGATTAGAAATTGTAACTGCAATATGAAACCGTTCTCAAATTACAACTTCAAATTTTCAGCACTTACAATATGGGAGCAAGCAGAGTGATTTTCAGGAGGAGTCTGGAAGTAACTGCAATGCTTGGTAGACATAATTCTTCTGCATAATACCAGAGACAGCTTGTCTACCTACAGACTTTCAAGGTTAATTTGAATTCATTAACAGTGTGAATTTAAAATTAATCACTTAATAATCACTTCAGCCATGTTGTAGATTCTGTCACTGAAAGCTAACACAGAGTTATTTCATATTTAGGTTGATTCATTTCCAAAGCAAACTGGGCCAGACTGCGGTAAATTGAGAAAAACACATGTATTTGAAAAGATTAATTAAACCACTCTAAAATATATTTGTGTTATTTACCCTTGAAACACAAGCTTTGGTCAAATAAAAATGGTATGCCTCAAAATCAAAAGCCCTTCACTCTTGTGATCATTGGCTCAAAACATATGTAAAGATAAAATCCGATGATGAATATCATGAGATTGTCCTCTCTTTAGAACAAAATTTGATGGCTTTTATATGACTTGTTCCAAACAAACAGGAGGTAGCTAGGAAACTGGCTAATCTGGAAGGGAAAAAAATTCTATAAAATGCTAGACAAAATGGGGCAAGAGTCAAAGAGTAGACACAAGAGTATATTTTGCATTATTAGGTTAATAAACTGGTTGTGCTACATTTTGATCCAAAATTGATGGTACGATAACTATAAATTATGAAGTATTAGTTGGAAACGGCATATTGTGCTTAATGTACTAGCAACTACTAACCCACCAGCAAACACATAATCAGTTGCTATAGTAATTCTAATCTCTGCCTATGCCTCAAGAATTGTTAAGGGATGTGACGAATTCTGTCCTTTACAAAATGTGTACTTTCCCATAATCGTGTTTAGTGGATTTTCTGCAGAATCCCCATGTGCATGCTGCACAGATCACACAGTGCCTTATCAGATTCAAATAACTGATTTGAATTTTTATTGAGCACTGACCTTTCCAATATACATTTAATTTGTGGTTACATCTAAGATATATGTATATCATGATCTCAAATATTCCACTATGCTTGTTTTTAAACAAAAGGCAACATGAAAGCAGTTTACTAGGAAAATGAAATCTGATCAAAAGGAATCAAAGGAAAGTACAATAGTTAATTATTTCAAGCCTAAAAACTGGAAGCAATTCTCCCATGTGTATAAGGGCCAATACAGGTCCTGTACATCAATTAGGCCCACTTAAAGCACGTTTTAAAGGCTTAGAGAGGATTTATATGGTGCAGAAGCCTGAGGCTGTCTGCATGTGAATTTCATCCCCTATGAATATACCTGTCAAGATAGCTGAAATCTGAACATTAAGGAGGTTGTTAGCAAATCAAAATCTAAATTTGCAGACATTGTTACCTCAATTGTATTTGTCTCTTCCCTTTCTCACAGCAAAACAAAGTGGTTACAAACACAAAGCAAGTGCAAGAAACAGTGGCCACAGTACTAAATTTTCTCATTTAAGCTGCCCTTAAGAGGAAGATGGATGGTACTCTCTGAAGAAAAAGATTGTTTCTCTGTCTTGATCTTCTAAAGGAAGAGCTTTTAGCTGTAGTCCATAAAATTCATTTCTATGTCAGGAAATGCAGGGAACAACAAATACTGCACTAAGCTCACAAGATCCACAAGCCTTCGTTTACTTGTTTTGTTCACATGAATATAAGACTTAAGATGCATGATTAAATTTAATTATATGTGGACTTGGTATTAATTCCTGATGAGCAATTATTTAAGATTCATGGATTCTTAGCAATGACATGTTTCTCCATTCCTTTACATTTCTGCACTAGCAATCATTTCTAATGAAGGCAGAATCTTGAAATCTGGAATCTCTACTTACCTCCAGAATTTTAGCATTTTCATTTGAGACATGAAACATTTTGACAAGTATTCAACTACTTAGATCCATGATAAATTATTACATAGAGGAAAAACTACTGGAATAATTGTGTTCATAATTCCTGGAGAAAAGTCAGATACTTCCTGAGTGAAATTTGCTCTGAAAGCATATGGAATTAAGGCTTTGCATTCTGTTGGACTTTCTCCTTGATGATCCTATCTGATCTACCAATAATACCAGAATTGAGAACACTTTTTATTTTTTTCCAACTTAATTTCTGGGAATTTATCTCTGAATCTCCTGATTTTTCTCTTCATGTCAAATTGCCAAAATATCACCATTGCCTCGTTTAAAACTCTCTTGAGAAACAACATATTCTGTATTACCTGAAGAAAGCAGAATTTTTTACCTCTTCCCACCCTTTAATCATGTGTCCAAATCTTTTCCAGAGCTTCCTGCAGTTGATTTTAAAGAGTTAACAAATAATCAGATCAATAACTATAGTTGAACATGACTTCAGAAAACTCTAACATGACAGCAAGTGTAGGATTTATCCCAACAGTGTATTCATGCTGACAGCTCACAGAAATCTAACTTTAGATGCCAGGACAGGAAGCTTTATCTTCCCAGTTTCCCAGTATATGCAGTGCACAGTCAAGGACTCCTTGAGAAGGAAATTGAGACTATCCAACTCCCCCTGCTGAATATTCCTCAGCATTAATAATTCAAGATCACTTCATGAGCTCACTTTTCTGTCATCTTTCCTCAGACTCCTAACCGAGGCATAAATTTTGTCACACTTTGATTCTTCAAATTGAAATGAGGATACAGAACGACTGATTTTGCTTTTCATTTACTAATCTTTGATAAATATGGAAAGCTTCAGCACAGTGCATTTCTACAGGAGCAACACACTTCCAAAGAGAAAAGCCACTTACACTATAAACCTCCTCATACAAATAAGCTGGATGTGCAAACTTCATCAATGATCACATTTACTACATGCTGTAGCAATAAATGTCTAGAGACTAAAAGCACAATTCTCAAAGGGACACAGTTTCTAATTTCTTTGGAAAACAAACACAATCTACCATGAAAAATGTAATGGTACTTTAATTATCAATCAGTTGAATATCATGAGATATGCTTGCCTTCATTTTTTAATACCTTCTGCCATTTCCAGCAAATTGTGGAAAAAAATAATGGATGCCTTGAGTATTCTTCCTGTCTATTTCCACCAAAGAAAAAATAAATAAAAACAGAAAAACCCTCAAAATGAAGCTTCAGATTCTTTTGGATCAGTCATAATCCAGGAGGAACACTAGATATAATGAATATGGATACACAAACGCAGCTGCAGCATTCACATCAATAGCAAAGTAATGCAAAAATTTGCCCCTTTGGTAGAGTTCTGCTACATTAAAGTGCTAAAAAGCTCTTGGCTGTCTGACTCAAGGTTGCATCTTCGTTTTATAAGGTCAGCGCTCTAGCATTTGAAAAATATTTTGTATTTTGCAATATTTACCTAATTTCCTTCTCCAGAGATGTTGTAATCATTCAGGAATAGCAAAGCATATTGCATACATAAGAAAAACCCTTATGAATAAAAACATTTCAGCATTTTGAAGAATTTCATTAAACGGGTATAGAGCTAATAAAAATATTAAGCTGCCTACAGTGCAGTCTAGGCTGGGTTTTATACCACACCCCACATACTTACAGTGTCCTCTGAACAGCAGAAAATTTTACATTATATTGGCAAAGTCTCTGTAATTCTTAAATCTTCTCATAACTGAAAACCAACTTACATTAAAAAAAAAATTCTGTTTATTGTTATGGGGAGATGAGCTAACCAGACCAAATGTCTTCATTTGGGTCTCAATGGCTTTTGTTCATGCTGACCTCCAGCACAGAAGAGCTTCCTAAATATCAAAGTGTGGCTGAATTATTTAATTGAATATATTGTTATATTTAGTACATAGCACTGAGAAAATAGCAAGAATAGGAAGTGTGTGATAGGGAGAATTTTTTTTTTGTCTACCAATGTTCCTAGAAAGAGGATGGAACAAAAATGTATGTGCAAAGCTCTGTGCTCTTTACTGTGGTAACACATTTGATGAGAGGACACATGGATTAGCTACAAATGAGCATTACAAATACAAATAGACCTCTGGGAATGAGGACATTTTATCTTTAGTAAATGTGCATCAGGCATAGCAATGAGGATATTATTATTATTATTATTATTATTATTATTATTATTATTATTATTATTATTATTATTGGAAAGATACATCTCACAATAAAAGGTTTGGCCTCTAAAGATACATTACTGTCAAAACTGAAATATCAAAATGCTCTCACTTGGCTGTCACATCAGGAATTAATATTATACTGAAAGTCTAAATGAGGCAGAACCAGGTATTTTGAGTAGCACATTATAGATTAAAGATCTTGAAAAGATCCTTTCAGAGGAAATAATCTTGATTTTTTTTTTCTCCATATTCTTTATTCAATATTATACTATGCAGCACTTTAAACATCCTGTTTTGATGAAGAGCAGTAGGAAACCCAGGAAAATAGCACATGCTAACTATGGAGAAAGCACCTTTTAAAATAGGTTTATCCAAATTGATAATGCATAGATAAGGAATATTCACTGGAAATAAGTAATTCTGAGTGACGTCTTGCATATATATGTTCAAAGCCTTCTAGTTTGTCTTACAACTATTATCATGATGAAAGAGTACAAAATAAAGGAAATCTATCATGATTTTTTTTCCTGATAACTGTGAAATGTAAGTTTTTTAATATCAGAATAGTATTTTTTAAAACAAGCACCTGGAAAGCCTTGATGTTTCAGTGGCATCTTGAAATCTGACTAGAAGTTTCAGAGGTTAATTTTAGTCATTGCTTTCTTACTGCTGTGCTCCTTTACTCCCCCAGGTTTTCCATGGACAGCATGAATTTGCATAGGCAATACAGCATTGAAGGAAGAGGCTGGAGCATGGAAAGCTGAAAAACTGTTACATGAAAAGTCAGAATAATTTGCTGGTGTTTCTTAGAACACGAGTGTTTCTTAGAAAATTCACATTGGAAAATAATATTCTTCTAGAGCATTTGCTCTATTTCCATTGTCCAGGATAACTAATCACAAAAGAAGTGGTATTAAACCAGTTAGCAGAGCTGAAACCCAGCAAAATGTGTCAAAAGTAGATGAATTTAACCTTGCAGTATTCAAGGAATGGAAACTATACCCTGGGGCACATTAGAGAAATACATGGATAGTAATTATCTAAAAGGAGATAACCAATGTGGATTTAGAAAGGCAAGAGCCTCCCTAACTAATCTACTTGACCTTTATCATGAGGCTAAAGACAAGGCTGATAATAGGCTCTGCAAATAAAAGAGTGTGTTTGTATTTTCAGGAGGTCATGTGGGCATCCACAACAAACAGATGAAAGGGGTGAAAAGAAAATAGCTCTATAAAAAACCTCTGAAAACTCATAAGAAAGCACGTACTGCAAGGAAAAGCGTTTAACCCTCCACTGACCACACAACTGCAGCAACTCAACAGCAGCCCTGGGGCAGCATTTGTTGCACCATCCACATGATGAGTTTGCCCAGTAAAGTAAAAGGTAGCCAGAGACTGTTAGTTCCATGGGAGCTGCTGGTCCTTTTAAATGTAAGTAAAAGTGAAAGTTTTACAGAATCCACAGGAATTTTAGTGTAGGTAAAAAACTGACTTGACAGACTAAGGAGCCATAGTACATAAATCCCTTTCTACACTCAGCTTTTTTTAAAATTGTTTATCTTGTTCTTTTTTTTTCAATACAGCAGATAAACCTATGGAAGGTAATGCTGTGATGGGTAACAAAGGTAAAATTGCTCTCAGGAAAAAATAGGTCTTTCTTGAAACAGCTCTTCTAGTTTATGACAGTCTGCAGAGGCTTTGTGTAGAGAATGCTTGGGCCGCAGTGAAAGCCTGCCTTCTGACAACCACTTTCAAACCCCATGGAAATTAATGACATTTGGAGGATGCCCTCATAGTTTTATTTCCCTCTAGCCAGGTGCCAAGGTGCCCATCTGTCCATTTGGAATAGAGCAGCCAAGCTCTAGTGAGCTGAGTATTTTTCTCTTGCCTGCACTGCCTGAGCATGAGACATAGTTCCCCTCTCCATGCTTGGAAGACGGAAAAGATCCTCTGACACCTTGGTTGGAGGAATGACAGCTTCTGGAGGGGGGTCTTTGTGTGTCAGGGGCAACCTTTTCACTGGACAGAGGAAAAGTTAAGTTCTAGGGTCTTCATCCTTTTCCCAAAGGAGCGACTGGAAGGAGGACTGGTTTTCTATTTCCTGTGGTAAAAGGAGATGCCATCGGTGATGACTTATATTTGTAGTCTGAAGTTGCTGAGGAAATGGGGGATAAAGGACAAGAAATTATAGAAATGCACCCCCCATTCACTCACCCACACACTCCTTAACTCATCTTCACCAAGGGACAGAGAGAGGAGGCAAAGAAATGAAGATAAATAGTTCAGAGTTAAAGAAACAGTGAGGAGTATAAAAGGAATTTGGGAGAGAAAAGAATTTGATCCAAAACATGTCTGTGTCTGAGTTAGGTACCAAGACAAAGAGAAAAGGAACATGAACTTAGGTATTCTAGAAGATCCATACTGTGTCTAACACCAAACATTCACAGATCTTTAAACCTCAGAACAAAAATGCAACACAGTCTTTCCTGGAACATTTACTGTGTCCCCCTGCCTTGTTTACTGAGCAGACAGTGGCTGTTGTCAGCTCTCCTCGATGGGGTCATGAATTCACTTGCACACGTCCACTTCTGTCTTCTTGGGCAGACAGGCTAAGACAATATACCTGAGGCAGCAATCTTGCATGTGCAACCACTGAATCAACTTTCTCACCTCTAACACCAGGCTTTTCACCCTCAACAGAAGATTTATTTACTGTCCTGTTCTCACCCTGAAGTTAGGTAAGGGATTTTGAACATCTGGATTGCTACTTTAATCTCTGTTGATAGCAGTACCACTGGATCCAGCACGAACACACTGCATTACAGTTTTTCCTTTCTTTTCTCTGTTTCGGAATGAGTGGCTTAGGTAGAGTATTTTGGGTACCTCTGGGAAGTCAGGAACCACTCAGAAAGTGTGAAGTAACAGGGTTGAGAACACTGAAGAGAGGTGAACTAGATCTTAAACTAGACCATACAGCAAGTTAGACCATATGGTTAAAAAAAAAATCTACTTATAGTAAAAAAGAACCCTCTGCAAATATTTTAAGCATTTGATCATATAAACAGCATCTGGAAATGTATATGTTGCTTCTTTTTTTTTTTTCCCCCTCATTTCAGAAGAGTGCTAGAAGCAGCACAAAATATCCTGTACTTTGCAATGAAGTAGAACATACTTGTCTGCATTTTAACTGAATTTATCAGGTCCTTGGTATTGTTTCACAGTCAATGACAACTTGAATTCTACTATAATAAATATTCATAGCATGCATATTCCAGTCGTATGTGTGAATTAGTAAAGTTAAAGCTTGGTTTTCATAATTAAAGCCATTAGTAAGGATTGCAAGACGACTCTGTGCTTGTGGAGAAACTTGCGAAAGAATTATCTCCATTTTTAAACTCCAGCATTTGGCTTGAAGTGTCTCAATGCTCAGCTAGTATGGTAGAAAGAATTTTTACCTGAGGGATAAAATCTGAGCTTTGAGTTTTAAAGGCTCATAATATAGTCACATAGTAAAATATTCTAAAATATTCTAAAATACTCATTTTAAGAACTCTACTAAAAAGAAATCTGAGAAAGCTGCACATATGCTCATGGCTGTTCTGAAGGCAAAGAAGGAAGTAATTTTGGGAAATAAATTTGTTGTTATTCATTCCTTTCTCAGCTCTGTTAATAATTTGCTCTGTTCAAGCCCAATTTTAATAACACTGATGGAGGCCAGTGACCTGGCTGAGATGAATCATGTGGGGAGCACATTCAGCTCCTGAAAAATCATAACTGGAAACTACAAAATGAAAAATGTTGGTTTATCCTAATATAGCAATTCCCAGAATATGGTCCCTTGAGGATTGCTTTGGGTTATGCAAGGGTATCCCCTTGATTTAAATTGATTTAAATATCTCAATTTTAAATGTTGGGAAAGCATCCAAAGGTGAGGTGAGAATTATCTAGAGCAAGACACCGTTTGGGTAGTGGAGGTGGTGATAGTATTTGCGGGCAAAGACAGGCAGGCTGCTGCTGTTTGTCATTTGTAGGTTGTCTTCTAAGAGAAAAAGGATAGCATTTGGAAAAGAAAATACATGCCTATAGCTGGGAAGGTGTCCTGAGATGGGCAGGAATGTGGGAAAATAGGAAGACAGTGCTTGGTGTTATGGGAGACCAAGGCCATATGGAAAGGAAAGTAACTCAGAGATTTGGCAGGTGCCAAAACTGTCTTTGAAAAAAGAAGTTGATGCTCCACTGCAGTCGACAGACTGACTAGCTAAAGCTACCTAATCAGTGCTAGGGTACCTAACAAACTGAGATGTTCATTTGTCACTGCTCAGTCACACTAATAGGGTTTCCCTTCTGCAGCCAAGCTGCCCTTCATACCTGGAAGGTGTCCTTCCTATACACATCCATAAAACTGGTTTGTTAGATTTCAACAAATCCCTCATTAGAACTCCTCTTTGTCACAGTTCCTGGATAATGCCTCAGTCATGTAGGAATTGGTGACCTGTCACCCATGCACACAGACTCAGACTGTCTCAGGCTGGAAAGAACTGATGTCCTGGTCACACTCTATCTTACTGGAAGCCTGTCCTTCCCTGACCTGCTGGCTTTATCTTCTGGGGCAGCCAAGGAAAAAAAATCCCATTTTCAGCCTGATAACAACATCTGTCTGCCTGTTCTTCTCTAGTAATTTCTGAATCCATTGGTCAATTTTAGTTAAATTTGGCACTGAAGTAGAAATCTCAAAGATGTTCTGGTAATCTAAACCACCAAGATAACAGAAGATAAAGATACCAGCAGTACATTCCCCAAGGTAAAGAACACAGTGTGAGCTTTGCCCTGAGAGAGATATGATGGAATGCATGCAGGAGAAATGCTATAAATTCTCTGCACCTGAAACTCTGCTTTCTGCACTATAAATTCATTATGCCATCTAAAATTCTAGAGAGTTCCAGTAAATTCTCTGATGAGTAACAGGTACTGCTTGAACACTGCACTATAGCTATCATTCAGTGAGCCACCATAAAAGTCAGTCAGTCAGAGGCAAAAATCTTATGGAAAAATAGCTCCTTCAGCTCTGGAGGCCAGTGAACAACTCAGTGGCTGAGCACTAGCGTGGTGATATGTTTTTCCTTTCGAGCTAACATGCCAGGAGCTTTTTACAGGCAGAACCTACTCTGGTGTTGATCACACTATCATGAAGTACCTGTGCATTAAAAAGCAGTGAAAGGCTACAAGGAGCATACTAAACTGATCTCTGAAGTCCTGTGATCTGAGGAGTCCACAAAATGCAAATTTCCAACATGCTCATTGCACATGTCTTCAGCCAACTCTTCTGTATTCTTCTACATTTATGGATAGCACTTCAGGAAAATCTGTGGCTTACAAAAGGCAAACATTTAAATGTAAAGAAGAAAAACAGATCTCCTGAGTGACTGTTGTTAGCAAGCTGTCTTCAGGAGGAGAATAAACCAGACAACATTCTTTAAAGTATGCCTATTAATTTTTTTTTTTTCTGAAATAAAGTAGCATTCTTATTAGACACAGAAGGCTGGATATATCTTACATAAGTATCACTTGACTCTGGTCTGGTATGATTTGTATTAGAAACTTAAAGGTCAGTGATAGCTTGGACAAAGGGCAAGCAGAGATTGGCACTGGGGATGAAACAGGGCAACATGCAGTGACGCAAGGCAGACAACGTACAAAACTGGAGATATTTTCACACTAGAGTAGGAGCAATGGTGGCAGCTATTAAAAACAAAGTAGTACAGAAATCAGGGCTTGCTCCTTCAGACTGGATTGAAACATCCACAACACTTCCACAAACAACATAATACCATATTAAACAGTCAGAGGCTGGATTTATTCTTACTAGGGACATGCTGGCCTCATTTTTCTAATACTCCAAGTTAAATAGTATAATTACCTCTGGTCCCTGTGATCCACCAACCTCTGTCTGCTTTTAAAAAATAGTTTGAAATAGAGTCACTGTACTGAAGTCACTGAAACCCAAGAGCTGTGACAGAGTAAAGAAGAAGGTGGCAGTCATGCAAGTATCCATGTTCACACCAATGGATACACAATCTTAGAATGCTTCTGGCCCAATATAATCCCCATGTAAAAAAAAAGTTTCTGAGAAATGTTAAGTACACAAATATCAGCTTATTAAGGACTGTCATAGTTTGTGACAAATTCTTACACTGCACAGTGTGCTTTTCAAAAGGAAAACATTGTAGTTGGACAGCTTCAAATTTTTTAATTATAAATTTGATTTTTATTTCCATGAACTCATTCAGTATATTTTGTTTCTGATGTTAAGTTACAAGTTCACAATTAAAAAAAAAGTTTGATAATGTTGGGTTCTTTTTTAAAAAAATTATCCAAAATCCTTTTGCTTAGCATAAGAAGGCGCATTAGACAGTGAAGGGTGTTATAATGATNNNNACGCTCTTCCGATCTGCTAAGTAACTGCTTTTCTGGGTTACATGATAAAATATTTTTTTATCTCCATCAGGCTGTGAAAAGCAGGTACATTCACCTATTGAAAATAAAGTAAAAATGCAAAATGTGGCTATGCTAAAATTAAAGAGTAGATTCATTGAACCCAGGAAGAAATTGAAACATCTGTCACCATATTCTAACAAAAACTCCTGCAGTGATCAAAAGCTGTAAAAGTGTAGCTCACTTATAGAGAAGTTAGCTAATTTAAAAATTATGTATGTGAAAGGAGTCAGGTCTTGAATTTATAAAAGTGACCATTCCCACAGAGATCGGAGGAAGTGTAACACACTACAGGAACCACACACAGGAGATTCATGCATAGGAGGACAAGTGCATGGGCATGTGACTGACTGCACTTCCAGGCATGTAAGAGAGGAGGACCTGTTGCAGCATTGCTCCTGAATAACCAATTATTCAGAGATAAATTTTTCCAGCTGACCTTTTCCAGGGATCTTTTTTGTCAGATGCGACAGATACAGAGAAGACAAGCAACAGCCACTCTACCAGGGGTGGGGAGAACAAAGAAGAGGTCAGAAGACCAAGTCTCCTACCTGGCAGGTGAGATGTGACAGCTCTGAAAATACTTGGGACATTTCCCTATGACTCATCCATAAGCCATGTACGGCTGACTGATCTAGAACCAGCACAAGAGATGAAACTCAAGCCTCAAGGAAACCAAGAGAACTTTGCCAATAACTACAACAATGCCAAGTATTCCACCTGATGGCCTTGAACTTTTTCCAAAAACATTGCCAAAGATTGTGTTGACTTTGATATATTAAAGAATGCAGATGCAACAAAATTTCTCAGCCTCGTCCAGGCAGTGTACTAAGAACTGCTGTGTATGCAGTGACTTTTTCTTCCACATAATGGAAGAATTGTTATGTATGCAATGACTTTTTCTTCCACATGCTCTTCAAGTAACACTGAAACAGCAGACACAATTTAATATTTTCCTTGGTTTTAAAATTTGTATCCATTTTTACCATAGTATTTTTTTCTCCATACATTAAAAATAAACCAAAACTAATTAAAGCATACCAAATCCACAATTCCATAGCACAAAAAGCAGGCAGGAAAACAAATCTTTTCACTGATACTGTGTAAATTCTGTAAATCTAAAGCATTCATTGAGATGCAATATCACAGAGCACTATGAATGTTAAACGCAGATGTTGAGTTCTGATGGCATCATTTCTAAGAGAAATGTGGGCCTCAGAATAAAGAAATATACTGGCTGCTATTTATGGCTCGTTCATGTAATTTGTCCTTTCTCCCTTTCCTCAATAAGAGTGACTTCTGCCTATAGCTGTGCCACTGAGGAGAGCACCAGAATCACAGCTTTCAACTAGTTGTAGGAGCACCTAAATTTAGCAAACTTCTAGTGACTTGTGGTTGTTTTATGCTAAGATAGGTGTGGAGATTTTTCCCCTGCACCAGGACATTAAAAACTGCTTTTTGCTATGTGGATATTTTGGTCTCTACTAATACATTCAAACATGAGCTTACACAGCTTCTCTCTTTATAGGCACTCTATATGAGGCCTCTACACGTGGCCTCTTATCTTCTCCTGACTTGTAGGAACCTCATACACTTGACATCTCTGTCTTTATGCAAGTTGCTAGGTAGCACTAACAAGCAAAGGTACACACACAAATAACACAATCAGAGAAGCCTCACTCACACTGAAATGTCTTTAATTTCTAACTGGTTGCTGAAAGACCAAGCTCTTACTGGGACAATGTCTGACAATCTTTTATGGCATGTCCCCAGACCTTGCCATTCTGCTCTCCAGTGCTCTGGGTTGAAAGAATATTCATGACACAATATTACTGTGGGAAGAACTGAGGGTTTGGGTCTGCGTTTTTCTGTGCAGCTATACACATTTTGCCATATTTTGCATGGTCAAGATTCCCCTAGGAAGAGGAATGACATTTACTGAGCCTTTCAAAATCATGCTAAGGATGTGTCCTACCAACACAACATGCAAATTAGCTTAATAGAATATTATATACTGTACCCTGAAGAACATATAAAATGTAGTTTTAAAGTACACTGAAGACTGCAGCACACACAATTCACAAGAGTAGAATTATATTTCCAGAGATACACTTTTAATATTATTTCTTACTCTGTTTACCCCAGGCAAATTTCTCGCAATCAGCTGAAACAAGATCTGTTCTATAGGTACAGAAATTCTGCACTACACAGAAGGCAAGATGGCAGAAATCCACATACTCTTTTTAATTTTGGCAGATGCATTGATATGCTTGCTTTCAAATAATTAAAATCTAGCCTTTCTTTTGGTTCACTTATTAAACAGATTTAGTTCAGTATAAAACAATTAGATAAATGTCAATGTAGGCTGTCTGCAAATTCCATGCCAAGATTCAGTTTTATCCAAATTCTGAAACAGAAACACCAAACTGTTGCTGCCACAGTAGCACACAAAAATTGCACAAATATAAGAGTCATCCAGATCTTGACATAGGATTCATTATTTTTCAGATAAGCAGGTGGAAGACACCAAAAGTCATCTTTAAGGATGCAAATGTAATGTCTTCCTTAGATTCATACCCTAATAGNNNTTCCGATCTAACCACTGTCCACAGAGTTTTACAGTGTGCTTCAACAGATCAGCAGGATACTTAACATTTAATTTAAAAATGTTACAGATTTTTATGTAATTTCCATGCAAAAGTACCTCATTTTTATAGATGTTATTGATTTATACCAGAATTTTAAGACATTCTTACCATGTACTTAATTTTCCATTTAACTGTAATGAGACTCCAGCATTGTGTTCTTTGTTGTTGTATCCTTTATGCTGTTGAATCCTTAATATTTTTTTTTAGTTCCTTAGGATATATCCTCGATTATATATAATATAATATTATATATAATTTTTACTTATTATTTTAGGAGAGAAGCATGCCTTCTAAACAGAAGTCCCTTCGTTACGAGTTTCTGTGCACTTATTAATGTTAGGTTCCCCACATGTAGCTACCAGCACCTTACTGAAAATTCAAACACATGTGGCCTGTGTTTATTTGCGTTAAAACAAGTAAGCATCAAGCAAATCTGATAGAAGCTGCACACTTTCACAAATCAATCCATTTTACAGGTTCCATCTGCTCTTAAGTGCTTCCCAGAGAACAAACACTGTGTCACTATACCACATATTTCCATTGCACTATCCCAAACACACTTAAGCTGCTGACAGATTAATGCTTAGTTCACTTGTGGCATACATTCTTGGGTTCTTACACATGTTCTTATAAGGAAATGGAACTCACTAAGCACTTAATCACAAGCTGGGGTAGTGCTATGGCCTGGAATACAACACACTAACTCTGTTTCAGGAACAGGCTAAGGTATCTCTATTTAAGCCATCGCTGTCACTACCACTGCCAAAGGCCCTGGAAATCAAATTACCTTTGTCAACCTCAGTTAAACAAAAGTAAGCAGAAATTTGCCAAAGGGTAGCCCTGATATCCAGGGATGAGCCACCTGAGGAGCATGCAGAAAGGGCCAAAGGAACGTGCTGTTTACTGGAACACAGCTTGTCTGGCTTAAGCATGCGTATATTTGCTTGAATACATTACGAAGAAATCTTGGTAAAAGGACTGCAAAGACAGGAACGAATATATCAAAAATAGTATTAATTGAAAAACTGAAGTAAAATACAACACAACTTTCTAAAGATAACCAGTGGATTTACCTGGTTAGGAAGCAGCGACAGCAAGAGGAACACATCTGAGTATATGTAAACGTGAACGTATGCAATAAAAGTCTGCATTTGTGCTTGGGAGAAAGGTGAAGTTTGATGGAAAAGCCTTTGCATCCTTACTTGATGTAAACCAAGTTCTGTCAGTTCAGAGCAGTCAAGAACTTAATCTTGTTTGATGATTAAATACAGGACACAAAAAGGAAGGGATAGGTTTTTGGGGTGAATAGCAAGAAAATCGTAAGCAATATTTTCTGCATTCTATCTGGTAAATATTTATCCAGTTCTGACCACTGAAATAGATTTCATTGACGAAGGCTCAGTAATTCACTCCTGAGGCAGACTGATCCCCCACTATGTACACCACACTGTTATCACCAACAGTGAAACTTGGAATCATAAAGGTTGGAAATGACCTCTAAGATCATTGAGTCCAGCTGTTAACCTAGCACTATGGAAATCACCAATAAACCATATTCACAAGTGTCACATCCACACAGCTTTTGAATACTTCACCAGAGATGATGATTCCACCACTCCCCTGGGCAGCCTATTCCAATGCCTGACCACCCTTTCAGTCAAGAATTTTTCCCAATATCCAATCTAAGCCTCCCCTGTTTCACCTTGTGCCCAGTTCCTCTCATCCTGCCATATGTTCCCTGGGAGAAGAGACTGGCTCCCAGTGAAATGCTTTCTCCAGTGAATTGTATGTTGCTGAGCGCTGTGGTGAGATTGTGATCCACAAGCCAGCCCTGATTTCCTTGAAGATGTGTCCTTTCAATTTATGAGAGACTTTTGTCACTCTTCTCTTTTTTAGCTTAGCAGGGTCTGAGTGCAACTTGCCGTGAGTTTTTTCAGTGTCACTGGATGCAGTCAGTGCTCTACCCTGGTGTTTTTCAGATGCAAAGATCAAGAACAGTGACAGCCCTCACCACTGCAAAACAAGATGGGAAAAGTCCTGTCCCACTGCAATATCTGGAGTTGGTTGTTCTTTGATGAACTTAGTTTAACACATCATAGGTTAACCACTGGACTTTCTTGTTCTCCTCAAGGCATCAGAAGTCAGGAGTACTTCCCTGGGACAGTGCTGCTCTCAGAGCAAGGCAGGGGGTTGGAAGCATAGGGTATTTAATAAAATTAACTATTTTAGTTATGTCAATATACTTTTGTGTCACAGATTAATGTTGATGCTCTCTCACATGGAAAAGACCTTGCCACCCACATTTCCCACCCCCTCCGCCTCTGTTTTTTTTTTCTCCATTGGCACAAGCAACCTAACACAATTTAATAGCATCCCTTGATAAACATCCAGCATTGGTAGAGCTGGCTTGACCTGCAAACTTGCCAGCAAGACAATACACAGATGAGCTGCATCCAGACAGGTAGCAACAGATAAAGCTTGAGTATGCATTCAGGATTTTATCTTACTGTAAGCATGCAAACCTGTTTTTCATCTCAAAATTCTGAGATGTTGAATTGGTAGAGGTAATATTACCCAAGTTGGTTAGGCATTTTGAAATCCCTTGAAAAATAAGAGACCTTATGCTGGCACAGTACTGAGACAAATATCTAAGATAACTTATCTTTAGCTATGGTCATGAGACTATGCAACTAATTAGTAGGGCATTCCCCTGGCCATAAGTTACTCTGTGATTTTTTGGTAAGATTTGAGAAGTTGTGTTGCATTTCAGAAGGCACAACGTCTGTGTTTCGGAATATTTCAAACTACAACATGCAGCAATTTTCCTTTCTTCTTAAGCAAGGTCTCCAGTCATATTTACATAAACATTTTTATAACATATAATTTGTGCTGCTGTCTAAAGCAAAGTACTTCACAAAATGCTTTGGTAAATCTTGCAAATTAGCCCTATACTGAGAAAATTAACCTCCTAAATATTTTTTCCTTTTAATGACTATATATACTGAGACTTTTGTTTCGTAGCAAAGTAGGATCTAATTCCATTTTTCAAAGTCTGCCAAGCACACTATTGCATGAAAATATTTTCTCTTTCTCTTTTATATTTCTTCAACAGTGATTCAAGTAGAAAGACCTGGTTCAGGACGCTTCCACTTGTTGGCTGTCACTTTTGCCAGTTTTCAGAAGGTTTCTGAAAGGCTGGCCAGCCTTAAAAGAACAATGTATCCTTGGTGTGCATCATTCAACATACCTGAATTAAGATGTAAATGAATTCGTGATGCTGCTACAATGAAAACACTTTGATTCCAGAACTTTATCTTCACTTCTGGCAGCCCATCAGCCGTATCCTCCAAGAGCACACTGCATGGCTAGAGAAAGCGGATTTTCCTCTTAGGAGAGTGTTTGAAACTTAGGAGAGTGTGGCAAGTAGCCATTTGCTTTGTCCTCTCCCTTTTTGATATTTTGTGGTGATGGGGAACAGTTAAAAGAAAGGCCTTTTCACCCTAATTTTGATATTTCTAGGTTTCTTGACATCGTTCTTTGGTTGCCTATACCATAGACCCACGCTCTTCCTTCACTGGACATGTGTGCATTGCATTCCTCAAAGATGACTTTATTTTGGCTTTAAAATATGTATTTTTTATTATTAATCAGTGGGCATGCACTATTTTCTGAGGGTGGTTCTTTCCTCTTTGATATATTTCTCTGCTCTCACATTCATCAAGTTTTCATGGCCCTTTGGGTGGCCACTTTCTGTTTCTGTGAACCTTTTTCCTTAGCAGCACTACAGCCTGCCTGTTTTTTAGCCTTCCAGCACTTGTAATCAGTTACCATCTTTATTCTGCTCTCTACCCAAAATCATTTGTTTTCATTTCTTCCTTCCTACTTTCATCTTCAAAGTCACCTAAATAAAGCTGATTCGGGCTTCTGTGTCTTGGCTGATAATAAAATCACAAACTGAACCTGAAAAAAGAAGTTCCAGTATACTCGGGGGAAGAGAAGAAGAAAGAAGAAGCACTGAATCACCTCCTTAACCATGGAACTGGTTTATCTGAAGGCTGAAAAGCATCTCAGGGCTGGATAGCAGCACACAGTAGTTGGGATTCTGCCCTAAAGGAGATAGAATTTCTAACAGAAAACCAGAGTGGAAAGGAAGCACTTTCTGTGGCAGCCAAGGGAATACATGCAGAAGGGTTTTACAGTTGACCAGAAGGTCAATACAACATAAACTCTTTCACTTGAAGTTGCATAATCCAATATTAGATGCTGTCCAGGTAAGTAAGAAAAAAAGATTAGGCATTGACTAAATTTCTGAAGGCCATAAACTGCTGTATTTATGAGGTAGCACAAGTAGTGTTGCCATAGTAGTTGGTATTCTCAGCATTTCCCTGTGGCATAATTCTACTGCTAATTATATAAGGCAGAGTGCTAGCCTAATGTGGCTGTGTTGATTCTCATACCAGAGAAATTATTAGGTAATTTAGAATTAGATTTGATACCTCCAATGTTCTTTGTATAGAAACAATTGATTTTCTGGTTTTATGGGGTTAAGGAAAACTGATTAACAGACCTTGACCAGGTCAAGTGAAACACAGCTCATAAGGATTCGGTATGGTGGACAGGAATATGCATGACCCTGTTAACAAAGGTAACCTTATGCATCCAAAAATAAGGATATTCCTGGTTTTCAGGTATATCCAAGTAAAGCATTCCTAATTACATCTTCCACAACATTTTAGCCCTCTTACTCAATAACAGGCAAATTCAAGATCCGGTGAGCTTGCTGTCTACCATCATATCACTAACCATGTGGTCTCTAGGATTTGCTCACTGCAGTAACTCACATTTTCCTCCCATCTGTATGGTCTTCTCTTTTTTCTTCCTTTTCCTATCAATAGGAGTCTGTGAACTTTCAGATTTACTCAGCATCACCTATTTTACTACAGAACCTCTGTGATCTTCATTCTTTGCATTCCCTGCTGCATGGATCATCTCAGTAGGAACTTAGTAATTCATTGTCATGGTTCTTGTTTGACAATACCTCCTTCAATTTTCAGGCTCAGCACACCCCTCTTCAAAGCACCATCTTTCCATCTCTCACTCTCCCTGGCCATTCACATTGATTCACCCTTTAAACAAACTATGTTCTTCAATTTCTTTGCTCTCCTTATCCACTGCTCCTTTCCTCTTCTCTTCCTTATGACTATGGTTTTCCTTTTCAGTAACTTTTCTGGTTTTTCAATGGGGAAAAATACTGCCTTTTCATCTTTTTCAGCCTTTATATCTACTATCTCTTTTTTTGCTTAAATACCACAATTTTACTTTTTCACTGCTGTTCACATCTCAACCACAAGAAACTCTTAATTGATTTCCACCTTGGAAATATTTCCAAGTCTCCTCTCTCTGCTTCCTCAACTCAAATTGACAATTTATTCTCACAAAGAAATAGGTATTTTATTATTTAAAATCAGACTCTTCGAATTCTCCCCTCAGAGTATGCATTGTTCCTTACAGCTTCTCTTCTCCTGTTTCCTTCATGGCCTCTCTTTTTTTCTCTTTCATCAGAGATATAATTGTAATTTATCTGTCTTTTTAAGTGATTCTCCTCCCTTTTTTGTCCCTTTCACCATGATTTCTACCTCTAAAGTAGCTTTTTGCAAAGCAATGATCAGTTACTGTCAAACAAATCCAAAATGCCACAGATGTTTCATATGTCTCTATTTTTTAACTGTTAATTGCTCCCTTGAAATCACTTGCTAAGCTCATTTAAGTTTAGGTTCTAACCAAACTTTTGTTTAGAATCTCTATGCCATCAATTCCACCCTTTTCTTCTTAGCAAAATCCATACAGACACTGTGAATTCCTCAAAATTGTCCTCAAAATTGTTTCAATAGCATAACTATATTGCTTTTTTTTTTTTTTCACAGCACACAAATCTTTGTAATACCTGATCATGCATATACTCACTTCTGTTTTTTAAGTGTGTCCTTGAACTAGTGTGTAATAGGAAGCAGACTAATGAAAAGAGCTCAGGCAATGGCTGCATAAGCCCTTACTTTGTAAATTGCAAGCATGCACATACAAAAAACCAAGAAAGGATCCCCTGATTACAAGACAAAAATACCAACTATTAGTGCTTAAGTGAAAAAGAAAAGCAAACAAAGCAAGAAATATCAAAAGCAAACTGAATCTTTTGGCCCTGGTAGGCAGACAGACTGGGACCAAAATCCTTATTCAAGATAAAGCATGAACCTCTTTGGATGGTCTAACATCTTAATCTGAAAGTGATCCTACAGTAAAAGAAACCCAAAAGAAATCCCTGCAGATGAAGTTATCATTGCAAAGAACACAGAGCTTTCAAGATCTGTGAAATCTAAGAACACCTGGAAATGTTATGTGAGAAATTAAGAAATCAACACTTGCATTTGTGTCAGAGAAATATGCAACTCTGGGAAACTTAGTGATTTAGTTCACTAATATCACTAGGAGATCACTATCTCCTAAAAAATTCAAATTCAAATAGCTCTTGACATAAATGAAAGATGAAACTAGAAACTAAACCTGAAACTAGAAGCTAAAACTGAAGATAGTAAGCACCAGTATACAAATATAGAGCTACTGGACATACACTGACCCAAAAATCTTGCAGCAATGAAGCTATTTAAGGAAATCTTAGCCTAAGAAATGTGGTATACACTGAAAAAGGTACTGCAAATTAACACTGCTGTTGCTGAACTTCTACTCATGTGTGATAGAGTCTATTGGACAAGCCAGAGGCATCAAAATTATACCCAAAAACCAGCTGACATGACTGGAGAGAATAGTAAGAGTTGTTACCTATACACACAATATGTGCAAATGAAGAAAGGTAGAAGGGGGAGCACTTATGGGAGTGTGAGTTTATGGAAGTCATAGAGGATTATGCAGGTCAGTATCACTTTGGGGGACAACTCATGGTTGTTATGGAAACATACAAGAAAAACAAAACTAGGAAAGAACCAATAAATTGAAGGTGATGGTGCTATGCAGCCATACACAGCAAGCAACCAGCAAAACAGAAAATCCATTTCCTACATGGGAAAGGGATTGATCAGGTCATAGAAAGTTTAGGCACCAGACTTCAGATGTAAAACCTCTCTTTTTCATTTCTTGGAAAAGGCTGTTGAGACTGGAGGGCAGGACTTAGGGAGGAATAGAAGACAGAAGTGGGCTGCTGAAGTGTTTTAATGGATTCCTAAACATATCAGCCCACTGGCAAGCATTATCCCTGTGTATGGACAAAATAGGTACACTGAAGCCAAAACCAGTGTAAATATTGCTACAAACATCTGTCTTTTGGAAGAATCACCTATAATTAACCAGAGACAATACACTCTCTTATTTATACTGGGTTTTCCTCTTCTTTTGACACATTTTGCTCTAAACATTAAATGCCATGGGCATTTTCTAAAACCCCCAGCAAAGTGAATAAGGAAGATTTAGTTCTTTCTGTTCTTTGTTTCATTATTTCTTTAAATTGCTTTCTCCACCTTGACATTTTTCTCTCCCTCTCGGGTGATCCCAGAGGTAAGATTTATGTTTACAACTGATGGTTTATGATTAAGACATTGAACTTTGGTCACGGAATTAGTACTGTCTCTAGGTTCAGAAACCCGGCAGCCACGCTCGAAGCCCGGGGGACCTTCCATAACCAGGGTGCCGACTGGCGACGAATCCGGGCTGTAACCCTTAAGCAGTAGCATCCCCCAGTGGCCCTGGCTATCACTGCAGTGCAGTTTTGGGCATGTTTTTCGGCTCTCCAGCTTTCAATGTAAACACACATTCAATTCAAGTGCCTCAGAACTAGCCAGTACACAGAAGTCTGTTGACCTCAGTAAAGAATCAAAGGTATTTTATTTAAAAAAAAAATTATTTCCAGTCATTGCATTGCAAAACATATAGTTCTAAAACCAGGATTTTTTTCCTAAATGCATTCATTTTCCTAAATGCAGACCAAAAGAAAGTGAGACTCTATTGGAAATCCTTCTTGAAGAAGAGAAAATAGGTTTAGAGTTTGTTCCAAGAATATTAAGTAAGTTCTATAGCTTTTTTTTTGCTTTTTTACAAGATCATAATTCAAGAGAAGATACTATAGCAACCATCAATTTTTAATCTGCCTTTTGATTGAAGTTCACATACTTAGAAAATATAGACCATCATATATATTGAATTAGAATTCTAAATCAAAGCTTCCTGGCTGGTATTTCATTAACCCCATGAAAATTCAACCACGTTCCCAGAAAAAGACAAGAACACACCAGCCACTGTTCTTAAACCCAGCCCTTCGCAGAACAATCCAAACTTGCACTCACTGGGATTGCTGTCCCTGTTCCCTAAATGAACTCAGTCACTGACAAAAGGTGAAGTGATGGGGTACTACAAAATATTACTGGAAGGGGTGAAGAATAGGAGGAGGTAGAAGGGCAGACAAATGATGCACAGATAACACAAATATGGGGTGCTTGCACCCACCCAGCTCCCTCCCACTGCAGAAGCAGAGCAGTCACATTGTGCAAGCCCTGCATTTGTGCTGACTCAGAGGAGAGGGGCTGGAGGGGGAAGGATGTGCAAGGCTGCTGGGTGAAGAGCCAGAGCAGCGCTTCTGCACAGCACTTCTGTACAGGATGAAAAGAAGGAATTTTCTCTTGTTATGTTGAAGCCCTCCAGTTACTTCTAATGCTGCAGCACTGGAGATGAAGGGCTTTCAATTAAAACAACCCATCTGAAAATCAGTGGGATTTCTACATTAGCTTGAAATTCAGCAGGGGATTATAATCAGTGCAGAGCAGGAATCGATGAACATTTTTGTTGTCTCTGTATCAGAATCTCACCAGACCTGATGTCCCATGAGCCCAAAGAGGTGACATGGTGTTATCCAGCAGGTAAGCCCAGCAGGCCTGTGGTGTCACATAGTTCTTTTCCTCCTCTTACCCTTGTCACAATAGCTGAGGACATCTAGCTGAGTTTTATAACAGATGCATTTTTCCACTCTCTGGCAGCAGTGTAAAGCACTGAATACTTGAGACAAGGGGAAAATATACCCCAAACCTAATCCCCAGAACATATGTGCCTTGTCAGTAATTTAAGGGCTAAATGCTGGGTCCTTCCTCTGAGGTAACCTAAGGGAAATCTGTCTTTCTCAGTATCTCTGAATCTGATCCTTCACGAGCAGCAGTCAGAGCAGAGTGTGAATGTGCTAACTGAGACATGACAAACCCATGTAACACCTCTTGCTGATATTCTGTTATTCTGTGGTTAAGGCTCATGAGGATTTTTGAAAGGAAGTTTATTTTTGCAAGCTGCTGAGTGCTGACTATGACATGGGGCAGCTTTCACTTAGGCAAATGTCTTAGCTAAGGCTCTTGGACAGACAGGCTATTAATGTGGCATTTCTAGGAAAGCCATGTAGCTACATTTGGCTCAGGCTATTCAGTAAAAGTACATGTTATAGGTTTTAACAAAAAATGGATGGCTTTGGTTCAGCACAAAAGGAGAAGGCAGACACTTCCTTTCTTTTTGCTAAACCATTTCAGGGGTCCTGAACAATGCTCCTTATAGGTTATTATTGCTACCTAAAACACTGGGCCTGGTATCCAGCATGACAAATCAGTTTTATGTAGTACAGATCTATCTCTGCCACTTACATGAAGTGGATGATTCTGAAAAAGTCAGCAACCATCATAATGAAAACATACATTATGATACAATGTGTCACACAGCACTGAAAATTAATCCTGCTGCTAAAGAAATGGAAAATGCACAATAAACACATTACCTGAAATTAAAACTGGTTCTGACCAAGTCTCCAGAGCCTTTAAAGTTGTAACAATGATTTCCTATTTATATGGACTGCGCGAATTCTCAGGTGATTCCCTGTGGAGATCTGTATGAATACTTTTTCCAGAGCTGAGGAAAGGAAAATAGGTAGCTATAATGGGTCTGCAGGAGCAGCCAAGCAGTAGATTGATTCAACAGGAGAAATTCAATGTATCCCAAAGGATTTCCTAGGATTTGCTCTCCTGCTGCTTCGGGCACAATTTGTTGTAATGAGAAACTGAGGATTTTGTTTCAGGTGTGTCAAAGCTTGTAGTGATGACTTGAAGGTATAAAGAAAAAGAAACAACTGAAAATCTCTCTTAAATAATTCTTTTGGTGAGGAGAGAATAATGACAAGCTCTCCAAGGTGCAAAAAAGGTCAAATATCTCATGTAAATAATTACTACCTTAAGAGATGCTAATTGGATGCACAGTTGAATCCTTCATCTCCAAACTACTGCATGAAACAGCTTGAAAACTATGGTACACTTCAGCAAGCAAAACAGAGAAAGCTTTATTAAATTATCTGGTAAGATTGCACTTGGTCTCACTGTAATCTCTGTTCTCAGAAATGTCTGCAGAAAAAAAAAATGCTCAGTTTTCAGTTGTGAAGAACTGAGTTAACAACTTCTAAAAAACCCAACCCAAAACAACTGAGGTTTGGGTTTTTTTATTTAATAGGGGAATATTTAAACATGCAGAATACTCTGTTCACTTAAAGTCTGCCACATGGTAGAACACGGGCAGGAAGCATGTACTGCTGCAGTACTACATAAACCCTGTATAAAAGGTTAAGTGGGACATGCACAACATGACTTTCACTCTGAAGAAATGTGAAAATTTTTAGGCACTCATGTCCTCCTCTGTGAAAATGAATAGCCATTATGAACACAGAGCTACTCCACAGCTGTGATGCACCACAGCCTATGCAGGTTTCATCAATGATCACTTTATGGTGAAAGCTCTGAAACACTATGTTCCTCAAGTGAAGCCCTGAGTTTTATTCAGAAACAGGCTGCCATATGGGATTTCCTCAGGCAAAATGCTGAATGCTGATGGCATCTCTATTTGATTAAGGAAAATATGTAACATCTGAAATGTTCATATTCACAGTGGAGCATATTGTTCAGCCTTAGCATACCCCTCATGCTTTTCAGCATCACACAGTGTATTGAAACATCATGTGGTCCACCAACAGAGAAGAAATGGATGCTGTAAAAAATATCTTCCTGAGAATGAACATTCATGTGTGAATGACATTATACCTGGACACTCAGCACAGGCTTACACTTAGTTACAAACAATGCTACTAATTCAGAACTCAGAACCCAGAGATGTGAGTCTTCTAAAGCTTTTAGCACACTGACCAAAGCACCTGCCCTTTCTCTACTAGATGACCAAAGTTGCATTACAGCTCCAGGCTCCAATCAACTGCAAGCCTTATCACATTAGGTATGAACACCTAGACTATCCTTCCTTATCAACAAAAGACCATCAGACTCAGAAACTCCCCCAGCACATAGCACAGGAACAAGTACTGATCACGAGAGAAGAAAAGCAAGTACTTCATTACCTTGATCTCTCCCCAAAATCAGGACCAGGAACTTTTTAATTTCCAGTTGAAATTGCATTTTGCAAGACTTTTTTTATTCTTTCTGTAAAATCTATGTATTGAGTATACAGAGAATACACATTATTTCAACCAACTACCTGTCCCTCACTTTTGCCCTGTATCAGCACAAAACACTGATACCCTCATGTCAATGGAGCCTGAAAAAGAAAGTCAGTTTCTGATCAGGGATGGGGCAGCATCCGAACATGTGAAAAAACAAGGAGATAATAATCAGTTATTATTCTCATTATTATAGTTCCTGTTATCCCTTTATTTGCTTTCAGCCTGACTGTGAAAGCATCCTGCCTCGTTCACTAACCTAGAAAGCAATGCAAGGTACACACAAGAAACAAAAACAGTAAGAAGTATCAAGATGAAGCACAGTCTTTTCACTGTTAATGAGACAGCCAGCCCTCCCCTATCTTTGGAACCAGCTGAACCAATTACATCCCTTACCTGTATGGTTCCAGAGTCCTGCTGCCATAATACAATGCTTCTTCCCAGGATTCAAGGTTAATACAGGCATCCATGGCACAGTCAAGCATTTTCAGCTGATAGATATTTGTATCTGGCAGATGACCCTTGTGGCTCCTCAAGAGATTCTGGCATCTTGCCAGAACATGCTTCCACTCTGTTATTGGCCTTAGTTAAAGAAATATATTTAAGCAGACAAAAATACAACTTCTAAATGCTGTTTAGCAAGGAGTAAGAGGCTCAAAGCATTAAAGTAGAAAAGCTGCCACCATTCGAGACTCTGCTACAATTCTTGAAAACATACTTAAATGCTGAAGTGGCAGCTTAGGTAACTGTGCTTTGTTTACATGTAGCAAAACAATTTCTAAAGAAGGTAGTATTTTAGCAATAAATGGTAAAAGAAAGATGAAAAATTGCAAGGATATTTTAATACATTACAAAAATTCAAATAACTTTTATTTAGGTACTGAAACATTATTTACTTAAGATACTCTAGTTCTTAAAGCCAAGGGCAAGAGTCCATGGAAATGTCTTTTTAAAAGTTCCAGCAGCTAAAAAAAGAAATTAAAAAAAAAATATATATATATATATAAATAATGACTCATTCTTTTATGCTGCACATTTTTTTAGAATTTGCATGAAATTAGAACCTTTTCTTGAAATTAATTAATTTTCTCCTAGAAACACTCATGAAGAGCATTGTGACTTTTTTTTTTTCTTGTACAGCTGCACGTTTCATGCATAAGAAAGAAAAGAATCACAGTTTTGATGTCTGACTGTAGTTCAGGACTAATGATCTTGGCAGTAAAAGAGATTTTCACTTCCAATGCTACAAGAAGATTTTTTGTGAGGTTGGAATACCAACCTCCTCCTTTTGTGAGGAAAGATAACCTTGCACTCACTTTATTTGGATATTCCTTAGCACAAATCACTTTTTTCATTACAGTCTACACTGATTTGACTTCTCTGAGGACCAGATTCTTCTCTCTGACCACACCTAATCTGAACCTCAAAACTTGCAGCTTTCAGATGAGTATTAACACCTGTGATTGTACCCATGAGAGTCCCAGAATGCAAGCAGTCTAAACACCAAAAAGATACTACTCACACAAGTAAGAAGAAATGAAATAAAGAAAAAATTAGACTTACAGCAAGAGAAGTGATAACATTGATTGTATTATAGCCCTTTCCACACAATCAGCTCAAGGAAGTCCAGCAGTTATCTTCACGAATTATTGCAAGCCCTATTCACTCTAATCCAGCAATGAATTTAAAGTGTACAATGATAAACCTATGATGAAGTAATTAGTTCATCTTGAACATGGGAATATTTACATACTTAAATTTAAGAATGTGACCACCACGGGCCAGCATTTATAGCATAGTTGTTACAAGGCTAAACTAATTATTTGTGAATTTCTCTCATGCCCTTGGATTGAAAGAGCCATATAAGGGAAGGAACGTGTTCTTATAAAATCGCACCTTAACCTTTATATCTTTGGCAAACATCCACGTATTCTTTACAACTGATTAAGGACAATAAACAGAAGAATGAGGGATGTTATTTCCACTTGATACAATTTTTGTAGAAAGTACAAACCACCGACATTCTTGAAAGATTACCATTTTAGCTGATGCACAGTATGTCTGCTTTTACTTCTCATTATTCTGCTTTGTGCACTCACCAGCATCTGATAGCAGATGCGCTATACAACAAAATCTGTTGGGACCAAATTTTCAGGTAAGTAAAATTGCAAACTAGAAAACCTGCCATCAGCTGCAACAGTACCAAAGAGCTGCATGTGCTGCATCAGCCCAGGAGTAGAGGATGACTGCCCCAAGCAGCTCTAACTGTAAATTTAGCATTTCAACACCGCATCAGTTACCATCAGTAGGTCAGAGTGTGGGAGTCATCAACTTTCTCAACTGTAGAAATTGTTGATTTAATTAGTTTAAAAAATGATATTTGCAGGAGCTAATAACTATGTGCCTCAGTCTGCCAATAATGAGGAGAAAACCTTCCTGGCAGAAGGTTTTCTCCTCATTTTTGGCAAGTGGACAAAAGTCAAGTTCTCGCTTCAATACTGCACTCACCACTGCATGTCAGTTAACACTAGTATTGTGGTGCAGAGGAAGGAAAGATGACACATTTCAAATAGTGCATGACTGAGAACAGAAGCTGAACAGACAACAAGAATAGATTTCTCCAGCCAGTCCTGATGCCTTTTATTACCACCCATTTGATTAATTTTAAAGTATCAGTTAAATCAGTAATTTTAATTAAAGACGCTCGCAAAATACATTAACGCAATTTCTCCTGCAATTTAATACAGGAACATTAAATAGGACCAGTATTCTGACTGCATAGTTTAAGTATAAGAACTATTGCACCTTCAGGTTGCATATCTATAATTTAACATGCAGGTTGAAACGTGGACCCTGAAGATCTATTTCAGTTCTGTCTGTTTCAATCCAGTGACTACAGAGGAACTTCAAACAAACTAGAAATGATGTGAGATTAAAACAAGTTGAGAAGATTGTTTCCCCTTTGCTAAAAAAATTAATCTCTCTGGATTAGAAAGAAACAAACTCAGTGTAATGGATTGGGCTTTTCCTTACTGTATAAATCGTGATCACTTGTTTCCAGCCTGGAATATCACTATGCAAATTTGTTTTTCATGATGCCAAAAAGGAGTACTGGAAGATTAAATTCTTTCTAGCTTGAGAGAAAGCCCATGTTTCTGAAAGTGGTAAGGCATCTTGCCACAACAGGCCAAATACCCAATCAGGGAAATTCCACTGAATAGACCAAGACAAGAAAGAGATGAATAAACCCATAGTATTCTAGTAAAAATCTCCACCTCTCTGCTGTTCATCTTTTTTTGGTTGCTGCTGTTCACTAATTTCTTTAATTGAATTGAATATCTACATGACAGCCATTAGACTCCAGTTCTGTTTATTAGTGCAAGATCATTTCATTCAATTTGCTTAATTATCAATTATTATTATATATTATTATATCTTATTATAATGATGCTACAATGTCTGCTATGAGCCTGTCTGTGATTATTTTCTTGTTATTGTCATTGCTGTGCAAAGAATGAGAACCTGTAAACGTTCACACCAAGAATAACGGAACAAAGAATTTAACTTTGCCCAAATTAAGCTTTCTTTCATTTAGAAGTGGATTTATATGAAATGGTGGGCTGTGATAGCAGAAATCTAAATCAGAGCCAAAATATCCCTTCATGTCCTTTGTTGTTACTACCTCTGCCATGAAGCAGTTCCATTCCAAGTAATGAGAGATTCTATTAATACAATTAAGAATTTTACGTATTTTAAACATCAAATGAATTCAAAAACAATAATAAAAGGAATGTAAGTGTAAGGAAACTAATCTCAAGAGATGAATTGCATACTAATGGCACCTTTTCACAGCTGAATGACAGACTATAGCCTGGCACTGAAAGGATACCTTCTTTTGATTTTGGATATCTCACTTCATTTACAGCATCTTTGACTTCTTTCCAGGCATGCTCTTCACCAGCCAATTTGTCAGCATCCTGGAAAATGGAAACAAATGCATATAATGAGAAAAACAGTAAAATGACAATATGCAGTAATGATGAAAAAACAGGGTTAAAGGATTTAACTGTTAAAAGCTACTTGTAGAAACTGTATTGCTGTTTTTTATAAACACAAAACCCCCATTTCATCTGGAATTCATACTCACCCTGTTTTGTAAACAAATGAGATGATATAGAGAAAAATGAATGCAAACTTGGAAACATTAAACACTCAAATCAGATATTAAGTTTGCAACAAGAGCTATGATCAACCAGAAGAAAAGAATTAATAGCCTGTTTTTACTATCAAAATGTATTGAAGAGATTAAATTCTTTCAAAGACCTGCTACCTAAGCACACTGTAGAAAGGATTTAGCAAATAATTTTGCTTAACCACATGGAGATTATAGAGACAAACGGTGGGAGTTTAGCTTCATCCATTACAGTTATAAACATGAGGTTCCAGGAGAAGTGTACAACTCAGAAAAAAGCTGAACTAACATTTAAATCATTACTATTTCTTCCCTACTCCATTGGATTCTACAAGCTACATTTTCCTATCGCTTTCTCATAAAGAAAAAAAAATGATTAATGGCTACAGCAGTAAAGAGGAAGTTTCCCATTTCAACTCTCTAGCGGTGACTAACTGAACCTGAGGCAAACCACTTGGAACAAATGCATTAAAGCATCTACAGACACAGTTAAGCATCTTGTGGGATTTCCAAAAGCATCCAGTTCTTCAATTTCCATTGCTACAGAAGTAAAATACCTTTAAAACTCTGGCCTGTAATACACTGCAGTTCATTACTGCTCTCTCCTTATAAAAGGCCCTGCTACTTTGAATAAGAGGTTTTTAAAGTGCAAAGTATTGCAGGAATATTTTTAATTCCGTTCTAAAAAGATTAGTCTTCAGCAGGGGTAGAGCTCTGCAGAGGAACAGAGAAAGTGTGTTAAAATCTTACCAAGCACTTTGAAACCAAGAGATGCTCACCAGGAATCACAAAAGCACCTCCCCTCAAAAGCCCATCATCTGTAACTGCTTAGAATTGCATCATTTTCTTATTCCACTGCTCCCCATTTCCCATAAATTCAGAAAACATTTACAGTGAGAATCAGCACTCAGTTTCACATTTAATTTGCAGTTTTGTCTTTCCATCTGCTTCATGAAACAACAGACCTCTGTGGATTCCAGGGATGATTAAATCAGGATTAAATCAAGGTTGTTCTCAGCTGCCCTACCTTCCTGTAGGGCCTTACAAGGAGGGCGGCCTGACCCCACTGCATTTTGTACATAAATTTCTCTTACAATCAGTTTTCTGAACAAAATGATCACCTGGAAATAATTTTGTGCAGAGCTGAATTTGCCACCAGAAGGCATAAGGTGAATGTTAGGACAAACCTGCTCATAGCACAGAAATTTTATCAGCACAGTGAGTGAACCTGCTCAGCCGTCTTGCAGCTTTGCAGTAGATGGACACTGAATCTCCTACTGCCAATGTAACCTCTACTGATTTTTGTGGGACTACATCTACTTCTGAACACAGCCAGCTAACCTGAAACAACCTCTCTAAAATGCCTTCATGGATCAGGTGCTGCTCATTGGCTGATCTAAAAAATAAATCCAACCTATAAGATACTAATAATGACATCTGTGAAATCTGCCATTTAAGGAGCTACGAAACCAGAAAAATTATTTTGTTATCTTTTCTCACTAGCCCAAGTATCATTCAGAGTGTTTCTCTAAATTGTTGTAAGCCTAGCAACTAAAACCTCAGAAGCATGGGAATTGAGATTTATAAGTGAAAGAAGGAAAGCAAATATGCAGCAAGGCCAAAGACTTAGGGCTCAATTTGCACATAGCAAGACTGATGGATGAATGACTAAAGGGTTCACTCAGATGGGATTAATCTTTCTCTGTCTAGTGCAGCTTTTTGAGTTACTGTTGTCTTCTAGCATTTAATTAGCAGCATAAAGCAGGGCAGGGTTGGGGGTTCCAACCTTCACTCTAGTGCATAGAGTTAAGACAACACTGGCTTCATATCCAGGTAGAGAATAGAGACTGTCTGTTGGACCAATAAACCCTCAGCCCTCTCTGGATTGATGGTCTTTATCCTTTTTCTATGAGAGTTTAGGATGGAGGGATCTGGGCAGGATGCCTAACTCTGGGAAAGATTTAAGTCGCAGGATTCAACGAGACGTTTTCTGTGTTCTTAAGATGAGGCATTTTAGGGATTGGCTGACATAAGAACAAGCAAAGATATGGCTAGCTTGGCATTTTACATTTCTATTGTTCTTCGCCAGATTTTTCACATATGAAAGAAGTCCTGTCCTTTCCTAAATGCTCTAGTTCAAGGTATGGAGGCTGTTTCCAAACAGGCAGCCAAGTAGGGGCTGCAAAACAACAGGAGAGGTTGTCATTGGAACACTGCCTTCCAGCCAAAGAAAGCTTATCTTATTTCTGTTTGAACTGTGGTTTATATTTTTTTATCCTTCGTAAAACTGACATTTGCTGGTTACATTGCACTCTTTTAACCCATTTGTATATTTAGAAGAGCAGATATTGGTCAGGGAAGACTTTAGTCCTTCTTTTTCACTTGTCTCAGGGCAGCCTGGGAGTCCAGTACCTCCTACAAAGCTTTGCTTATTTCTGCCTCTGTGGGACTGGATACCTGAATTCTGAAAACAGGCATATAATGAAGATGCCATTGGACTTACTTCAAATGGGAGGAATGCTGGGAAGGATAAAAAGAGGTATAGGGGTTATTTACCATTTGGATTTTCCAGTTGCCACTTCTCCCTTCTCTGAAGGGAGGTGAGGAGTGCTTCATGGTTTCCTCTCTGTGGACAATGTTGGGCTTGTTTCTCTACATCCACCTATGACAAGTAGAAAGATGAACTCTGTATAGAGGACCAAAAATCCATGTCTCATAACTATACTGTAACCTGAATGTGAAAGGAGAGCTAGTCCTTAATAAATCTTTCTAGTGGTCAGGAGAGTTTTGGAGGTGAAGTGCATAACAGATGAGCAGTGGCGGGGCTGTGGGAGCACTTTTGGGGAGAGGGCAGTGGTGCTTACTGGTTAGCATGTGCTTGGTTTGGTAAGAGAAATATCTTCTCTCAGAGAACATGCTGTCCATGTGGGAATCTTTTAGCAATCAGGATTTTTAATGCTGGGGTCACAAAGAACAGTGATTGCTAATACTGTGTGTGATAGCAGTGGTGCCTGAAATTAATAGGCAGGGAGCACTTTCAGGAAGTATAAGAAACAGAAGAGTAACTGGGGGAAGAGGAGTGGTGTGAAGGAAGAGGAAGGAAAGAGAGGCATTTATCTGTACTTTGTAGATTACACTCCTTTCTAAGGACAGTTCCATTAAGGATGGAAGTAGCACAAAAGATAGAGAGAAAAGTAATTTTTAGATAGAAATACTAGAGAATGGAAGAAGTGATTATTTTCAAATGCTTATTTCTGTGGTGTCTGATGTCTGTACTTGATCCAGGAGATGATGCTTTTAAAATAAAACTTCCTATCACTTAAAGCTAGGAATGCAGATCATTTTATATTTGACCAGTCTTCAAACAGATTACAGTCCTCCTCAGATACCCTCCAGTTTTCTTGTTTCTCTCTCTTTTGTTAATGCTTTGTGACTAGATTATCTGGTCTAATTATTTTTTGGACCAAGAGAAAAATGTTTTGTTGTTCTGAGAAGCAAACTCTTGTGTTTAGTGTCAGAGTTAGAAATAAGGAAAATAATTAGGCAGAAATTGCCAGCTCTTCCTTCTTTTTCAAAAGCCTTTTTTTCTTCAGCTGGCTTCTCTATAAATGAAAAAAGTCCATCTTTAATGTTGGCAGCTCTGCACACCTGGAGGTTTGACTGGGAACTGGTTCTCAAAAGAGATGTTTGAAAGGACGTTACTCCACAGAAAGCTGAATCTCTCATACCTGTTATAGCCATGCTCTTAGATTGAATTAAAAAATTCAGTGTACCTTTTAATCATGTCAGTTATTTTCATAGTTCCAACTCCAAGGCAGCTTTGTGTTTGTAACTGGCTTAATCATACTACATGGCCATGACTTTGAAGGTGTTTTCCAAGGTAGAAAAACAACTTACCTGGAGAAAGTTTATCTTTCTTCTATTTCTCTATCTTTCTTCTATCTATCTTCTGCTATTTGAAGTATGTCCAATGGCATCTTCATTATATGCCTGTTTTCAGAATTCAGGTATCCAGTCCCACATAGGCAGAAATAGGCAAAGCTTTGTAGGAGGTACTGGACTCCCAGGCTG
>JAYDZK010000169.1:35890340-35927945 GCA_034509185.1 Euphonia xanthogaster | reverse complement strand
AGCTGTGGGAAATTTATTAAAATGAGATGCTTTCAATAAAGAGAAAGATAAGATCAGCAAGTCTATTTTAAGAACTCAGTCCTATTTAATTTTATTAAATTGAACTAAGATAAATCCATCTTAGATTTAATTAAGCCAAACTGTAAGGTAAGAGAAGCAAACAGACAAACAATTCTTAACCTCTATTGCTGCAAGTCCAATATTTGCCAGGTTCACAATTCTGCACAGCAGAAAATAGTAATTCCACTTCTGTCTGAGTCATACTCCATTCTCCTTCACTGCAATCCCATTTCAGCTATTAATTTCTGTGATTTTTTTTTTAGAGACACACACATTTTTAAACAGATTTTTCAAAGATCTCGGCATCTCTATTTTGCATGATACAGGGGCAATCTCACAGATGTGAAGGAAATTTTATAGTGAAGAAAATTGACATCATTCTTCCTCCTGACTCCCTTGCTATATAGATTCAAGATTATAGATTTCCTTGCCAGAGGAAAACACAATGTTTTCCATTTCTTTTGTGAGTGTTCAGACACCCATGCTGAGATTCATTTGCTCAAATGTAGATATTTGGGCCACCCTTCTCTATGACAAAGAAACACTCTGGGTGCAACTTGCATTATCTTAAAGCAGGCTTCTAAAATATGTCAGATGAATAAAAGTCAGAGTGTGTTCATTCTTCTGCATTTTATCCATAAAGAAAGTCTAGAGCAACTAGCTCAGATGATGACATTTATCCTGTAGCTGTCTGAGATGTGGTGAAATAAATCGTAGCTGTAGATCCCCCTTTCAGCTGTAGAACACCCTTGCAGTGGTGGTGCATTATATTTCAATAAGTCAAATTTACCAGCAATTCCAGTTACTCTCTATTATTTGCCTGTTCTCAGAAATGTTTATTATTCTCTCAGTCTTTGTCATCCATTAATTTTACTGGCAATGTTTTTGCAATTACTTTCACTTAATTCATGAAAATGCTGTGTACTCTACAAACAGAGTTATTATGAATACACTTTGGAATTATTTCATAAGAATTATATATAACTGATTATTATGGTGATTTAATATTTAAGTGTATTGTCAGAACAACCTTTAGAGTGTGCATATATAAAAATTCCTGTAGTAAGAGAAAATACACCCAAAAAAGCTCAAAGTTTTCATTAGTCTCAAACATCAGAGCCCAATGGAACTTCTTTAAACCCAATAATGCTCCCAGATCAAGTGTTGTTATTAGAGCTTTTCTGTTTTACATCCACTCTTTGTGATAAAAATCTCAAAAATAATATTACAGACAGCATTTTCTGCCTTAAAAAGCAGTATAAAAGGATGCTGTTAGCAAGAAAGCATGATAGTATCTAAAGACAGGTCTGTCAAAATATAATAAATACACAGGGCTAAGCAGCTAAACTACATCATAGCATCTTGCTACCTGGAGACTCCTCAAATTAAAGGCACATGTATTTAATGCATTCTGAAGTAATTTCAGCTAAGTATAAGTCATTCTGGTTGCTGACCAAAACATTTACCATATTTATTTTTAAACTAGGTCCCTTACATACTACTACTCTTTTTGGAGTCATACTTGCCCATCTTTGTGTCACACACAGCTCAGGCCCCTGAGGATGACTGACACTTTGCAGGCCCAAGAGCTCAGTGCCTACCCAGTCAGGATGATGAGCAACAGGACCGAGTTTTGTGTCTGTAACAGCACTGCCTTTATAAATCTCCCTGTGTCAGGAGCTTAGGGCTGATTGCACAATTCCCATCCAAGCTGCATAGGTTACAAGCAGAAATAAAAATTGATTGGACAGTGGGAAGAACAATAAATGGAAGTTCACTATTTATCAACTCATAAAAACCAGAAGTGAGGAAAAGCAAAGGAAATTACTTACAGCTTAGCAGGAGTGAAAGAGGCCCTTATGCCAGATCACCCAAAAATTCTTGTCACGTTTGTAATTCCATTGTAATTTCCAGCATCAGTACAAAAACAAACCCTGTGTTAGCTCATCTACCTGAGCAAAGATACTGTTCAGCCTAATCCCTAGCAACAGTGAGACTGGAATTTCACACACTGTCTTAGACATTACACATTTGTTAAGGCAATCTCTAGGTCTCTCACAGCACACAAACTGACAGCTATAAGGCAAATCTTCTTTATTCCTTAATTCTGCAACCTGTGGAGATATGGAGTGCCACTGAGTGCATTTAGCGGCTCAGAAGAGATTTGTAGGTCCAAAATCCTCAGAATTTTCAGTTATTCACAAGGTAGAATCCAATCCACATTCATCAGTTCACTGAAATATGCACTTAAGTTTAAAAGCATATATAAATCCCATTGAAGTTAATATCTATGCAAATGACTAAATACTTTACTAAGTAGAAGTGTAGTTACTTGTGAAGTTCAATATATGCTTCAGTGATCTGAAGAACTTGTTCCCATTGAATTATTAGTTCTCACTGAAGACATACTGACATTAATTTAGATACTATTTTTGAACACTAATATCAAAACAATTTAATATCTTAATGCATGAGATACCACATGATAAAATTGTGGCTATAGTAATTCTGCTTTTTTAATGTATACTGCAATGTAAAAAAATTGTATTTACTTCAGCATATGCTTTCTGACTGAATGGGTGTGAACTACAGGAGGCTGATGGTTTAGAAAAGAACATGCAACATAATTAAGACCATACATAGTTGATCAATCCACTCTACACCTTGAAATATTTGCTGGATCTCAAAATTCCTAGAGTACTAATAAAAACTGGTTGCCTAACTCACTAGTATGCTTCTTGAATATTTAGCATCAGTACTCAAATCCACACTCTCCAGTCTCCAAGTTTTTTAAGGTCATGAATAAAGGAGGTTGAATTAATTTTTTACATCTGCAGCTCCCTGAGTGAGTACAATACCTGGAGTTTCCTCCTCTAGAATTTTGCCAAAATATTTGACTTCTGACTAGATTAATGTTAGTTAATTATAATCAAAGAAGAGGTTTGCAAATACTTTAAAAATATCATGTATAGTGTTTTAGTAATTTCAAAAACTTATTTGGAGAATTATTATTGACTGTCCCCTAACTAGCACCAATTTAATCAGCAAAGGTTCTTCCAAGGATTAAGGGAAGCAGTCAGAAACACTCCATAAGGCAAACAAGAGCTTGAAACAGTTTCCAATACCTTTCTAGTACTCAGTTGTTCCAATTCGAAAATAGGAACATTTTAGTAGTTTTCACAATAAATATGAAAGAAAGTGAAAGGGACATGCTCTAAAACATCATAATGCCATGGAAACTATTATAAGACCCTTGAATATTTCTCAGGGTCTTTATTTACTGTCTGGATAGCTGTAGGAACTATGCATGCATGTATCTGGCTCCTGTTGACTGCCAGTGTCAGAAGTATTTACATGCCTCAGCATTTAATGGTGATGGGCCAAGGTGACTCAAAGAAAGGAGAGGCAGCCTACACCACAAAACCTGTACTGAAAATTAGACATCTTGACTTACCTCAAAACAACTGCTCATGGGACCTGATGCAACAACATAATTTGGCGTTACATAATCTACACTGGATTTCCAGTTTTCCAAAACAGTCCACAGTACCAGTAATCTGTGTTCTGATAAGTACTCTCCTCTGAGTACTTCACTCACTGCTTGAAAACAGACAAACTGTCCTCAAATGTTTCTCCCGGTCAGATGGATGAGTGCTGCCCTTCCAAAAAGCTACCTCAACACTCTCTTTGTAACATTTCTTTTGCAGGTCAGGGTTTGTGCCAGGGGAGAAGCAGCTTACTTCATATGGACCCCCACCTTCATTAACCAAATACAGTGTAGTAGCTACAGAACCTCACAGTATCTTTCTCCACTATACAAAATGTCTAGAGATTGAAAGTACTGTATTGTTAGACAGTAGCTGGAATCACATCTAAAGCACTCAAAGCTCAGAAGGATTTCTTTTGTGTGTGAGAATGATGCAAGCTTTACATAAAACAATACACTTGAAATACTTTGAGAGTAAAAATTTTGTTGTCTAGATATTGTCAGAGGAAGTGCAGGAGCTTGATTTTATATCCAGCACTAAGACAAAGATTCATACCATAATCAATATGATGCAGCAACAAGTTTTTCTTAATGATGGTGTTCAGATAAATCTTGGGCACAATTGTGATACACTGTTTTACCACAGTCCCCAGTTCAAACCACTGCCACCACACCCAGTTCAACATCTTCCATACAATACACTGAGCAATCCCATGGAAAACAGCAGGACATCCTGCAGTGGGTCAAAAAAATTACACAGTCCTCTGCTGTAACTCTCGTGGCTGGAGTACATACAGCCTTCCAAAGCCTGCTGGCTTCTACACACACAAAAGTTTCTCTTCATGTCTCAGAATAGAGCTCACAAATACAAAATTTATAACTACAGCTTAGTTACTGCATTGTTGTGACATGAATTAAATTATGGCAAGAAGCTGATATGGCACATTGCTTATCACAGCAATTTTTCAAGCTAAAGCATTTAGTCTGCAGTTTTACAGTCTCAAAAGTTATAGGCTTCCTTGTTATTCAAATGAGCTCATTCCTGCTTTAATACACCTCAGAGAATATTAGTTAAGGACTGAAAATGATTTAGGCACTGAGGATGATTCTGTCTTTCTCAGCCTATGGTGCTTCCTACAAATTCAGCCAGAACCTCAATTTTGAATTATTACACTGTCAAAAAGCAATTAGAATGAAGTCATGATACCTGATGACCTTGCCACACAGTTCTAAATCAGTCAATCAATATTTGAAAAATAAAATTTGGCTTGCAAAGAGTGTTTAAAAGCTTAGAGGCAGCTGGCAGGAAAGCCATCTCTCTTAATTTAAATAAGCCTAGAGTGAAAGATACACTTTCACAACGTGGCATGGGAAATAGCAATGTGAGTCTTTCAAGTAAGTTCCATACTGAGATATACTAAAGAATAACTCATCTTTTTTAATTTTCCTCATATAATGGGCATTTCAGCATCTAATTTATGAAGGATAATATGAAATAGTGCTTCACATTACCTAACAAAGGTCACAAAACAAATAGCAGCAAAAGGAAACAACCCCCACCATGTACTGGATGTGGAACACATTGTTCATGAAATAGGAAAATCTTTTACACTGTCCTTGCATGTTCCATGCAGGTACCTTTGCACACACATATGTATACAATACTGCTTTGCCCATTCAGACCTGTGTTTGTCCAGTGCAGGTGCATGTCCACTTCACCACAAAAAGCAATCACAGTGAAATGGTCCACAGAAGATTCTGTTCTTCCAAGAGAGGGAATGGTTTAGCTCACAGATTTAATGATGGGTAGATTACCAGATAAAAATCAGGACCACTGGATTAAACTTTTCCCAGACTTTTTAAAGCCATTACTGACCCATAGAAGGTAAAACCATGGTCATAGTTAGGGGCTCAATGTGCACAGACCTGCTTAACACAAACAGCTATTATTCCTCTCCTCTGATTGGAATTTTCAGCAAACTGGGACAACAGGCACTGCAATGAAGCTAATCTTTACCAAGCATTTACACGTCCTGTATGTGCAGTATTTATTTCTAGTGATTTCTGGGCATTGTATGGACAGTGAGTGATCTCAGAAAAAAATACACTGTAAGAAAGGAAAGATTTATCAGGACAATTTTTTTTTGGCTAAGAAAAATGAAACAAAAGACAAACTGCTGAGCATCATTAAGTATATAGTATACAATAAGGGTGGCATTAAGAACCAGAAATTTGGAGTATGCAGAAAGCATATTCAGAATCTGAAGAGAAAGACACATAATGCACTGATATGAAGGAGAATCATAAGAACCATAGCAGATAACATTTATTCAGAATGGAAAAGATTCCCATGGAGTAGTACTGGGTGATGTCTTCAAGGCAATGTCTTCAACAAGGAATGAGTTAAAAACAACAAAAACTTTATCTGAAATTACTTAATGATGGCATATTGAAAAAAAAAATAAAAAATAAGTGAGATAATAAAATTGTGTCCTAGTTTAAGTAACTCTCAAATTTGCTGATAAACAGTAGACAACTTTTCCACCTTTTTTTCCCTCCATGTTGGTGTGATTTCAGATTGTTTGTTGACTTTAATGTTGCTATTATTTATAAAACTGGCAGTATCAGAATCACAGCTACATTGTTTTTCAGGGTTTTAGACTGCACAGAGTAAAAAGCATATTTAACCCAAAAGCCGAGAGTATAAGAACAGACAAAACAATAAAATGGAAGGATCAAAATATACAGCATGCCCACAAAGGCTGACTTTATGGTCAGCCCATATAATTTTGCTGTCCTAGTTTGAGTTTTCAAAGGTAAATTGCTCTACTGTCAGAAAGCATTTTGCTTACATCCAGAGAACCAATGAAAAAAAGGTATTTCCAATCACTTTCTTCTATTTTTTCTTTAAAATTCATAGCTCATTAAAATATACACTTGGAAAGAAAAAAGATCCAAGCTCCTATTTTTACTTGATTTGGAACAGGAATCTAGAAGAAAGATACAGTGCACATCCTGGACTCACCTGAATCTCACCCATCAGCTGAAGCACTAAGCGAGTTGTGGGGCTCCCTTACCCCGTAGGATCTGCTCTAACAGCTAGGAAAAAATGTCATTCTGGCTCTGATGTAGATATTGTTTTGTCCAAAGTGGATGACCTTCAACCAGAGAGGTTTTTGTATCCAGAAAATCAAAACTCATTTAGTCCAGAAATCTGCAGTTGAAAGTTGCAACATCCTTTTTGTTTTTTTAATGACTTATGGGATCTGAATTGAAACCTATCATATTTCAATCAAATTACCTCATTAATGGCATTTTAAAAGATCCAACACACTGCAAAACAGAAAAAAGTGACTGATAAACAGATCAAGAAAAAGCATCCAAAAACAAGATTATTCCCTAAGGTACTACTGTTATTAGAAACCACCTTGACAGGCTGAAAGACAAAAAATTTATAGAAGCTCCAGCAAAAGAGAATTCAGAGATTCAAGTTCAGAAAATGCAATGGCTGGCTTGCATACATATTTAGGGAAAAAAAGTCTCTCCAAAATCATTGCAGGAAAAAGTGTTTGGAAAGTGATTTTTCTGACCTAGCCTTATATTTAAATTACTGCTGTTTCTCTCTAAATATTTTATGTTTATTTTAGATTGCTAATCCAGAGTGACACTTTTTTCATTTCTGCTTGTCACTCAGCAGAGACCAAATAGTGACAGCTGTAGGAATGAAAACATCTGAAAAAAAAAAATCCTACCATTAATAGCTAGCTCTAACATTCCCAAGGAAGCTGGACATCAAGAAAGGACAGATCCAGAAGGATCCAGGCACTTAAATGCAGCTGCAACAGTCTAAAAAAGTGATGAGAACGCCCTCTCTTCCTTTGGTAAAAAAAGTGTTTCTCCTTACAACATCTACCAGAAAATTTAAGTTTCCTATTAGGTGTTTGGATCAGAAAGGAATGAGATTCTGCTCCACTGGGATGAGCAGAAAGCCAGACTCCCAGGAGGGTGCCACACTCCCAGCTTCTGTGTTTGCTTTAAATATGAACTCGATGGACCAAACCAATACAGGTTGCCCTATTAAGGATCTCCTGGAAAGGCAAAGAGTTTACATACATCTTCCAACTCATGTCTATTCATAAGAACAGCCAGATCTTTTCCATGACCTTGACAGCCCAAGTGAGCTCCAGCTGGGTGCTGCCAAGTGGTGACCAGAGCACACTGAGGCAGTCCCAAAGCAGCTGGGATAGGCAAGTTGTCATGGAAAAATGATCACAGTGCATTTGCCACTGTCTTTGGAACTGCACCTTAGAGGGAAAAAAAATACACTGTTGAAAGATGGAAGGAGCCTCAGCATTCCTGTAAGAAATGCAAAGAAGCTGAAGACATGATGCCTTTGTTAATGAACAAGAGATCCCAGAAATTAGAAGCGGCTGCCTTGTTTTTTACTGTTATTTTTGGCACTAGAAAAATAAAAGCCCTCTGTCCTTGGCTGTTTGGAAATCTATCCCAAGAGGGTAAGATCCTCTGGAAGAAAGAGAAGAGTGTTAGTCTGACTGCTGGATTTCAGGAATGAATCCAGGGTTTACGTCACTACCAAATGCCTTGCCAGAGGGAAGAAATAGCCAGCCACCTATGGAGAGAAACAGCATTGTGTCCCAGAAGGCTCCAATCACTGCCACTGACTTTTGTAGGCACTGGTTATATTGACATTGGGCTGGAAGAGTAGGTGGGTGAAACATGACTGATCTCTGGCTTGATGTCATCCTGTAGTTTGCTTCAAAGGCAATTCTGGCGGCAAAACAGTAAAAAGGATGAGGAATGAAAAATGTCTACAATTAACTATTGCAAATTCTGTATTTTGATAGGAAATTAATTAAACCAGGATTCTATTGGAACAAAATCCTGATAATTTTTTAACACACTGTTTGGTACTTAGCAAGTTTTTTAGAATCATGACTAGAGAAACAGATGCTCCTAGTTTTGTCTTTGCTTTGATCAAAGGGTTTTATGTTCAGTTAGCTGTATATAGAGACCTGTTTTCAACAATCCTTGCTTCCCCAGACTTCATCTTTAGAGTTAATTTGGAGGTCTATCTTTCATATTGTACTTGGGAAACTTAGTGAGAATGTAAATGTCTAAAAATAAATAAATATTAGGAAAACTGGGACACAAACTTATGGAACTTCACAATTCAGCAATTTTAAAGGCACTTCTTAACATATAATTTTGTGTTTCCTGTGTCCTAAATATATGATCCCTGAGGGAGGGTGACATTTTTGTACTAACACCAGTATAGTGATCTTGCATGAAGCTTATACATCCTAATTAAAAACAACAGTCAATAATAATACTCTTCATCTAACAATGCCTCTGTAATTTAAGCACTTATTCTTCAAAGGTATTGCTGAGAACAAAAATTAAGGTCAAAGGTGAAAATGTTGTATAATGTATCTTTGTTATAATCAAGTCTCTCTCATGAAATCTGGTGAGGCAAATCAACCACAGACATATGCTGCAGCAACTAATTTGATCAATTTACTTACATTTGATGAAGTTCTAAACTGCAGTTGTGTTGTTCCCTCTGCTAGAAAAATAACATCGAAACTTCAGGGTCAGGAACTTATTTGGGGGGTGTGGGTTTATAACAGAGCTGGTGGATTTATGTAATAACAGGTAAAGAATTGCAGGTGGTGTTTTTATGTAGAGGTTGATAGCTTGGTTACTGTCAGGTGATCTGATTTTGAGAGCCCTTGAGTTGGAAACTGGACTTGTGATGCTTCCTACCAAAATTCAGGCTGCAATATAAGTAAGTACTTTTTGCAAAGCAAAATAAATTATTAAAGGAATAACATGCTTACTGGCATTATGCTGTTATTAACTTTGTCAACTCTCAAACACTGGCCAAATATAAAAATGATTCAGAGTCAAGTCCATTGCTTTTGACCTTGTAATAAATAAAAGCTTTCCAAAAACCAAGCTAGACTAAAATATGAAATCCCGGCTCCAAAAGAAAAACCCAACTCACAACAAAACCATTCTATAAGCACAAATGTCCCTGAAATCCTTGGCTGAAGATGTACAACATGAACAATTCTCTGGCTCATGACTGTGGAAAAAACTGTTCTTCATTTAAAATGTTTGTCATCAGTGTAAACCCATCTTTAATTATAATTAATAGAAGGGGCTTTTATGTGTTGGAATAGTAATATGTTGCCTAGAGTTCAGCTTGGCACACATTCCTGAATTACAGTGGAGATTGGTCTTAAAATGGAGCAAAGAATAATGTGTAAAGCTGTCAAAGATACAATGAACTGAAGACAATACAGTAGCTATAACTTGAAGTATTGACAGAGAGGAAGTATTCTATGAGCGACTTTTAGGAAGACATGGTTTTTTCCCCTCTTTTAGTTCCTGATTTGTTTTTTCTAACTTTGGACAAAAGTCTTGTTTAGATTTGTAGTAAGTGCCATTTAATTTCTCAGGAACTGAACCACCAAAACGTTCACCTCAGTCTTATCTTAACCAGCTTACAGTGGTGTATTTGTGCTTGCCAGGCTGCTTGTCCAGCTGCTAAAAGACACTGGCCAACATTATAGTACGTCCTTAGAATTAAAATGCAGCTCACATTGTGGCTCAGGCACAAAAATTATTTAAGATTCCCAGCTCAGCTATTGCCACTGTTTGCTTCTATGTTTTCTCATCCTTGATAGCAGCTATGCACCTAAGATTATTCCATGGCTGCGCTCACAGCTGGAGAGGAAGATAAAGAACTACTACTGTATAGCAAAGATTCACTATGGAGTCCTTTCACCAGCAGTGACCAGTGAGGAACATTCCCTCTCATTTTGCATGCAGTGCCGTCGTGACTGCTCAGCCATTGCACCCTTCCCTTGGTCTGGTGAGTGCCAGTGTGTATCAGTTGATGCTAAACTTCAGTAACTTTGGCTTCAGCAAGGGTCCCTGTGGTTGGGCTGCAGCTTTTTTCATGATACTGAAAATGTAGCCTTTGCCTATCTCGAATATCTGAGATACTAGAGTCTCAGATCCTGACAATTGTGCAAGGGGACTGTGTACATCTAGGCAGTGTTGTAACTGCACTCTGGTTATCCATGTCAGCTAGCACAGAAACGTAACCGTGTCAGTCTTGATTTTGTGTTTATATATATTTCATGGAGCAGCATAATTTTTCTCATCAAATTTTATCTGTCTAAAGAGTGGGCAATTTACTTCAAGGCATTCCTTTAACCTCTTTTATCCATTCCAATTTTCATGGATTTCTACTGAAGACAGTATGAATGAGCTACTTGTCTTTGCTCTTGGTATGAGGGAGGCACAAAGCACACAAATAAACCCCAAACCATTCTGCTTCAAGGAATTATTCTCATTTTTAAAAATCCACCACATAAAGCTAAAATACTTAGAAAATACAGCACTTTCTTCATTATCCTTTGGGCATCAGAATACCCAGCAGAAGTATAAATTATCTTCTCGCTGCATTTTTAGAGACTGAACAAATCACAGCTTCACAGAACATTCACAAAAATGATCCCCAATACAGTCTGATCTGTTTTCTAGTCAAAAACCTGCTGAGCTCCAATTGAAATGGTGGCTTCCTACCAATTATGAAAAATAAGGGTTGGATCTTAGAAAACACAAAAGTTGGTCTTCAATAAAACAAATTTCCCAAGGTCACTTGCAGTCTAGTAGCTGACTTGAGAACAGAAACATGATACCATCTTCCTTTTTCTGTCAGGCATTTAACAATAAATGAACAAGTCTTTAAAAAATACAGCAGGAAACATAAATTTCATTGATAATTATCTTGCCAAGTGTTTTTATAAATATGAATAAATAAGGATGCATGTAACTAAGTACAAATAAACGTAAGGTTTATGGGCTCTTCATATAAACTTGTTACATATATTTCCCAGGGAATTTGCAGGATCACTTTTAAAATATCACAAAAGATGTAGAACAAAAGCTACAGTGCAAATCACTTGACTTAAAATTTACTATAAATTGATGTGTGCATCTTGAGAGCTTTCACTAGTCCCTAGTACGTGTTCAGCAGCTCACAAGCACACTCAGCAAGACTGGAGTAACACAAGCTCTAGAAGTGTTTGTGTAGGTGTCTATAAATGTGATTTCAAAAAGGGTTCGAGCTTTTCGGATGAGATGACTGCAACTGAAAAAAATCCCCAATACACAAGAACTTCCTCAAATGGATAAAACATTTCTGGAATTTGCATTTTTGCCTATAAGAAAGATACATGAGATGAATTGCTGTTGACGAAACTATCTCTTTTTCTGCAAAACAATGTTTGCAATATGGGAATTTACTTTTAGCTGACTATATTGGTTCACAATATTGACTCTGCCACTCTTGATGATCCAAAGCTACAGCTGTTGTCTATTCTATTGACAAAGATCTTACTTTTAAAAAATTTTAAAAGATGACTTGGAAATTCATCTCAGGGATATTTCAGCAGGGATGTTTTGAATGATTTTATCAATTTTAAGCACCTAAATCTAAACCCAGAATTTCCAAAAAATATTATCTCCTGCTGTACCTGCAGTGTTACGTGACTCTCAGCTTACTAGCAGTGACTAAGATAAATGGGAAAAAAAACCCAAACAAACTAGTCATGTAGAGATTTTATAAATTCAGTCATCACAGAGAAATGAAACACAGTACTATGAGGACTGCTGCAGATAACATTTAATCACTCTAAACTAAACTGAGGATAAAGATGTGCTCTTCATAGACATTAACAGACCAAGCTGCCATGATGCTTCTAGACCTTCACAGACCTCGTAACATGGTATGAACCAGACAACCACAGAATTTCAGAATGTGGTCACAAAGAGCTTTCCAAACATTTCACAGTATCGTTCCCAGGGAAATTTTGTGAAAGGGCAAAACAAAGATCTATAGACTATGAACACAAATTAAAATAATATTTCAAGAAGAGAAAGATAATGAATTAATTTTAACCTATGTATGAGAGTATTGCTTTCATTAATATATGCACATATAATTTCAGTACAGTATTTTTTGATGTTATATGTTGATTCTTACAATGACATATACACCAGCCTGGAGATATTATTTCCTAAAACGTTCCACATGCTGAATGGTCTTTACACCACTTGCCTACCCTTTGACAAACTGTTAAGTGATCCTTGAAGACTCTTTAGCCTGCTTATTTTTCCTAATCATCATTGCATCTGTGAGGATGCCATTTACCTAAAACTAATGAAAAATTTCATGGCACTTGAGTGACCATCTTTAAAAGAAAGATAAAAAGAGGTTTTCACTTCACTGCCTCTGAGTAGAATTGCAGCAGCTTTTATCAGGCACAGAATGCCAACACGGACAGGAAGTAATTTAGCATTATGTCATAAGCCTGAAATTTTCTGTGTTCTCTTTTTTGAACTGCCTACTGATGAATCAAAGCATATGTTGTAGTTTAAACTTTGGGGGTTTCTTTTTCTGTTTTTTTTTTTTTTTTTCTGCGCAGCTATTATTTCATGAACCATATTATGCTCCTTGGAATTACATTTTCATCAATACCTTTCTTACTATTTGTAATCTTACAGGAATACATTTAGCTATGACAGGTGACTCACTCCAAACAGGCATTTGTGAAAATAAGAACAACTGTACATATAACAAAAGAGGCTAAGTGCATAAAAACTGCTGTAAAGCCAGCCTCATTTTGCCTAGTCCATTTAATCTCTCATCAGCCTCTGAGACAAATTTAGTGTGCCATGGTTGTAGAAATATGAAGCAAATCGGAATATAATCAAATGAGGCTAGGCTGAACCCTAGTAAGAGATCATATTGATTGAACAAAAGTTTATCTACTACAACCACTGACCTGCTACTCCAAGAACTTGTGATGTAAGTGAGCATAAAAACTACAAAGTCACCCAAGGATGTTCACCATTCTCTCTAAAAACTGCTGAACAAGCTTGGTAGTTCTTGAAAATTACTGATGTAGGTGTTTGGCAAAATTAATTCAACATTATTTTGAGGATAAGCACGACCTTCCAGTAGTATCAGACAGGTGGCTTCAGTTGAAGCTCCAAGATTACTCTTTTGAACAGAAAAATGCCAACACTTCCTGCTTTTCTTTCATTCAGAGTTGTCTTTCACCCGCAATGAGGGCAGAGGCAGTTTTCTCCCCTCTTCTGGCCATTCACTTAGTAGCAAAAGATAAGTATTATGATAAGGAAGGAAAACTGCTGACAGACAGGCCTTGAAAATTCTGTTTCACTGGCAAGGAATTTCTTCTCCCAACCTACCTTCTCTTGATTCTGGCAGAGTGGACAATCACATTCAAAGCAATACTGGCGCACCAGCTGCTTCTGGCGTTCCCTGGTAGGCATCAGTGATTCAACATAGCTGATGGTGAGCTGTATGCAGTACATTAAGAAAAAAAGAGTTGGTATATTTTACAAAATATCCATTCCCTGTGTATATCTCAGCAGAGGCAACATTTTTTTGGATACAACACTTTTCCCAGCATAAAATAAAATGCTAACAGATTATTTTCTAGAAGAAATTGACTACTTCTACAGAAGGTGAGAAAAAGAGAAAGATAATTTCCATGGAAGAACACTTTTTCACATTTCAAGACCAATATTGTTTGAAATTATTAATTCCACCCAAAATTATCACTATTTCAACTTTTAATCCTTATTTATAAGAAAAAGAAAAGAAAGGAGAGTAAGAAAAGACAGCAAAGAAGCTATGCATAAAGTATCTGAATCCCTTGTACATGAAATCTCATTTTCTGTCTAGCTCCAGAGCTTAAGTGTGTATTTACCACTGCTGTTATACAATATCCAACTATCTCCAAAATTCTTTTCTCAGGGAAGCCCCTACTTTCTTGCAAATATATGTGTGAGCCTGTGGATAATTCCTCTTATGTCATACCCATTTCCAGTATGTCTGCGATGTTTCCCTTGTGACCAAGGAAGCACAAAAGCATTGCAGTCTAAGTTGTTGAAACTATTGACAAGAAGATTTATTAAAATGATAAAAGAAAATTTGTGCCTAGATCTGTGCCATTTTTCAACTTCTTACACTGTACAGAGTGAATTCCAATGAGCTACAGAGAAGTCTGTAGTTTGTTCACTTTGATGCCTGCCAGAAAGAATTTTACAGGACTAACCATTTGTAGAGTTCTTGAAATGTTTAAAGTGCTTCAGAGGCACAAACTAATGATAAGGAAAAGGATATAACAAAAAAACAGCTCAGTTCAGACCAGTATACAGTCACATGTTATTCAGTGATTACACTATACACCCAACACACTTTGAAACACTCCAGAGGGGTCAGAGCTGAAAAAAAATCAGGTCACATTATTTCATCCTGAGCTTAGACACTTCAACTAATTGGGACAATTTTCACATGGTTTTCAGTTAAATCATGAGAGTCCATTCAAAGAAATTACAGGAAAACCTGACCAATTTTAGTAATGACCACGAAATCCATTGTCAGAACCTGCATTTTTGCAAATTAGTGGGCATTCTAATTGAATGAGCAATTAACAAGCAACTAAAACAATGCTTGCATTTTTTTTCATTTATTATTACTGTGTAATTTGATTACATATTGAAGGAGAACTGTGTTAAAAGAAGTCTACAGAGATGGCAAAGTCAAGCATTTAAAATAAATATGGCCTCATAATTGAAGATTAATAGCATAATTAATGAAAGAGACAAATTAAAACTCCACAATTAATCAAAAGTTAGCAAGTGTGAGAACTTTGTTAGGTTTAGAATTCTAGATAATGTTGTTCTGTCCCAGCTTGTGCATGTCTGAGCCAAGAGAGGATTAGTTTCACCACTACTGGCTTACAGCAGAACAGTCTGTACTAATATTTTACATGGGAGCCTTAGGCTTCCCTCTGATCTTTCTGCAGTGAATGGATGGAAATTGTGCTGCTAATTTATTTTCCATCCTTTTCTTCCAAGCTTTGTCTCTTCTGCCCCATTATCTCCAACATCCCTCTTATTCTTTCTCTTCTCTACCCCTCAACATGAATATAATTTTCCTGTCTTATTCTCAATACCTGATTATCTAAACCTGTTTTCTAGCCACAAATCCTATCTCCTTGCATAGCCACTTTTGGTACAATGGGATGAGTCTTCTGGTACAATGAGTCTCAGATCTGTCCTTTAGCCTTATCCTCCACCTTTCCCCACTGTGTTCACTTGCTTTCCCAAGTTAACAGTCCTTGTTGCCCTACTCTGATTTCTCAAACCTCTTCAGTGACCCCAACAACTCTGTCCTCACTTCTTTCCACAGCTGGTCTTAATCTGCATCCCCCTTGGTGTGGTAAGAAAGATCTGTCTCCCTTCCTTCCCACAAAGCATTTTCCATCCAAGCTGCAGCCCTAACCTCATCCTTCAGACATTAAAAAACCAATTTCCCTCTCCCATCAAAAGCCTTCCAATCTTCATGTCTCCTTGCAACTCACAAGCGTTTTCTGTCAAAATCATTTCACACATTGACTGTTCCCTGTCTCTTGTCCTGTGCATAAACATCTCTGGTTTTGACTCATGTCCTACTGGGCTTTAGGTTCAGGTGGCATCCAACAGTAAAAAGGATTTAACTGAGTTCAGACACAGTGCAAGACAGTAGGAATCTTCTGGGAAAAAAATAACGTGAGATTAGTCTACTCTTTGCCAAAATATTTAAGACAATGGTTTAAACCCTGTCATTACTATTGAAACCATAATTAGGCAGGGTTTAGTTATAATACTGCAAAATAAACACAGAGCCAACACCAAATATACCTCACCTATCCAGCCTACAGGCTTCATCCCTTTCTCTCTTTATATTTTTGGTTTCCACCCCCTCCCCCCTTTTTCATTTATGTTGCAGAAACCTTGGGGGTAGGAAGAAGCTTAAAAAAACCATTTATTTTTCAGAGGTTGCCAAACAGTTGTGGATATGAACAGTCACGTACCAACATGCTCTGGATTAAAACATATGGCTGGGCAGAAAGAGGAGAAGAGGCTTCATCACATTTATCTCTCCTTTTAGCATTTTAACAACTTAGGGTCTCTCTTGCCCAAGCTCAAATTCCCAGCCCTGCCAGCAGAAATCCATAAGGGAAAAAATGTTTGGAGCTGGGAGACAGAGTGGTAAAACATAACTAGAATATTTAGAAACATGATCAACCTAACAGTGACTGAGCCTCTATTAAAATTTTAATTGTTTAAAACCAAAATTTCTGTATTCAAGTCTCTCTTCTGTCCTTGCTTTAATTTTGGATCACTTCATTAGATGCAAGGCTCATTTAACTTGTACATATTTAGGAAATATGCCCATTTATCAAAGGTTGTCTTAATGGTATTTGCATGTGGGATGTATGCTGCTAATTAAAAAAATTACTTCAACTGACCAAAGCTTGCCTCTTTATTGCATCGTTTATAAAGAATGCAATAAATCTTTTCCCCCCAAACTGGAGAATATATATTAAAAACATTTATGAAGGCAAGGAATTATTTAACAGCCATGTGACTTATTGACTCTTAAGACTCTTTCCTTAGAAATACTGCACTGTCTGAGCCCTGTTTCCTGCTCTGACACAGAAATTCTTTAATCATAGATATGGTGATTAGTTTCTCATGTTCCTCATCTGCGCCAACTGAGGTAGACACAATTTTCCAGTACTGCCACGATGCAGTGGACTTAATTTATGGGGGGTTTTGTTGTTGTTGGGTTTTTGTTTTTCGTTTGTTTTGGTTTTTGGGTTTTTTGTTTTGTTTTGTTTGGTTGGTTTTTTTTTTTTGGTAACAGAATATAAGCCACAAAATTTCTAGACAGAAAATTCTGTAAACATTTAAAATCAAGTATTTCAATGCTAGCAGAAAGGAAAAAAAAGGGAATCTTCTTTGTTTTTCAACCATGGTCTCAGAATCTTAGGGAGGGTTATGTACAGAAATCTGGTCCTGAGACAGAGTTACCGAAGTGCTTAACAGTCTGCACTCTCTGTTTTGGCATATAAGATCAAAAGGCCTTCTGCAATGGTACAAAACCAGCACAACTTCTAATTCAAGGAAATTTTTTTTCTAAAAACTTAAATGGGACAAAATGTAATGTGTCAAGCACATAGAGATACAAAACTTCTCACAGAATTACAGTAACAAAACCACTATATAACTTGGTTGAAATCTATCATGAAAATAGATTCATTTGCTCATCATCTGAAATCATTATTTGTTTTCAGTATTTAAAAAAATCTTGCTCTGTAAGGTACAGTCAGTTATATGATATTCTGAAGAAAGATACAAATTTGCTCTAACTGAACACCGAAGCTGGTGAGAAGCAAAGCACCCATTTTGGAGCAGAACTGCACCTCAGCTAATCCATTCTGTCTCCCAGCAAGACTAATTGATTTGAAGTCATACAACTTCTGATTGGAGAGGAGATGAAATCATCTCATGTCCTCCTGCAAAACACCAGGTAGACTCAGCAACTAACAAAAAGTCAATTGAAATTATAGCACACATCTTGATGCTGTTTGAAGTGGTTACTTAAGGGTAGGGAAATGATGAAGACCTCTTAAGAGTAGGCTTCTTGTCTTTTTGACAAAACTAGCTGATAGGCTACTTTCCCAGTAAAGGAGCCCTCATTATCTCTAGATGAATAATTTTTGCTTTTTTATAATCCATCCCCATATCTCACCTTTCTTTGCAGCATTTAAATTTCATTTTTGCGAAGAGCTGCAAGTAGAGGAAATCTTTGTATGCTGTCAAATTAACATCATCTAAAGTTACAAAGACTGTAATAGTCAACATTACAGAGAGGTTTGTGGGGCTCCTTCCCTAGTAGAGTTCAAGGCTGGGTTGGATGGAGCTCTGAGCAACCTGGTCTAGAAAAAGGTGTCTCTGCCCACAGCGAGGGACCAGACAATCTCTGAGGTCCCTTCCAACTCTAAACATTCTGTAATTCTGTAATTATCTTGAAGAGTAAACAGGTGTTATAATTAGTTCTGAGATTCTGGAAGCAAAGTTCAGAATGCTGAGATGACCACAATGGCCAGTCATCTCAGCTCCCCATGTCTCTGCTTTCCCTGCAATTAGAGGTGGTCAACAACTCCTTAGCGTGAGTAAGCTGCTGCAGTGTGCTCTGACAGAAAGCACTACAATGTGCAAAAATGTATTCCTGTATGGATGGAATAGTCTTCTTCTACTGAGCTTGACTTGCTACTTAGCTTCTTATTTCTGATAAATATTAGTGCTTAATTTCTCTTACTTATTTTACAGAGGATCTCATGCTGTCAGCATCTAGTGTAAGTTTGAACAGGATAAGAGAAAATTTCTAGTGATTATAATTTTCTTGTTGCTTCATGACTTGAAATAATGTTCATCATCAAATAATGTTACCGTCTCAGAGCACCCAATTTATTCAGAAAACCCAATCAGCTTCCTCCTTGACATGTGTCTTCATTAGCTCAGACCATGACATCAGTTAAAACTCAGCTCACAACAGATGATACAGTTTCACGTACATATGTTTGTAAATTCAATACCTGGCTATTACTAAAACTGAGCTCACCCTGCTGCGGGCGAGCAGAAAGGCAGTGTGGAAAGTTGCATCACAATCATCATGCAGAACACAAAATGAAAAGAGGTAGAAGTTGTGTATAAGGAAAAGTAAATAGGTACTGACAATAATATTGAACTGCTGACTTGTACATACCTTCACAAAAAATTTATTTCCCTTCCTCTTCCCATTACAGATCTAAACCTAATACTGACTTTGTAGCTTTACTTTGTCTCTTAAGCCTTAAGCCCATTTTCTTCCTGGTAAGACATTAAAATCTACTGTATTTCTAAACAAGCAACCCATCTTAGTGAACTAGGAAGCCAAGAGGAAAGTTATGGTTTATGGATAAAATAGAAGGAAGGTGTCTATAATAATACTTAAACAAGAATGCTGGACTAAAAAATGTCTATAATTAATAGCTCCACAAACATATATTGCATCCTGAAAGATTTCTCTGGGCAAAAAGGTAAGCATGCAAAAACATTTCTGTTGGTTCTTAACAATGTTTTGCTGAAAAACATATTCTACCACTTACTTATTTTGATGGACTAAAAAAAATTTCTACCATTTACTTACTTTCATGCCCTACTATCTTTGAGAAAGAATACATTAAAAAAGAAGAAACTTCATAGGGAGGTAAATAAATTCTGTGTCTAAATCAAGATAAGTATGGTCCTATATTTACAGAGTTTTAAGAACAGGTGTGAATGAATCATATTTACATTAGGTTATGATTTTGAAATGACCAACAGCTAGGACTGTGTAGGTCATTGATGCATCCGAAATTACATATATGCACACTTTTCAGGTCTTACTGAATTAAGCAAATTCAGTACTGCATTGCTACAAAACATTTTTTTTTTTATTTCTAGCCACAAATGCTTATTTTCAAATTAATACAAGTGCTATTGTAAAAAAAAGTAGAGAATACCTTAGATCAAATCACAGATCTCTTAAAAAGGATATTTTCAAGTCTTTCCTAGTGAAATGGACAAGCAAACAAACTTGTTTTGTTGCTTTCACTGTCAATGAAAGGTTTACTACGACTGCATGGATGCCGCCTGACAAACGTTACTGTTATAATGACTTAGGGAACCCTGCATTCCACTCAGAAATACTCTAAGTGTTCCCATCAGGGTAAAGACACTCAAATACAAACAAAATGAAGTGCCTAGAGGAGGAAAGGAGGAACAGGAATTTATCAAGACTGCTAGTGATTTATGAGAAGTAATGATTACGGGGCCCAGGCAGTGTGAAGAGATGATTCTATTTATCATTTTCCTCCTGATAGCTATGTGCTAGAAAGTGGCATCAATATATCATCAAAATATTAAGCTGGTGGCCCAGCAGTCTGGAATTTATTTAGGGAGATGTCATTGTTGCAGGTGTCTGTGATGGAAGGGAGGACAAGTTAATTACCTCTTCACCAATCTGGATCTCTCGGACAGAGTGAAGTAAAAGCTGGTATCCTTCAAAAACGATCACGCAGTTTGGGTCACAGCTGTGGTTCAGTAAAGACATGCTGTGAGGAGTGAAAGAAAGAAAAAAAACTTAACAGAGGAGTCTCCACTGTCATTTCCCGTTAATCATTTGAAAGTAGCTAACATGATTACATCTGAAGTATCAAGCAATTAAGTCATGAAACAAATAAATTCCCTGTTAAATCAGCTGCTCCTGGTTAGGGGAGGAAAATGAATGCTTAGAAGATTTATATTCCTTGGTAATAGGAGCCATGCTGGGATCTCTTCAAATGTTTCTGCCTTTTGTGTATTCAGGGCAGGAGGAAGGCAATGGCCTCCCAGTGCCTCTCTGGGAGCCCTGATTCAGGGGACTGGACAAGTGGGGAACAAGGTAACCCTGTTAACTTGACACTTACCTTGTTACCTTACTTCCCTTGGCAAGTGGGACTGAGTTCTATTTCTGCTGCTTCTGCTCAGTTTCAGGGCACTAACCTTATCGATTACCTGACTGTCATTGCAAGCACAGCTCAAAGGGGCCAACAACCAACATGTATTTCCTATCAGGAGAAATGGAGTATACGATGTCCCATAGCCAAAGAAGTTGGCGTATAGAGTTGAAAGAAGAAACATGGCCATTGTCTCTGTTTCAATGCTTATTTTGGCCCAGCCTCTGTTCTTGTGGCATGTGACACCTGGGGCAGCACAGCTTATTAGGGAGCTGCTGGCACCCTCAGGAGACACAAGCACTGCACAAGCACATCCTTCCCTCTCTCTGAAGGAGGCTGCTAACAACATCTGCTATATACTTCTGAATCACGAGTTTCCTTAGTGAGAAACAACTGACTTTGCCAGGTAAATATTTCTGCCATAGCAGAAATGAGGTTGATGGTTTTTTCCTGATGGGAACGACCCAGTGAAAGAATAATTCCGGCATTATCAGGCTGGAAGAAGAATTTTTGGCTTATCCAGCTCCTACCTGCATTTATAGTCTGTCCTTGTCCTTGTCTGATTCAGCTACTCAAAATCCCAACTGATGGTGGTAAAATAGAGGATGTTGCCAAGGGTCAGAGCCCTGCACCAAACCATGTTTATTTAGTTGGGGTTTTTTTCGACTCTTACAGGAGCTATCAACAGGGGTCTGACTCTTTTGGTATCCCTTCTGGCCTAATAAAATATCTGTGGTTAATCTCCTCAAGAACCCACTGGGAGAGTATCCATTACACTTATTATGAGATCACTGGGCACACTCTCAAAGCTGCTCACAATGTGATGCACAGCAGGACCATAGGATTTTACCTATTTCAAAATATTTTGTGATGCTGAAGCTATCAAGCCACACAACAATATACAACTTCTTAATAAGGCTTAATAAAGAACTTTTAATTCAATCTCGTCTCATGGAGACACTAGTGGTTTTGATGACAATTTCCTCTGGAAGCATATTAATTCATCTGGGAGGACATTTGGCCAGGACTTGTAAACCACAGATTTAAAGGTCTCAATTTTTCCAGCTGTTTTGCTATAACAAAAACTCAAACTGCTCTGAAGTGACCCAGGAAAGAGTCTCTGGCATCCCTTGGCAGTGCGTCATCATGGAACATAGACAGATATTTTCTTCACAGTTAAGGGCTTTTTTCAACCAAAAGCAAGCATTTCCCTAATAATAATGCTCAAAAATAAGATTTCATTTTTCTCAATTTGTGTTTTCATTCCATTATGAAATCAAATGACTGCTTTGCACTCTTCATGACACTAATTTCCCTGTCCTCCTAACTACCTTTTCCTCATCTTTACTACAAGGCAGTAGTACCTCAAGATATTAAGTGTCCTTAGTTAAATCTTACATATGACATTAGAAGGAAAAGAAACGGCAGTGACAGGCCAGCTGAGGTACTGGCAAACATAATTCAACCATGCATTAACAAAAAAATTAGATGGTAAAACATACTTTTAAACTACATACTAATTTTCCATATTTATGGTGGCAGGTTACTAATTTCATGAAGATAAAACCTTCATTGGTACACATTTCTTTCCTAATACAAATAAGAAACAATAATAAGAAATTGAAATAGTAACATCTATCTCTTAAGTGACGTATCTTTTCACCTTACTGCTTTCTTTGTTATGGTAATTTACTTATAAATATATCAATTTTTTTCTTTTAATTACTAATTCTGAAGGCTCTCAGCTGCAAAATATCTGTATTCTAAAGCATCATTGAACAGCATTCCCTTACTAGCCCCAGTTGCACATTCTTGATGTCAGCATTTATTCTTACTTAGAAAAGACTACCACCTCCATAAAAATTAAATGTAAAGATGTATACCATTTAAACTGTTTTAATGCTGTAATAAGGACTATTAAGAATGCTTTCAACTAGATTGTATTTTTTTACTCGTCTTTAATTTATTTCCATTTCCCAGTTTCTCATTTAGACATGTTACCTGCTGCTTTGATGGTCCTTTCAGCTACCTTGGAAAAAAGGAGAAAAAAAACGACATAGATTTTGCCTGTGAATGAAACAGTGTCCACAGTACCTGGGATAGAGGCCAACACCAACATCCTGCATCTCTCCATTACTGATGGTGAAACAGTTACAGGTCACCTGTAAAAACAAGGGAAAAAAATCCAGGATTACCAGAATCATTTGGAAACCCCACACTCAAGTGAAAAAAACCTCTTCCAAAATAAAATGAAGGGGCAAATGGTAATTAGATGGGAAGCATTCAAGCCCAACACTAGTGCTCTTTCATTTTAGAGCAGTCACATCTGGGACACACTCTCCTGTAAAACTGCTGTCAATTAAAGGCAGAAATATTAGTATCCTGAAAAAATGTGGGGTTAAACACATGCAGGGGCCCTACTTTCCTGAACTAGAAGGAAAAGAAAAAGAAAAAAGCCACCCTACACAGAGCCTGAGAAGCTCAGCCCAGGAACAACCTAGCAGAGGATAGTGACTGCTGGTGAAAAGAGTGGCTGTTTTCCATGCAGGGACTCTGCTGATACCAGGCTCTCACAGCACCTTTCAATGAGTAGCACTGGAACCCAAAGAATATATATATATATATATATATATATGGGACTGTTTAGAAGTAAATAGCAGCCCCAGTCGTGGCAACCTGATATAGACACAAATAAATGCAAAATCTTTCACATTGTGGGTATTTTGGTTTGCACGTAGAAGATCTGATGACAAAGCATGTTCAAATTGCCATCCAAGGGAAATACAACCTTTTCTTTAATTTCAAATATTCAGATTGTAAATGTATTCTTCCTTCATATAATCATACAATATTAAAGTGGTTTTAGAAAATAATGGTGAAAAATGGAAGATTCCTGTGAGCAGATTTAGTCCTACCCCAAATCATCAGACTGAGCCTTTTTGGTGTTCAGGATATAGCAACACTTAGTAAGTGATCAACAAGTACAACTTTCATGTGCTTAAATGAAAAAAAAAAAATGGAATTCAGTTGTGAATGTATTTTTAAAGTATTTGATTTTTGAGGAAGAGCTGGTTTTGGTGGTTTTTTACATTCATTTTTTAGATATGTTGATCAGTTATCATTGATGTATTAATATCTTCTTTAGAAAAATCCTGCATGATACTGAATATACAAGAAAAGTCCCAGGTCTCTTCTGCATAGAATTGGATTATTAATGTCATTAATTATTATTAAAACAGAAAATGAGTTAAGAGTAGGGTTTGGCAGACATGGAAATGAGATTTGAAAGTTGCAGTTCTATTCACAGAGTAATTGTCCAGAACAGTAAATGCACACCTATGTTTTAAAGAGGTATGCTGAACAATTTGAGAGTATAAATTTTCCTATAAATTGACAAATTATTATTTATGAGACCATTAACCATAAGGTGAAAATGAAATCCTCTTTCAAAATTTCTCATAAATTATGACAGCAACATTAATTTAAATAAATGTACATGCAGTAGGGCATGTGTTTTTGTAAACCGTTAAACAATACTTTGATTAGTCTATTATTTATGTAACCCTTTCAAATGTTCCCTATCAATTACCAAGATCATGCATCTTAGTTATTTCTTTCCTGTTGACATTGGGTATAAAGTGTCAGGCAACTTCTGAGCAAAGATTAGTCCATTTCAGGTGGCAATTATCCTGGTTCTAAAAATATTGACTTGATTTTAGTATTTATTGAAAAAAAAAATGCCTTCCAGGTAAAATAGAAAGAAAACCAGCTTTTGTGTGCCTTAGCTCTCTCTAACAGATCATAAAGTAGCAGAGGTCAAGAATCTCCTAGAAACAAACTAACTCCTCTTTCTTGCAAATCTCTTATTACTACCATAACATTTATATTAATAATATTGAATTTTGATCACCATAGAGTTATAGAGACTGTTTCATCATTTTCTACTAAAGTTATATATTATATTACGTGAAAAGTTTTACACACAGAAGTCAGAATAGTTTTACTTCTTCCTTTTTGAAACATGCATCCATCTTTCATACCAGGATACCTTCAAAGAAAAATTTGAGATGAATGAATATGCTGAGATTCAGACATCAAGGGCTATTTTTAATAGTAGTTCACTCTGAGGCACTTTTTAAGCTCTCAGATATTTTCACAATATACAGGTGCATCTCAATATCCAGTGAGGCAGCGAAATGCCATCTAGCTTCTAATTATTTACAGTTTCAAATATAATACTGGGAATCCAAAGTATACAGGGCCAAAGCTAAAAAGGCATTTAATACACAAACACAGGCAGAAGCCTAAGTGCTCCCATGAGTTCTGAGCTGTATGATTCAGTGCACAATCCTGCCAGAGGCATAGGATCTGTCAGGTGCTCTGAGGTTTGTTTAACCTCTGAGAAGACAATCTTTCCCTCCTTTTACTCAGGAATGGGAAAAACCAACAGCGATACACAAATCATGTGTACTGCAGATAGTAACCGTAGTCATGGCTGCTTTCTGTGCTCAGCAAGTGGAGAGAGGGGAACTGAGATTAGGGTGGAGAGGGAAGGAAGATCTCACCATTTACAGTGTGAGAAATTCTGATGTAATGACAATCCTCCATAGACAGCTAGCAGCCTACAATGATATAAAATATGAAATATTCACAGTCTGTCACTATATGGTTGGTTTTCTGTTCTCTTTTACATTTGTTACAAAGTGTCTAAAAAAATCTACCTAATCACTTCTATATTTCTATTTATATAAACCTTTAGGATGTTTTAAGTCTGACTTAAAGATCTGTTCTATCAAAGGGAGTGAGAAGATTTCAAAACAAGAATTGGTGTTGTAGATCACAACTTCCAAGGAACAAAATGAAGATGGCATTTTTTTTTTTTAGAGAACACCCAAAGAAAAGTCAGTTTTTCTAGCCTCCCAAAATTCACAGATGTAGTTCAAATAACAGCCAAATCTGGAGTATCCAAATTTCTGCAGGAGAGCATGAGTAAGCTGCTTGTTCCTGAGGCAATTGTTTACAGATCAAAGCCTACTGGGACTGGAAGTTAACTAACTCTGTTTCTAGGGGAAAAAAACCCAACACATAAACCCAAGGCAAAACAAATATTTTCTCATGCATCACAGCATTTCTTTCAAGTTTCATAGTTATTTTGTGCTTTTTTTCTGTCTTAACTGATCCACCTTATTCCTTATACTACAATCGGGTTCTATGTGATCACAGATTTAAAAATAAGAAAAATAAGCAATTCTCAGCAACTGAGTGCTTCAATAACAGCGTTCTTCCATATGCTCCTTGTTGTCTTAACTCCTGCAGAACCATTTATCTCAGTAATTTAATTTGTGTTTGTCCCTTCTGAATCCTTTAAAAATTCCTCTCTATCCAGCTACAAAGCACTAAGACAGCATATCTACATACAGAAATAGACCCAAGTACTCACAAAGTTTGTTATACCCACAAATAAAGAAAATTGCCACGTATTTCAGAACTTCAAAGTGCAAAGACAAATTCCTTGCTATTTCTAGAATTTCTGAAAAATTTTACATCTCCCAGCAGGAGAACAAAGGGAAAATTCTCAGGGGGGAGTCACAAACTTCACAAGACTCCAAAATGCAAAACTACAAAATATTCTAGAGTGATGAAGGTGAATCATCATAGCCTGTTTGGCCACAGAGCTCTAGTCTATAAATGTAACAGTTTATAGAATCACTTCTGAGTGTTTGAGTTGCCTCCATGACAATAAATCCTGCAAGTTTATTTAAAAGGAGGTGCTATTTGAGACAACCAACAGTATTATATAAACTGACTGAATTAAATATAAGATTTGCTCTTTTGAGGTTGCACATATTTTAGAGAAGTACCCTGTACCCAGAAAGGTAACACAAGTAGAAGGGATAATCTCTCCTAGACTGGTAAACACACAATGAGTAAACCAACTTTACTGACTGGCCAATACTCTCAGGCATACCTTATCACCAAACAAAAATTATTGCAACCTGTTACATTTGATTTTCTCTCTGAGTGACTACTGAAAACTCTGTAAATTTACCCTGTAAAGAGGTCACTGTTCTCAAGATGTCTAAAGCTACTGTCTGAGCAATCTCTGTCAGCACCAGACTCACAGTCTGGAGGACAGTCATGATTTATTTTGGTGTTTGCATTTGACAGAGTACAGAGGCTTCAGTTTTGCAACATAACGAGTTGAATTTGCTCTCAGTTCAGACCTCATTCCTACAGCTTTATACTGACGATTTGCCTTTGGGTAAATAAAGCAGAGTTAGACTTGACAGCAGGACATTCCAGATTTGGAATTTCAGACACTCAGACAATGAAACACATCAATAAGGCTGTAAGGGAAAGAAAACAAATCATTATTGGCTAACACTTGCTGCACTGATCAAATTACAAACACCAGGGCTAATAATCAATCATTTTGTCTCCACGTGTTCCTGTTACTGCAACACCGTGAGCCAGCTCTTATAACACATGTAAGAAACCCTCCCAAGGACTTCCAAAGGGGATATTGCACTGATAGGGTCAATACAATTTTCAGCTCTGATATACAATGACTCCAGCCAACTCTGTAAATGGTGTGTCACAGCTGGTGTATTCTAATCCACCACCAGGAAGAAAGCCATAACAAACCCTTTTCTCCTAATTTATTAACCCAATGCAATGTAAATTAAAAATAGATATTAAAAAAAAGCCCTTTCATGGATTATTAAGTTTCTCATTCACACTGAAGCTGCCTGGGTATATCACTGGTCATGGCCAACTATTTAACAAAAGATACTGCAATGAGTTCTTGTGTTAACAGACTTCTCAAGAGACTCAAACATTTTTCCAGGAGGAAGAGGTGAGCAGTAAATTCTACGTGAGGGGCACATTAGCTCGAATGACCAAGGCATAGCCCAGAGACCTTCTAGAACCACCACATCCCACTACAGCTCTGCACTGATAGCTCTTTCCCACTGGAAGATGAACAGATAACAGGCACAGATGGTTGATAAATCTCAAATCTGCTAATGACTTCATTTGGCACACGGAGCACTAGAGCACTAGTGCCAAACTGTAATGCCACAGCAGCGACAGGCTTGTCAAGCCCCTGTTTTAAGTGTACAACACTCAACTGCTTGTGCCTACAGTCCAGGACATCCAGGCTTTCTACTCAAAGCTTCTCGCTCTGAAATGGCAGCTCTGTCCATGGTGGGAAGGCATCTCCTACCTGAACACTGCGCCGAAAGGAGCCCTGTAGTGAGGCACATTTGAAAACTAGACCTTGTGCCTCATATATACATGCTTACAGGTTTTTGCCATATCAGGCACTTAAAATCCAATCCAACATTGCATTCAACTCAGGACACACTTATGGGCTTCCATGAGAGCCACAGAAACAAAATGAGATAAAAGAGATATCTGAAAGAAGAAAATTGGTGAAGAGGAAAAAAGAAGCTTCTTCAGTGTTTTGACAGAATCACAGAAAAAGCTGAGCTGGAAGTGTCCACAAGGATCATTGACTCCAACTCCCACCCAAGAATCCCAGCATGGGCCCAAGAGTATTCTCCAAATGCTTTCAGACAGAAATCAAAACATATTAGAAGAACTTAGTCTGAAAATCTAAATAAGAAAATCTTCCCTAAGTAAAAGGCACAAGTAGTTAATATGTTTATGATATTTGCTCAGAAGCCAAAGTATGCTGCAAAACCATGAAATTTGAAAAATTTGTTTCACGCCTTGACTGAATTCACAAGTATTTAATTTTACTTCAAAAACGTCCTATTAATCTCTTGTGCCAAAGCATCAACATTTTGGCTGAATTAGGGACTACCATTACTTCAGAGCTAGTTACACCAAAGATACACATTTCCAATTCCTTAGTTCTTCATCTTAAGCCTTTGGACATTGTTCTTCACATCAACTAACAATATTTCAGGCCTTTTTTGCTATCCTAACAAATGAAGTTTTCTCATGAGTGTGCAGAAGACAGGTATCCCTTGCAGATAGGCTGTCACCATCTACAAGACAGGAGACAAGAAATTTGCCCTGACATTAATAGATAATTTAGTGCAAGTGTGCTTCAGGCATCCCTTTATAGTACTCAGCTAAGTGGTGCAATTTTGATTGAAATGGAATGAAAATAGGTCATGGTAAATTACCTCCTCTCTCCTTAATCCCACACATACTTCTCCAATCTTTCAAATAAAAATACTGAGTTATGCAGCTAAATATATTTGATTACTAAGAATTTCAAAGCCATCATTACTAGGACAAATGTTATGTTTGCTATGAGCACCTTTTTCTTTTTAAATGCATATAGAACATGTAGTTAAAAACCTGGACTTGAAAAGGTAAAGCTTGACACAGGCAAAATTATTGCACTCTTAGTGTAAAACAAATATCTTGAATTTTTGCCGGACTCCCATTAAAGTTTTGTGCAACCTGTCTTAGCCTTTTCACAAATTTTCCTCTGACAACAGTCAGCAAGTCTCATGGTCCCCTTGGACCATGAAAATTTTAGCTTTTACCCAGCTCTGTAAATGTTATTATTATTCCTGCTTTTTGGAACAGAACTGACATGCATCTATTTCAGGAGCAGAACAGAAGAGTGGGAGCTGCAAAGCCACTAATGGATCATATTGCAGTATGCTTGCAGCATTTGGCATTATTAATTGGAGTGGAGTAGCAGCATGACATCCTTCTCTTCATCCTCATTTTCCTACTGGTAACTCTGCTCCTGTGAAATGGGGCAGAGTTATTAACTTGATTTTAACAGCCACTGCATGCTCACTTATTGAAAACACACTTTGTTACAGATAGATGTTTACATTTTGTTAGAGATAGATGTTTAAATTCTTTGTAATGCTATATTGAAAAAAAAAAGAAAAGTTAGACTTACTATGAACTATTAGGGTGAGATGCTTGTATGAAAATTACAAAGGCAAAATCAAAACCTTAATGAATTACTCTTACATAACTTCAGCTAATAATGTGGGTGGAACAAAGTACTATGTGCCACCTCTTTCCATTACCCAGGTAACTTCCTCACACCAAACTGCTAGGCAGTTGAAGATAGGTCAGAGAAATTCCAACTTAAATATTTCAGTGTTTGATGATATAGAGCCAATATACTTGTTATTCCTTTTGGAAGTGCTTGCTGAGCTGGACCTTCAAGTATATTTAACTTTTGAAGTTCATCAACCATAAGTCTTTAGATTTGGTCTATTTGGCTTATTAATTTTTGCCTCTTCTCTTCAACTATAATGCAACAATATCTTTTCTACTGAGGGGCGGGGATAGGGAATGAAGGGGGACTTTAAAAATCTGGAGAAAACTTTTTTCATATCATTGCTTTAAAACAGTTTCCACTAGGAAATTTCTGAAAGCACAAAAGCTGAGAATGTTTGAAATAAATTTCAAAAAGTGTAGAAAAAAAGGAAACATCTCTTCCAAAACGTAATGGCCTGAAATTAGTACTTTTAAATCTTAAAAACTTAAGCAAATGTCAATAAATGTTTTCATTTTGAAACTTTTTCTGAAACTGACAACAAAATATATTTGATTTGATTAATTTAGAAACATGGAAACAATTTTTTATGAAAAAACTTTTTTTTTTCGATTTTTTTCTTTTTTTATATGCAGCATGTGGTATTTGAACCAGTACTAGTCTCACTTTGCTACTTGACTTAAAATCTAAATCAGAGATGACTGGGGAGTTTTAGGACTGAACCTAAGACTTTTTTTTCCTTGGTATGGTGAAAAGAAATATATGGCAATCCCATATGGAGCATATGACTAACAACCTGCCTGTGTCCATGATCACTGACAAGCCAGGCTAGCCCAAACCTGCTCTGTTTTGCATTAACCAAACAAAATGTCAGGCTCTTATAATGTTTGTGCATTAAGGCCCAAAAGAAAACTGATACCACTGCCAGTTCCTTCCATTTTCCTCACGCTTCTTCTCTATAGATAAGTTACTATTGTTTTTCTTTTGACATACAGTTTTATCAAAAGGAATAACTATTGTTCTTTTTATCATATCAATGAAGCAAAAAAAAAAAAGGTTTTAAGTTACTTAATTTATTTTCCAACCCATTCCTATAATTCAAACTGGGTGACATCATTAGTTCTACAAATCAGTACATCAGACATGCCCTTTTGTAAATTCATCACCTTTCACGATATAACCCCCCTTTCTTCCCATTAAAGACATTAGGAAATCAGTAAGACAATAGGAATCATGTACTGTTCTTCCAGATAGGTGGCAGTCAAAAATCTTCTGAGGGCAGGAAATTTAAATTATGTGTAAAACCATGATTTGACAAATACTCGTGCTGTTTGTAAGGTTCCAACAAAGAATATCCTAAATAAACAGTTCTCCTTTGAATTTTTTTTAACATTTGGTTAGCATATGCCTGCAGAATGCATTTTTTCCCACTCTTAGACCTTCCTTCCACAAGCAGTGGATGAAGAGTGCTGCCAGACAGAATGACTGATGCTACTGTGCCATAGCAGGTGACGTGTCTGAGGCAGGCTAGACCTGCCCAGGAACAGTGAAAAGGAGTGGAGTACCACCTGGTATTCATCCTACATATCAAGTTCAGGAGGCAATTAGAACTTTAACAGGAAAAATAAAACTGTGAAACAAAATCTCACTCTGTATTCAACTCTGAAACACTGAAATACCTAGCTGATTGTCTTAAAGAGAGGTCTTCTGGGGGAAAAGAGCAGTGGCCTATTGAAGGCATGGAAGAGATTGTTTAATCCAGACCACAGCTGAAGAGCTCTTCCTGACAGAAAGGGAAAACTGTGCTCTACACATGTGCACTGCCACAGAAGGGTGGATATGCCCATAGAAAATAGCAGGATATGTAAGCCAGAATATATAAGAAGAACTCAATGTAAGTATAAAGTAGAATAGTATTTAATTTAAAGATGTGATGCATAGAACAAATGAAAGCTAAAGCAGTAAATTTAAGGCCTCTGTAACTCAAACACTCAGTGTTTCAATGAGTTCTTGGATTTCTACAGAATGTGTGCATTCTTAATATCTCTGATCAACTCCCCAAGGATTTCCAGCCAGCATTTCTTTTATATCTCTCTATATTGGGGCCATTTTTATTTCAAACAATGCAATGATCAGGAAACAGTTTATATAATTCAGTGTTTGGAATTTCATAACACTGGACATCTCTCAACACAGCACATACATGTCCAGTTACAGTCAGATAGAGCTTTTGTGCTGATGCTGCTCATTTTCTCATTCCCCCAGTTCTAGTCCAACATTCTTGGACAATCCTATTTGATGACAAACCATAGTCAGTGAATGATATCTAACAATACTAAAGACGATTTGCTAGTGCTTTATGCTATATTTGACATGAGGTAAATCTAAAAAGCCCCAATCCTGCTCTGTGGTCATGGTCCCCTTTGGAACACAGGGTGCATGTGGCACCCAGGACCTAAATCAGAACAATGCAGAGCTGCATTTCTCAGGCCACGTCAAGGGATTTTGCTTGAAAGGCTCTGGGTGCTACAACCTGCTCCAATCAGAAACGACTGAATAGTTGGTACCAAGTTACAGGAAACTGCTTTTGCATTTTGCCTGGATTCTTTTTACTTTTGAAGGTATCAGTAGAAAACCACTGCTATTTATGTCAAGAGAAGGAACCATGTACATATATTGGGTGGTTACATGGGAACAGGGCTTTCAGAACCCACAATGACTGTAGTCCACAAACCAATACCCAGACACACCACTCCATCCGTCAGGATTCCTTAGCAGAAGGCCATTACCTCAACAAAACAGAAAATTCCTAGCATGCTGGTCTACCTACAACTGAATAGGATACGTTTTCCTTTGAAACAGTGTTTTTCTTTACTGTACCAGATTAGATGTAGCCATTATACAGATTTTCTGCATTGTTAATATACACTATTACTATTTAGGAAAAAAACATGCAATACTTAGAGCATTAAGCACCACCTCCATTTGAGTAAGAGCCACAGAGAAAATGTAACAATTTACTCTAAATTAAGCTCAAACAGAGAACTCTGAGTCAAAGAACATCTAGCAATAAGTTGACAAAAGCACTGTAAACCAAGTAGCACAGCTAGAATCATAGCTTGCAGAAAAAGTCACGAGAAAGCTGAACTTCTATGTATTCTTTCTACTTAATGAACTCTCTCAGGGCATACACACTGTAAATTGGTGAGAAAATGGTCAAATAATTGCATTATTTGATCTTTCACTTGTAATGGGAAAAAAAAAGTATTTAATTTAAAAAAGTCTCTACCAGATATCTTGGAAATAATGGAAGGTTATACAAACACTACATTGAGCTCACAGTTCAAATGCTTGTGGGTAGCTAACTAAAGTTCACAGACCTGTATGTAATTGCTGTCTACAGGAAATACTTGTGTTAGCAAAAGAATTTTCTCCCTGCTCCTTCACCTTTGCCCTTCCACAAACTCAGCAGCAAAGAAACCTCCTAAGAGCATTTCTGTGATGAACAGGGCTTTCTCCACCCCTACAAGATGAGCAAAATAGTATAGTCAGGAAGAGAATCTTTCAACTTCTCAGAAACATGCTTTTAGCAACTATTAATTGATAAAGAATATACTTATATACAAATAAGCTTGAAACAAAATAATCTACTCCCTGTTAATTTATCTTTGTCTAAACTTCACATGGTTGGGTTGTTTGTTTTGTTTTTTTTTTTTTGGAGCTTGCATCAAGAGTAAGAGCACAAAATTTACACTTATTTTAATGTAAATTGGCAGTGAATTCAGTGGCACCAGGTGAGTTACACAAAGCAGCAATCAAGTTGGAAGAAAGTTCATAAATTGAACTTGAAATAAAATTTCTCTGAGCACTGAAATAGGGTGATCTAATTCCACGTGGTCAAAAGACTGTAAAATTCAGACAAAACAAATCAGTGACAGTCTGCAAACTTTGATTTGCTTAATTCCTAACATAAGTTCTTCACTACAAATGTCCCCTGTTAACATTAAATAATAAAACAAAAATCCATATTTTTTTAAAACCAAGACAGTATCTGTGATATCACTAGACAGCCTGAAAAGGGTAACTGGGAAGTTGAGCAAACATTTTAAAAATAACATTTCAATTTTTTTCCCCCTAGCTTGAGATACCTTGAAAGGCACAGAAACTTTACATTTATCAAAATTGGTTGTGTTTTCCCAGGACTCAAATATATGTATCAAAATGATATATTGCCATTTACAAAGTGCCATTTACTGCCATAACAATACATTTTTCCATGGGAAAGTGACACTTTTGGGAAATGTGCAACTATCAAAGTTTCTTTACACGAAGAGTTGTATCATCTCACTTATTCATGCAAGACCAGGCAAGTAATTACCAGCGTGTAGCCTGGAAAGCTGATGCTTTCATTCAATTTTCCTTATGTTACAATTTTTAAGTTAAGTCAATAGTCTTCATTACTTAGATTCAGGATATCAGAAACTTTAAGAACATGACCTCTGTATTTAAGACTCCCAACATATGCTCTATTCACGGAGAGAATTACAATGGCCTTGTGTTACACATTCCAAGGGAGAAAGATGGCTGAGAGGGCTGCGATGGATTTACAAAACTAACAAAACATTTAAAGAATGCCCCTCTGAATTACAACACTCTCCTAGTGTTTCATGCTATTTTTTTTCTGATATGTAGATTCTCTCTTAGAAAATCCTTATGTACAGTTTTCATCCTCCTCACTTTGAGCTTTTTTGTCCCTTTTGTGCACACCTGATCTTTATATGTACCCAAAACAAGAAAATGGTGATTTCAGCAAGCAATGAGGACCAGCTGGCATTTCTATTACACCTGAAAAAATGCAGGGTGACAGCAAAGAACATAATCATTTTTGATCACAACACCACCTGTGGATCCTAGCAAATTCCTGGCCCAACATCCAAATGAAAACTCCAAATTTACACCACAAAGCTCTCTTGTAATCATCACAAACTAAAGAAAGTGCAAAACTGGATCAGAAATATGAACCACAAGGCAGAAGGTTATTCAAATCTACTGGTGCATTTCTTCTGCAGTTTATGATTCTGACTCCCCTCCTTATGTTCATACTGTTTTTTTACATAAACACCATGCCAAAAAACCTACATGTCAAAATACATTCTTCTGCCATGAATTAAGACCTTGAAAACTGAGTATTTGGTTATGATTATTTAAGATACATTTTCCTTACATTTGTAACTTGTCTCTTATCTGATTTGGCTGCATATAAAAATTTTACCTTTAAATTGTTATACTTTCACGACTAGAACAAGGTAAAACTACAAAGTAACTCCAAAACCCAAGAGATTTCATTCTAAGGAACCTTTCATGATACAATAAGATTTTAAAACAAAAAATTACAAAATCACATTACGTAAGTTTTCATCGTTAGCTTTTCTTATGAGAGCCATATGAGAACAAACAAAATACAGTCATTCCTTTTTCCACTAATGTGGATGTAATTCTCTTGTTTACATGTTATGATAGAAAAGAGTAACTCATTCCATCAATTCCTGTTTAAGTTACAGTTAAAATGTACTTTTAAAGTATTTTACATGCTTTGTTATGTTTGGCCATTCATCTAAAATATAAATCGGCTGTGTGAAATTGTAAAATTGTAACCTTTAGGTTTTATAACAAGAATCTAAAATATCAAGCTTTCATATACCAAATATCTTCCTGGTTTTGGTTAGGTTTTATCTTTTGCAGTTTTTGTGGGTTTTTTTCTTTTGCCTTTAATTCTAATAAAAATGCAAAACATTTTGAAAGTTTAAATAATGATCTAGCCTTTGTAGTCAAGTCTTTCCATACTGAGTCCAGCTGGTTTTCAATGGAGAGTCAGTAACATCACCTCCTTGGTGAAGTGGAAACAGGTGCCCCTTTCCATTGGCAAAGCTCTGACTCTGAATGAAGTACTTAAGCTTCACTATTATTACCTCTGACATTTGATGCTCACTGTGATAGCACCACATCAAAGTATCTCGTGAGCAATTATTACTTGATGGATCATCTCAGTCTGTTGTTCAGATTGTGTAAGATATTGAAAACAAATATGTGAAAATTTTCCCTTAGGATGAAATTTAGATTTATAAATCTGTTTCTCCAAACTACATCTCCAAACCTTGAGTTACATGTCCATGACTTTTAACAAAGAAGATAAGAAGCAGGAAAAGAAAAAGCAACAAACACTATAAAATGACTGAATTGACAAAGAGAAATTAAATAGAACCCAAAACTACATGAGATGATGTATTCAAAACCAAGATCAAAGAGATAACGTGCTTTGTAATCAGCACGTATTAACAGTTTGTGGGTAGAGTGTGAAGGAGGGAATCTGGCAAAATACCAGTCAAGGCTAATGCTACTTAATTTCCTCCACCAGCAGCTCAAATGTATTACAATATACAGACTGCAAAAGAATATAGGTAGAGTTTTGTTTCTAAAATTATTGTACAACTTAGTTCTCTCAGTATTTCTAAGCAGCCATCCAGCTCAGACACAGTACTTACCTGTAAGGGCCTGCTGGTGTGATCTTGAAGGTGTCAGTGTGACAATCAGTGGCCAGCAGTAGCTTTTGCCTCTGCACAAAAATGCAGGGCTGGGCTGAACTCAACCCTTTGCAGCTGAAGCTTCACCTGCCTGTGGGTCTCGAGGTCTCTGGCTCCAAGCCACACTCACTAATTCACAAAATCTGTCTCTTATTAACTAAGGGGATAACATCCGTGGGACAGCTGGGGCTATGTAAACCATACACCTTGCCTTGGAAAGGGGGCTGGAGAAATACTGGAGTCCATCCACTGACACCTTTGCACCTGGTCAGCACCTATCACATGGATATTGCACTGCCAATTGTCTTATTGTAGGAATGACTGAACAAACCAGTACTGACACCTTGACCACATAATTATTCTCTTCTGCTGATTTACAAGTAAAAAGGTTCAGATTGTCACCTAACTTTGTACAAACTATTCAGTCATTTGATGATGAAGAAATAAATGCTCCATGCTTTGCTTTTGTTTTAGAAAGAGGCCCTGCTCATGCAAGCACTTACAGAAAAAAATTGTTTTCAGCTGAGCTTTCTCAATAACCTCCAAAGGGTGGCTCACAGGTAGGTTACTGCTGCCATTTCTTACCTGCCTCAGTAAGTCACCATGCAACTCAAGCCCTGTGAAAGGCTCGCCCATTCACTTGAATATTGCTATTCCAGTCAGAGCTAGTTCTGTTACATGGCTTAACTGTGTCTTAGTCCCTTCAGTCGGACTTCTGTAAAGAAGAAAACTTGAACTTCAAATTTATTTTTTATTGAATACACATATGATTTTCATGCAGAAGCTGGCCATTGGGAGGATTCCCAAAATCGAAGACCCAGCACCAATCCCAGAATCTGCGCATGAGATGGGAAGAAGACAGTTACAACTGTGCAGGGTGACTTTTTACTTATATATTATATTATTATATTATATTATATTATATTATATTATATTATATTATATTATATTATATTATATTATATATTTATATTATATTATATTATATATAGATTA
>JAYDZK010000169.1:35851149-35889274 GCA_034509185.1 Euphonia xanthogaster | reverse complement strand
AATCAGCTCAAGCCTTTTTTTCTTGCTGTTGATATTTTTGACCTCCATGAGCCAACCATGAACCACATAGTAAAAATTCACATTCAAATACTAAAATTGTGACAGTTCCTAAGTCTGCAGACATGTATGCTGACTTAAAAATTAATGCTTTTAGCTTATTGTATTTCATTACATTACATTGCAATGTAGATGCTAAATGTAAATCACAATCCCAAAGACAAAATGGAAGATGTCCTGCCCTAATACATTAAGAATTAAAGGAAAAACGAATCTCAGAAAATGCTGATTCTTTATTTTTTACCTCACACAGAAATTGTCATCCAGACCACGATGAGACTTTTTATTTTGAGACTAAAATTTTCTTTTTTTTCTCCTGGTATCATCTCATTATTGGAATAACCATTTTTGTCATTTTTCTTGCCTCAAAGTCGGGAAGCAAAATAACAGAGCATTTCATCAGTAGGGAGAAATGAAAAATGTAATGCTTTTGGATATCCTTTTCTCATTGCAGCTTCTCATAAAACTTAATTCCTGCTTCTCACTTTGGAAATTCAGTTTTGTGACTACAGGTTGAAAGCAGATTTCAGAAGGCCTGAAATACTATTTTTTGTCTATATATGTGTAGCTTTATATTTCTATTTGCTCAAGGACATCAAGCAACATGTAGACATTAATTAGTTAAGCATTGCAACACCTCTCTGAAGAATGGAAATGCAGAACTGAATAATAAAGATGTTGAATGTAACACCAAGGACACCAAGCACCTCAGCAGCAGTTTGGCCTACAAAGGAATTTTCTTGAAGTTGTTGACTGTATCCAAAAGGTTTACGGTTAGAAAAAAAACAAACCCTTAATGTTATTTCAAAAATAACAGAAGCATAAAATCCACAACTGAAATAGGATTCCTGGCTTTACACTTCCCTGTGGCACATGATGATGGTGCAGTGCTGTAGTACAGCTGCAAGCACAGCATTGTTCATGTTATGCCAGTTAAGGAGCCATGTGTTATTTCATGTCTTCTGTCTTGGCTGCATGATGCTGTGAAATTGGACAGCAGCTCCAGTGTACTTCTCTGGTACGTTTTCAGCCTGCACTTGCCTTTCTCTACTTATGCAGATTACTGCATGACCATTACACAGCAAACTCATCAAACAGAAAACACAAAAGGGGCCAACACAAGGAGGAGGGGAAAAAAATTTCCTCAGCAACCAGAACTCTTAAAGCTGCAGAGTGCTTTTAAAATCTCAACCACAAGCCAGGAAGGGAGACCCCTGAAGTATCTGGGACAAGAGCAGCTGAACAGCACAAGACAATGAGCTACTGGAGAGGGTCCAGAGAAGGCCACAAAGATGATGAGGAGTCTGGATCAGCTGAAGGAGCTGGGCCTGTTTAGTCTGGAGAAGAGAAGTCCGAGAGGGGCTCTCATTAATGCATATAAATATCTCGAAGGTGGGTGCCAAGCGGATGGTGCCAGGCTCTGTCTTCAGTGGTGCCCAGTGAGAGGATGAAGAGCAATGTTAACTAAAACACAAGAAGTTTCACCTCAACATGAGGAAGGACTTCTTTACACTGAGGGTGGCACAGCACTGGAACAAGCTGTCCAGGGAGGCTCTGGAATCTCCCACTCTGGAGACATTCAAAACCCACTCAGATGTGTTCCTGCACAACCTCCTCTAGGTGCCACTGCCTTGGCTGGAGCGGATGACCTCCAGAGGTCCCTTCCAACATTAACTATAGTGTGAATGTGTGATATGCCAGGGCACAGAGAGGCTGCACAGCCCACCTGCTCCCCTTGCTGCGTGACCTTCACCACCCATAGGCTGCAGCCTGCCTTGGCAGGGCGATGCTGCCTCTCAACACCCACAGCACAGACAGCGAGGGAGTGGCTGCCGTAGGGAAGGAGCAGCTCTCCTCGGCCCCGGCAGGCGAGGGGAGCAAGTGGGGGCTGCAATGTCTATTGCCTCAAATGTGCGTGGCTGTTCCAGGCCAGGAGGGCACCCAGAAAATACACCCAGCACTAAAGGTGTCAGGCTCCAAATCAACACTAAACCCAACGCAGCTGGTGTGCTTGCTTGTGTGCCCCGTTAGACTTCACACTTGCCAAACACTTCTGACTTGGGGTCTAAGAAGGTCTGAGTTGGCTCCTGTCTCCTAGTGAGCCAAGAAAGTCACTTGTGCCCCAGAGTGGGGCTCCCTAGGAAGGGCCCTTGGTCACCAGGAAGCCCTGAGGCTGTCAGAGCACAAAGGTGACAGAGCTTTTTGTCACTGCCTGGCAGCCACCAGCAGGCTCTGGCCTGTCCCTGCCCTGTCCTTGTCCCTGCCCTGAGCCCCCACGCTGACTGTGCACAGGGCCAATTTACACCAGTTGCTTTCTTCAGTGAACAAGGTCATGGCAAAATACTGCTTTGGAAAAGATTACAGTACTTTAGACATAATCACAACAGAAACATAATTATTTGCCTGACAGCAAATACTTTCTGTTCCTCCTCCCCACTCTCTATGACAGATGAAGAGCAACAAAAAAACTACAGAAAGCAGTGGAAAACTAGTAAGTAAACAGATGCCTTTAAAACAGGTGTGACAAGAAAACCAGATTCTGGAAGAATTTAAATTCTTTTCTTTCAATGAAAGAAGAAAATGTGAAAAGATTTTAAAGGCTGTCTTGCCCCTTCCTCTTCTTTCATGAGGAAATAGCCCTCAGTAGTCAAACATTTACTATCACAAGAAAAACAATTTGTCATCAATAGTGTATTTTCCAAAATTATACTCTTGTCTGTATATTGAAAGCATGTGCAGTTTCTGGCTCCAATACAAGTTATCTATAATGAATTTTAGGAAAGAAAAAAAGTGAGTTTTTTTCCTGAGAGAGGCAAAGCACATATAAATGTGTGTAGGAAAATAATGCATGTGGGAAAATAATGTATGTATCCAGAAAAACATTCACTGCTATTCATTTTCAGTGGACAAATACTATGAACTATTTTTCTTGGAGTCATTGAAAGTGCACAATGAAATCTGTGCTATTTTCCACTTTAGGAGGAACAGGTTGGGATGAATGGCAACTTATTTCCTTCTGTTTTCACAGAAGGCCTCAACTAGAGACTCTTAATTCAAATCCACATGGAACTTTTTAAAAACTGTGTGAAAAATTATGGTTTAAGATCATACACCCAAGTTTACATCATATCTCAAAAATAATTTAAACAAATTTCTGGATCTCTGGAGCCTTCATATATGCTTCCACAGGTATACATGCTGCATATAGCCTTCTGTGAATAATGCCTGAAGTACAAGGCTTCTTCAGGAAAAAAAGGCAAATCTTGTCATGCAAATCATAGTCTCACTGGAAATACCAGTTTTCCCTTCTAGAGTCAGTCCATAAACCTCAATAACAACACCGAGTAACAGGAAAATGCAAATTCTTAAATGATTCATGCTGCTTTCAAGAACTTTTCTTCAGTTTTCCTGCAAGACAGTTGAAAGCAACTCTGTAGATGCTGTGAATATAGGAATGCAAAAACATTTAGATTAGCAGACCAGACACTTTGTTCTCAAGCAAGTTAAGATTTTAACCAAAGTGTAGTGGTTGGTGTTAGATAGGACAGGGTACCTGAGTTATGTTTTACCCAGACAACATCTCTTCTGGAGATTATAATCAAAAGCAGCTGGGGCTCAGCTGAGTGAGAGGAGAAGATCCTTCACAGGAACAAAAAAGGAAGATTTGTAAACTAGATTTAACTGATGGTTTGTCAGTAAATGTTGTCTTGCAAAACCTTGAGTGTTTTATTGAAATGCCAGTCTCATACAATTCAAGCACATTTAACTTAAGCAATAACCTTTAGCAATAACCTGAGATTTAGGGAGTTTTCTGAATTATTTTCTGGCATTTCCTATTTGTAAGACTTTTTTTTTTAAATGAAGTCTCATTCTAAATTGGCATGAGTCAGGCACTTGGAGCTCAACCAGCCACAGCACTCCAAAGCACACCCAACAACAAAAATAAAGACATTATCCTAAAATTACAATAAATGTTTCTAATAGTACTGCTAAACAGTTTGCATATCCTACTATTGAGCTATTTGATTTCTCAAATCAAGAAACAACTAGAAGATGCCTGTGCTAATGTGACCATTCCTGTAACAATTAGGACCATCCAACTTCTGAGACCCAGTAGGTGCTTTTAATATTGGACCAGTTCCTCAGCTGTGCATATCAGCACAGTTCAATCAGATTTCACATGGTACTGATATAATTTATAGCAATGAATGTAAGCCATCAGACAGTGACAAAAATGTAATATAATTAAGGGGGAAGCTGGTTGCTTTCTTTGTAATGCTAAATGTTCTACCTAGGCCAAACTAATTTGCTGAATTCTTTTTGTCTGAGATTCACTCTCATTTCTTTTTAACACATATCTCTGTTAAAGTTAGAATGAATTAAACATTATTACAAGAAAAAAATGGCAATAAGTACATTAATTGTACTGACAGCAGTTCATTGATAGCACTCTTTTTTACTGTACAGCAGTATATTTGTCAAAATGTGCATTCTCTGCTCTGAGAACATGAAAATATAAAACTAATCAACTCTTATGTGGAAAATTCAGCAAATTGATCAAATAAAAATGTAGAAGTTTTATCACAGAAGTCATTGACCTCCAAGACAGCTTTTCAAGTCAGTCAACTTCCCTTCTTGAAGTAGAACAATTTTCTTATGCTTATCTCAGACTGTGTGGGTGGATGAATGAAATCAAGCGTCTGTGAATCTCTCACAAAGATACCATGTCTCTGTTCTCAGGCTCTAACAGCATTTCTTGGTTTTTTAAACCAACATGCCTGATGAATGATACAATTTTCACCATCATTCTATATATTCAAAAGAATGTGCATAATTATTTTCTAAATATATGCCTGATACAATCCCTGTCTAGGTTTTCAAACCGTCTAGCTCAAGCCCTCCTTTGGCAGCACTCATTGCTGGATCTGAGCAACTTTCCGACTGTCAGTCTGTACTCTGTATTCTGGAAGCCTGTCTTGTCCCAAAAGCTCCCCCAACAGCACATATCTGTTTATTGTCTCATTCTGAAAATCTCCTTCTTCTGATAATTGTATGGCTATGAAGAACTTCACTGACAGACAGAAAAACACTGTGCTTGTGCCAGTACTGTGTAAGACTAGACTGAATAAAGGAATCCCAAGAGATCATTGTGTCTCATGCCTTGTCCTTCCTTCCAAAATGTGCCAAAATTGTATCTATATAGAGGTGTTTAGTAGGGAATGGCAACACTTAATAGACTTCCAAGAAATGTCCACATTAGTTACTGAATATGAAAATATCAACATCTAACACTATTTACTTCACTAAGCACAGCAAACTCAAAGGCAGTAGAGAGGATACAGAGGCCACACTGTACCCAAGGACAGTGTTCAGTTCTCAAGCCAGAGCAACCATTCTGCCTGGTGGGCTGCCATGCACCTGCACTGAAACAGAATCTAAAACCAGCAGCAGCCTCCAGTGCCACACACACATCCCAGAACAAGACTCATTTCCTGAAACATCCCAGTTATCCTTGTATTGACTCTGTCAGATAAATAAGCTTTAGATAGCTTGTGAGCAATTTCAGACTTCCTAGTAAAAAAAAAATCTAAGTATTTAAAAGAATAGATTGTAAGGTACGGTCAGACAGGCACTGCATAGTGACTTAAATTAGCATTAAATTAGTTAGAGTTTACTTGTCATGAAAGAGAGGCTTGCAACAATCTGTTGCTCCATCTCAGCTCAAGGACTGTAACTTCTAGACATGCCAACTTAATAATTTACAATCATCTTCTCACAATTCTAATTTACATGACTTTGCTTCAGCAAATAGATTATGCAGGTTGCAAATGACCCACAGGGATATCATTGTATTAGTTAAAATTGTAACAATGCAAATTAGGACAGTCCCCTGGCTATACACTCAGTCAAAAAATCATTATTCCAGTGGTGCCAAATGTAGAATATATAACACACTAATAGGGTTTTCATAAACTGTGGCACATCACTAAAAATATAGCAGCTACTGCCTTCCTGCATTTTTTTCCAGTGTCACATAAAAAGGTAAAACAAAATGTAGCAAGTATAGGAAGACAGTGATAAAGACAGTGAATGAGAAAAAAAAAGGTGTTATTTGCCTGCAATGCCCATCAATTTCTGCAGAAAAATAACTGAGAACATGAGCACAAATTTTCCAGCTTTTGACTTGCAACACACTTCCTCTGTGGCTTTGGTCAAATCACTTACCCTCTGTGTGACCCAGAGCTCTGCATTTAATAGAAATTGTTTTATCCAACTCTACAGTTCTGTATCCCAGTTTTCTTTGTTTTCTCCCTGTCCTGTGAGACTTACAATACCATTTCATAAGAATATGATGCAACAACAACAAAAAGCTCAGGCCCTTTTTTCTTGTTTCCTACAACTTGCCCTAATGTCACACCCTGGTTTTTTCAGTGAATAAGCCCAGAGTCAAGCTACAGCCAAACCCCATGGAATGTAAAATCTGTTCATGTGACATAAACCCAAACAAGCTAAACATTACTGTTTCAAACATATCTGAACTGTTAACCAGAATTCACCGACTTTGATTAGACTCATATCAGCTGTCTCATATGGTTGACAGACAGATGCCAATTTCTCAAACACTGTTATATAAAAATGTGCTTCTACATGAAAGAGATATCCAGAGGTCTTGCTTCAACTATATTGGATAATTCTAGCTTCTGGGTTTTTTTTTGTTTGTAAAAAACATGACCTTTAATGTTTCTTTACCAACTGTATTTTCCAATTTTTCCAGGGAAGAAAACAGCATGTTTTTTTAAATGTAGCTTTACAAAGTAGCAGCATCTTGTGTGAGAGATAAAATTACTATAGTCAAGCTTACTGTAAATGAAGTACTTCTCAGTGCAAGATTGTTTTAGTTCAATTATACTTTCATCCAAGAGGAAAAGAAAAAGTATAAAAAATACTAAGTGGTTAAAGAAACTCTTGGTTCATGGGAAGAAAAATTTTTCTCAAAAGAGGCCCTGAATGCTTGTTGTAATTTTACTTGCTCAAAACCAACTGAACTGAGGAATTACCTTTCCCTTAATAACATCATAGAAATGTAATCATGAAACTTTGTCATCACTGAGCAAACAGATCTAAATTTTTCTTTTTACTGCGGGTGGTAATGAGTGGGTAAGAAGCGATGAATATTCTTTAAAGGAATTGCTTATTCATGTTTTTCAAACATAATTTATTGAGAAGAATATTCTCTCTTTAAAGACCATTTTTTCCTTGGTCTTTAAGGCCATCAGAAGAAGTTAGGAAGAAGACAGCTACACCTGCTGTCATAGGTTGATGCCCAGTACTGCCATGACTAAGGTCACTCTGTCTTTAGCATCTGTCCTATACCACTCAAACCCATCATGTGCTGGCATTAGAAGGGCAAACATTATACTTGATCTCTGCACAGGCTGAAAGGAGTCACCAAAAGATGCCAGTTTGCTCATCAGCACAGGACAAGGTAAAACTTCTTGGCTGTCTGGCACACTGTGATGCAGAAAAACAACACTAATTCCCCAGTTTCAGCATTCGAAGAGTGGAGAAACAGATTCCCCATGCCCAGCATATTAGCACAAGTCATAAGCCACAAGCATCTGACACAGAGCTCATGACACTCAGTGGAAAAACCCTCACTGACTTCAAAGTGTTTTGATCCAGTGTTTTTCTACACAAACCTGAGAGCAGATGATTTGCAGAAAATGAAGAAATATATTTTCACAATATTATTTTGTCGGTCCTTTGGCATAATAACATCTGCCCTTTAAAAAATGAATTTTTTCTCTTCCATTCCTAAGGAATTTTACTCCAACTTTTATTTATAATCATTATATTTAAATAGCAACCACTTTTGTAAAAAAAAAATAATATTATACTTGGTGCAATATTTGCTCTGGTACTAAAAAGCATTTCCACTACTGCTGATAGAACATTAATATATGCATCAAAACTGGGAACAAAGAATTCTGGGTTAAAATCATCTTCACAAGTACTCTAGGGCAGTATTAAAATGTCCTGCAGAACTAAGCTAAAAAAAAGTACTCTGTTGTCTGCATACTCATTGCCATCCTTACTGTAAACCATTTTCTGCTAGTCCAGTAAGGCATTCAAAATCATTTTCCCAAAAAAGCAATAGTAGGATGATCACAAGTGCTCCCAAGATAACTGTCTATGCTTTGATAGGAGTGATATGAAGCTATATAGGCACCAACAGTGCCTAATTTTTCATAATCAGAGATCAAGACTAGTCACAGCCAACCCCTCTGATCTCCAAGGACCAGCTGGAATGCAAATCTCTGTAGCTGTAATGCAACAGACCCACCTCTGCCATCACTTCCTACTCACCACAGGATCAGCTACTGAAAAGAGCATAACCACACATCCTGCCTTTGCTCTCCCCTAAAGTTTCAAGAGGGGTGTCAGATGGTGCTATCTCTTCAGTATCACAGGAAAACAATAGTTTTAGAAATGTTCATGACTGATGAAGTTCAAACTTATCTGTCTATATTACAGTATTAATTCCAGGTTTTAAACATCTTTTAATTGACTGGACATGACAAGATAGTCACCAAGGAAAGACAAGAAAACTCAATCAATAAAGAAAAGTTTAAAATTTGCAAACTGGAGATGAAATTATGCTCATTTTCTGAATGATGCTGCAAAGTTTTCTTAGTCTTTCACTATTTAATTGCCATCTGAATTTAAGTGATCAACTGCTGTGCTAGGACTTCCCAGCCTCATCCCCATACTAGGAATAACCCTTCCAGCCAGTGGACTGCCTTTCACAAGTCACCTCAGCTAGGTGGCAGGGGCACAAAATACCCTTACTATTGCTGTTCTTACAGAGGTCAGACATTTCCTCCTGTGAAGAACAGATACACAAAGATTAAACCACATTTTTGGTGGCATGAATACAGTGAGAGATATAATGTGAGGAACAGCCATTCAGTTGTGGCATCACCTTGACGGGAAATTCTAAGTGCTGCAGGCAGTTCAAAACAAAGAATGTACTTATTTATTGAATGATTATTAAATCAGTCTATCTGACAAAAGCACCTGTTCTGGAAAAAAATATTGCTATGTTTCATTCAACTCTGTTAGAAGAATAAAGGATGATAACTTCATGATACCATATGCAAATATATATCCTAAAGCATTAGGCACTGACATTTAACTGCACGGTACTTTTCCTGGTGTTCTGGTTGCCTGAAAGTGTCCCTCAGTGACTCAGACTTTGAGGACACAGAACTGCCAATTGGCCATATCTTTATTGTGGAATCAGATCAGAGGGACCAGGGCCCACAGAACCGGATGCTCCATTAACCTGTGCAGTAACCACTGTGCTGTGGGTTCACCCTGGTCACCAGCAAAGCACCCACCCAGCACTGCCTCAGCAGGATGAGGAAGAGAAGAGGAAGACAAAAAGCAAGAAAATGCATCTTTAGATAGACACTTTAATAACCAATCCTCACCCCTACCCCACACCAGGGGTTTCTTTTGTTGATAAAGATGTTATACAGCATGGAATATCCCTTTGGTGATTTAGGTCAGATGGCCCAGTTGTGTTCCTGACTGCCCAGTCTACTCGCTAGGGGGGGCAGAGTGTGAAAAAGAGATAGCCTTGGGGCTGTTCCAGTGCTGTTTAGCAACAGCCAAAACATGGGTGTGTTTCCTACACTATTTTAGTCACAATTCCAAGACACAGTGCCATAGATGCTGCTATGAAGAAAGTGAACTCCACCTTGGCCAAAACAAGTACAGTCCAGTTCATCTGTAATTATTCTGTGTGTTGATGAACTAAAAAAAATCAGTGTCCTCTATGCTCCCTAGTGCTCAGTGCTCTTCTCTTGCCCAGTTACATTTACTCAGCTGAAATGTATCATAGCTAAACTTTACAAACCGGACATTTCTGTTGCTCTCCCATGTAATTTCTAACTGCTCAGTAAAGCAAGGACACAACCATTGTTATTTTCCCTTCCCATAAATGATGCAACTCACACCTACACTGCTATAGATGACAGTTTAGAGATGGAATTTCAAGTGAAGGTTGAAACAAATAAAAATCATGGTGCTAAGAAATTCCAAGCACATAAAGAACAGAAAGTTTAAAGCAATTGGTCACAATCTGTTTTGCCAAAAATCTCAGCATTTGGGGAAATGACGTCGCAGGATCTACTGAGTGGATAATCAAGTTGGCAGAAGTAGTTCTGGAAAAGTTATGAGGAACATGGATAAATTCTTCTGTATTTGCACTCTTAAACCCAGAGCATGTACCATTCCAAAAGATAATGTTTTAATTCAGTCTGAAATCATTGGCCATAAACAAAGAAATTGCAATGTTGCAGTCTGTGTCTCACAAAAAGAAAGATTGGATTATCACCATAAGATTTTCAGAATGAGGAAAAAATCCACCTTAAACTCTTTTCCATCTTTGAATATTGTCTCAAAATAAAATCTGTATACTTCAGCTTAAACCTTTCAGTGTGCTTCCTCATGTCACCATCTAGTACAATTCTAGCCACTCTAGTGCAATCTCTGCTCACCGGAGATCTGTCCTTTCTAATAAGCTCTGCCTGGAAAGTCTGCCTGGGTTAAACTCTGCTTAACATTCACCAAAGCTCCTTTCTTTATTTGCTTTACCTTTGTCACATACAATGTCTCAAGTAACCAATATCAAAAAGTGCACATTTGACATAAGAGACATTAGAAAGATAAAAAGAAAAGGTTTGTATGATAAAAGTACCTTAAAGTATCTTGATTGTACCTTAAAGTAACTTACTTTAAGATCTTGAGTGATTGATGTCAGAGGAAATAACAGGTAAACTTTTGATCTTTTTTCCAATTATATCAGATGGTCTAACAAAAGCCTACCTCAGTCTAAAAGCCCCCATTCTTTCTTTTGACATTCATGGCTACAACACAGTTCCTAAATCCAGGATCTCTCCTAGCACTTGTCCTAATTTTGGCCAGGACCTTAATGTAACTCAATACCAGCTCACATCATTGCCAGGGCTGGGGGAAAGGACTCTGGCTTCCAAGAAGAAGGGCATTCCTTCCAGTGGGAGAAAGGCATGGGGAAAACAGTCCAGTACTGTTTTATTTTACACACAAATGGTTACTTTGTCTTATACCTTTTGTTCTTTACTGTTACTGTTCATTTTTTCATTTCATTACTGTTAAATTGTTTTTATTTCAACCCACAATCTTTGCCTTTTGTGCTTTCAGTTGGAGGGACACTGAGGGTGAGGTGGTTTTAGTGGGAGCATTACATTGGAGAATACCATTCCTAAGCCATGATAGCACTGCATGGAAGCCACAGCTGAGCACTGCAGAGACAGTTTTGTATTCTCCCACTGATATTGATATATACAACTCACACTGAGTTGTACAAGTAACATGAGCTAAATTCTGTGTGTTCCTTAGAACACACACCAAACTTTTATTCACTTTACTATGGTCTGTGCAATAGTATAACATAGCGGAAAGACACTTCACATTTAAATGTATTTCTGAAAATTTTATGTAAGTAAAGCTTTTATCAACTTACATAATCAGAGATCAAATTTTCTTTGAGAAGAATTCTGCCTTTCTGAGATGTAATTTAGTTTTCTGATTTGCAAGCTTATACATACAAAGTATAGAGACCTTATTAGGACCTCTCCAAAATCTTGATGTATCATTTAAGAATTATAAAACTATCTACCATTCGTACATAATCTTCCATCCAAAAGTATTTTAAAATTCCCTAAAAAATGTATTTCACATTGTTGACACTGTAACTTGTTAAATAAGAACGTTTTGAGCCCCACATCAACTAATGTTGCAGATGCTCCTTTACCATGAAGAGCTGTCACACTGCACATCTGGCCTGGACACATGGACACACTGCTCTCAAGGGGAAAGAAAGCATTACCCTAATTCTTGTTCCTTCCTTTCATCTCTCTGTTATGCTCTTACCTGCAGACTTTTAGTGGGTTACATCACAACCCTCCTCCTCTTCCTCATGAGAAGCAATATGAGCCAAATTATGCCTTTAACAAGCTGTATTCTCACTCTCTGCTACTTAGTGCCCTCTACAAAATGATTAATTTCATTTTCTATATATAGTTAATTTTGATGACTTTTAATCTGGTATATTTGGGCTTTCTAGAGGTATTTGGAAATACTTCCTCAGGTATGGCAGTACCATGAAACACAGAAGAAAAGAAGGCCATTTAGGAAGTCACTTTCAGTACTAAGTTACTCTTTGCATTATTAATATGTGATACAGAATTCATACTCCAAGCTCCCAGTGAACTAGAATTGATGAGCCTGGTAAACCACACATTTACAATGAGTACTTCTCATGCAGTGTATGATTTGTAGAGCTGGGTAGCAATTGTGGAGATGCTGTAAACAGGAAAAAGCCAGCCAAGCTAGAAGGAATGTGCTAATTAAAGGATACAAGTGAAATGGAAGTTAAAAGCAGCCAGATAAGGAGAAGGGAAAATCCTGTCCCCAAACAAGAAGGAAGGAAGGAGAGAAAATTTACCCCTTGCTAGATTTGCATATCATGTCCCAGGGCCCAGCCACAGCTAGCAGGGGAGGGAAACACTGATCCTTCACATCTCTATTTAGTGCAGCTCCCCAGGCAGCTTTTGTATTGAAAAAGATCTAGGAAGGAAGTTAAAAAGAAGGACGGATGACAAAAGGAACAAAAGAGAAGGCGCTGGAGCGGAGCTCAGAGCAGAAGCTGCTCCTAGGAAAGGGCGGTATCCCAGCAGCTCACTCTGCAGATACAAGGCAAGGACGGCCAAAGTCATTCCAGGCAAAACTAAGACACAGTGACTAAGGAAGAGGGCAAGTTCAGAAGCTGAGTAGTGGCATCATCGTATTCCTGATGTGTTAAGTATTTAGGCAAGGCAAGACGTGTAAGTGAAGCTAATGCCTTTCATCAGAGCAACAGATTACAGTGCGGAGGGGGAAGAAAAAGACAAGTTTTGGCTATACAAGCCCTTCTTCAAGAGAGCTACTGAGGTGTGACACTCGGGAGCAGTGTGTGAGTCAGGACAGTGCCCTCAGCTCTGGGACTTGGGTGAGATGTCCTGAAAAAGACCCAGGTTTAAACCAGAGGTATGCCTGTGGTTATGGAATGAAGGCTTTAGCAAAACTTCACGTGCTTTCCACGAGCTCCCAGGCCTGGGAAGAAGGCCACTATCCATTGTAATATCCACAGATGTAAGAACAGGTGCAGAATTCGATGGCAGAGTCCAAAGTCTCCCGAAGTCCATTGTGAACCTGCTGACTTAGGGGACTTTGCATCAGGTCCTGAAATCAGATGCCATGTGGGAAGCCACAGACAAATCCATGAAGCAAAATGGATGGGCATTGCAGTTCATATCTGAAATAACTCTTTCCATGGTTTTAACTTGCAAATGTTCCTTGGTATTCAGCTAGCTGGATTTTCTCAAACCCAGTCTGCCAACAGTGGAAAGGAAACCAAAGGAGGAAGCACTTAAAACAATTAATAATCATTATAGGCTGGGTTTAGTTTAGCAAGTGTTATCTATGGTCTTGGAATATTTCTCTGAGGTTTTCTGGAAATTTATGAACCATGGGAAAAAACCTACTGATAATGCAAGGAACAGGCAAGAGCAGAGTGTTTTAAAACTTTAGAACCTTAAGGAGTTGCTGGGTTTGATTTATTTCAAAAATATAAACCAGAGTTTTTTCCAGATTTTGTCCAAACTCTGAAGCATGAACAGAATAACAGGGAAAAAAAAAATAATTCTTTTGACTTCTTGGCGCTCTGTAAAAATCTAAATTCTGAAGGTCTTAAAAGCCAGTTCTTCAGCAAAGGGAGTAAACAAATTAAACTACCATTCTTCTATTCCCCTCTGGTATCGATATTGTTAAATAGTCTCCAGATAACATAAAAGAGAAAACATTCAACTGTTGAGGATCAGAAGGGTTTTTTCAGTTTCAGTTTAATTAGCTTAAAGCTAAGAATATGTCCCACGATCTAATACCAAGTTCTTAGTCCATCTTTTCACATTTTGTGCCATTAATTATTTCTGTTATGCCGGTGGGAAAACAAAGATACAGGCTCTAATCAGTGCTCCCAAGTGTTTGTTAATGAACTCTGAGGGGACCAAATAGTCATAATTGTCTTTCAGAACTGGAAACCTTCCTTGCAAATAGGTTCTTTCTCTGCATATCACATCTTTATATAGCTTAATGTTGCTTTTATCACTTTATTGCTTTTGTTACTTTTTCATGTGGGAAATGTTTTGATTAGATAGAATATACCCTCAGAGATTCATCCTTATCTTTCACAATAGCTATCTCTGCATTTACAGCAATAATTCAATCTGCATAATCCCAAATTTGTAGAATTTTCTCGTTATTTTATCATAGCACTTATCACCCTCCAACACACACAGACAGCTTAGCAATTATAATGACTGTATTATTACCATTTAACAGTGAGTTATAATGTTTGTGGTTAAGATAGAAAACTGGGCCAGAATCTAAATTTCAATAAAAGAATGCATCCTTGTGGCAACATGAACAAGATGCTTTAGTGAATCTGTAGTATTCATCTGTACCTGTGACTACCATGGTATTTCTGGACCAAGATTCTGATTGAAATATCTCCCAAGAATGCTCTAAGCAAGCAAGGAGGCAGATTGTTTCTAACAATTGCCTAACATAGAGATTATTTCACAGCACATCTGCAAAGCCATTGGACTGTACTCACACAGGTGCTTCTAAGCAAGTCAAAGTTATTCCAACACCGAGTACTCAGTTCAATTCAAACAGCAGCCAAAGCAGCTAACTGTGATGATGGCCAGCTGGCTGTGTGCAGGTGAGCCCGTACAGTCTATAGGTGCAGGGCACATCTCAGCTAAGTGCTGAGACAGCTTTAGTTATACATGTGCAGGGTGGGTGACAGGTGCTGACTCAGACCCCTCAGATGGCAGGAAGGGGCAGGTAGGACTCCCCAAAAGAACACAGATGTGATCAGGTACAATGTTTATGTCCCTCTTTCCCCAAAGGAAATACCTGCCTAGCCTATATTGTTGCTGTTGGTTGGATCCCAACACCTGTGCAGATCTGCCTGTCACATAAAAGCATTCCTTTGCTTGAATACTAGTTCCCAAATGACAAATTATGCTCTTTTTTTTTTTTGCCAGACTGGGTGTGAACTTTCCACCAACTTTCAACCAACGCAGCCCTCTGCTGAGAACACTGCAAAAAGCAGCACTGAATTCAGTCCCATCTGTATCTGATGTGGTGTTTTTACAAAAACAATCATTCCCTGGAAATTTACTGAGGAATGATGCAGAATAGACCTAGGTCTAAATCTGGAGCAGAGTAACTGAACTCTCATAAAGAAAATACATTTCAGAGCAAGATCCAAAATATTTCAGGGAGGGGATACACAGCTTGGTTTCTTCCTGTTTAATTCTAATGCCAAATTGTAATCACTAATCTGCTCCTCAGCATAATCTAGAAAATATATAGTTTACCATGCAGTTCTTAAGATTTCAATTTATATTTAAACAAAAAGAAAATGCATACTTTAAAATCTGTTTTGAAATCTTGAGATGAAATTGTGGCTCCATTTAATTCAGTGGAAAATTTGTCATTGACTTATGCACTTGATAATGTCAGCAGGCACTTTTTCACATAAAAGACTAAAGTTTCAGAATAAGCATGAAGGGACTGGCTTTGAAATGAAATTCAAGATTTCTTATTACTTTTGTTCCTCTCGTTCCAAAAGAAAAGAGAAATCAATATGGGTTAATACAATGTTTATATTTCTGTCATCCTGTTTTAAATCTAAAGTGAAAGGCGTTGTTTTAACATTGCAAATGTTTCTTTCCTCCATAGATCAAGGTTTGACATAAGAAAAGCATAACTCTATAGGGAAGCTAAAAAATATTTAAAGCATTTTTTCTTCATCTTTGAACACATGGAGTTCATTGCATAGATTTATTACTATTAACCCACAATGTGTGCACTCACACATTTTTTTATTTTTGTGTCCCGTTCTTTCTTTTTGTATCTGTGTCAGCCACCTCCCTTTCCTTCACATCAAATCCCTGCTTAGCCAACACGTGTATCAGTCCAAAAGGCAGGGCAACGGTGAGGGCAGCAGGAAATGCTGTTTGCGAGGTGTAACTGGCTTTCACAGTCAATGAGGTCTTTTTGTGCTGGAAAACATCCTTTGTTGAGAAGAGATGTTTCTCAGGAGTGGCCAGAGTAATGAGACCTTGGAAAAGTGGCAGGCATTGCCTTGTTCTGCCTGCACACAACATTCCCGGAATAAACCCTCGAGATTCCCCACCTGATCTAGGAAGAATAAAGGCTGAATTGAGACTAATCCTGAAGAGCTCATCGAAAAACAAGTGAAAGTGACAATGGTTCCTTTTCTCCTTCATTTTGGTTTTAGTTTTTCCTCTAAGTTTTTTTGTTTGTTTATGTTTTTGTGCAAATGAAGGAGAATTTATGCATGGCTTAAATAATTCTAGGTAATATGATAGTAACAAGGCAATATGACCAGAGAGGATTTATGATCATATAAATCAGGAGTATGATTCCATTAAAAAAAAAAAAAAGTGGTACAATTTTACATTTGGTAATCCTAAAATAAATATACACAAAAGCATTAATTAAATTATGGACTAAGTAATATATAAACCAAAATAGAAGACTAGGTTTGTGCTTCTAGTGACAGCTGTGCAGAACTACGCCATTACTTTTTTATTTTAATTTCCGATTTTACAATTTCTTTTATTTTTTTAAAAACTAATTATTTTAATTTTAACAGATGTATCCCCTGCAGCCACTGGGATTATATTACCATTATTTACCAATAATATATATAGCAAACAATACATGTATGGACCTAAGCTTCCTTTTTCTAATGTCTGCTTTCACCCAGCTTGTCTGCTGGTATAGAGCAAGTGCACAGCTCTACTCTTTAGTAAAGCAAGGCTGATTTATACCAGCTGAGGATTTAGCCTTTCTTGCTTCCATGAATCCAAACAGTATCTCACAGAGCTGTAGAAATCTCTTATACAAGTATGTAACAGAAAATGTAGCAAGCTCTAACATGGCTGAACATTTCCTCAGAGTGCTGAGACTTCCTTCCTATTCATTGCATTGTAAGACAGAAATAACTCTCTGATGACTTGACCTCTTCAAAAAGAAAATAATTCTGTACTGATATCTGCTAATCATGTCAAATTGAAGAAGCAAATTCATTTTACTATCCTCTGAAAACTGAAAATGATTAATAATTCTTTGCCCAAGGCCTGAGGATCAATTCTGAAACAAACACTCCCTATTTTAGCCCGAAAAATCACCTTACCCATTTGATTTACACATCACTGTCTAGTGAAGAACCAGTATGTGTTTCCCTACGTTACATCTATGATTTGTGCCACCATTTGTTAGGACATAAATCATTGAGCTTTATAATGCTTCAGATAATGGTATGTCATGGCTCCAGGTCATCTGTATGACCATAAAAATGAGCATGTAAAAACTGTCAGTATTTAAAGAACTTATATGAAATCAATAACTTGCTAAGAAAGATTAGGCATTGCATGGACATGCAGGTGTAAAAAGTCCTGATGAGACAATACTTCAGGCATGCTGCCAATTATTATTAAAACATCATCCCTGAAATGGATTTTGTTCTTGTAAGAGAACAATAGAGTGTTTCCAAAAATGAAATAAAGTGCACAGTGCTGTCATGGTTGGGCACAAGGGAAAAAATATTAAATTCTCTTTTTTCCATTAATAAAAAGAAAAATTTCTCATAAAAGGGTACTTTACAAGACGGAGTAAATCATACCATCTTCAAACACTGACTTTTGCAGAGGCCTCAGATATGACAGGTGGATATTTTTGCCCCTTGAAGTGTGATTTATAAGAAATGCTGTGTTTGGCAGGCTGTTATAACATGTCACAGTGCTATTAAATGCAAGTCAGGAGTTCTTTATAATTCATTAGCATTCTTTCTTGATTGGAAACTACACAGCCACCTGCCCCTGCTGTTATTCAAAAGTAAAGACAAGGTAGTCATTCAGAAAGTAGTGAAGTGACAAGCATTTGGCCGGGACGAATATCAGTATATCAAAAGACAAGTACAGAACAAGAGCAATGAAACTGCACATGACTTACTGGTCAAACTACTCATGTAAACTGCTGGGACTTATGCAAACCTTGTTTCTGCATCAGATAACCAGGGACTCATATCAGTATCAGGTAAATTCCTTGTTTCTGAGACACTGAGTTTTACAGCAATCATGCACAAACAAAGTTGTTGCCCCACCATTTGTTATAACGTTCACACAAATGAATTAATACAAGAACTACCAGAGAAAAATCTTCAGCTTAAAATGAAATCACTATCTAGTGTAGCATACAATTTGCACATTCTACATTTCTCATCAGTGAAGGCAGTATCAGTTTCCAAGGATTCACCAGCATTTTTCATCTTCAATAAAAGCAGTCTGACTTTCCTATTCACGCCAAAAATTCATTTCTTACACCAAGAAATAAAAACCAAAAAAGTCCTTTTATACAAACATGTCCATAACGTTGATGAATATAATCACTTATTTTTTTCCTGTTGTAGTTCATGCTGTAGACAGGCTGGAGGAAGCACTTCCCCTTTGGATTTCTTTACTTTGAAAATTATATATCTAACTGTGAAATGGAGATTCTCTACATTGCTGATGTCTGTTTAGGAGTGACATTTTTCATAAACAAACTGCCAAAAAACTATCATTGTGGTCATTGACATTTCGCATACCCAGGTCCAAAGACAGACTGTGATAGTCAGATTAGACCATTTGCTATGCCCTATTCTTTAGATATACAAAAAGAATATGTATGCCCAAAAGTGTAGCTACTTAAGCTGCAACACACTTTTCTTCAAGTAATGTAAAACTTCAAAGAAATTCAGAACCACCATATATTTTGAGTACGCTCAGTCACTAGCCCATAAGAGACACCTGGTTTTCACTGAGCTACTTACATGCCTACCATCTGAAGCTTTTAAAAGTTGGATTTGTTGATAGAAATCCAGTCATAACAGTGAGAAAAGTGAAGTATTGCAAAGCTGAATGTAAATTATGCCACATGTGTGGCAGGCCAGTTTTTCTACGTGGAATTTGCACAAGCAATTGAAAAAAGTGTGAAAGAGCATTGTGCTCTGGAGTTCTTGAATTTTGAAAATCAGTAACTAAATTCTCAAAATCCATACACACTCTTTTATGCCTTAAAATGATTATACACCAAATTCACAGCAATATTTCCTTTCTTCCTAAAAAAAGAGCACAGGAAGAATACAATTTCTAGCTGAAACTTGAACTATGAATCACATCTATAATATCTATAAAGACTTCATGTGAAATTAATTTCTCCACTCTTACGCTATACTTACTTGTATGCATTTAACATAGGAACACATACCCTTAACAGATTAATTTATTAATCACAATTTCAAAGTTTACAGTTGTTGTTTTTGGATCTCCTCATAGAGGGTTGTTAAAAAAGAGACTGAAAATAATCCTACACGAGGAAAGCAAAAAGGAAATACCACTGAACTGGGCCTCCTGTTATTACAGAGGAGCAGATAAGCTGTATAGCTGGGATTGCAATTTTCTAGACTGCAAAAGCCCAGCATTATCAGTGTGTACACTCTTTCACCTTGGACCTATACACGGTGTACAAGTCTTTCAGTTTTCAAGGAACTATTTAATGCCCTTCATCTGGAGGTTTAGACTGGACTGTAGGAAGCATTTTTTAACGGACTGAGAGGGTGGTCAAATGCTGCAACAGGCTTCCTAGAGAAGCCTGATTACTGCCCCAAGCCTATCAAGGTTTAAGAGGCATTTGGACAATGCCCTTAACTACAAGCTTTGTCTTGGCTGGTCTTTGGTCAGGCAGGTGGACCAGCTGTTCATTGCATTCCAAGTGAAATAATCTATTCTATTCCATTTTATGCTATCACACCTCTCCTCTAGCAAGTAGTAGGAAAGCAGGGGATCCAGATTAGATTCTAGCTCTTTTTAAAATTAGCTTGGGCTAAAATTTTAGGGGGTCACAGCTGAGGAAATTCTGTCAATATCACACCAAAATCTTCAAGCTTCACAGTATGAAGCCTAGTACAGTGGAAGTCCTCTTAAGGAAAGTATTTACAAATAACAAACAGTGTTGAATGAAAGTTTCAGTGTTGTCTCTTTCATCAGCAGTTACACAAATCACCTCCTGCTCTACCACGAATATTGATTTATATTAATCACGAAACCTTCATGACTTGCAGGCATGAGAGAAAATCAATACAGTAATGTTCTTGTTGGTTTTCTGCTAGACAGCATATTTGTGTGACAGAAGAGGGCACACAATGAAGCCCTCTGGTAAGTCTGTAGGTAAACAGATGAGAAATGTGAGAGCAAAAATGCTAATAGTCAATGGAAAGTAAATCTTTTAACAGCCCTAACAGAAATATGCTTTGAATGCTGATTTTATTCTTTTATCTCAGAAGCCTATATTTAGCATTCAGTATGAAAGAACAACTCCAGGAACCACATTTCCACTAGGCATTTGGTACATCTCAGGCTTACTATTCAGATGTTACTGACAGATCTCCTCTCATACTCTTCATACATAAAAATTGCCAGAGTGAAGCCTACTTATTCAACACTAACAGTGCATTTCATTCACACCATATTTCTCTGTGAAACAAACACTGCTGTGGGACTTCATGACCCACGTAGCAATGTGCTCTTTAAAACAACACCTCCATGATCTCAAACACACCTGTGTCAGGAAAATCAGCATATGGATGAATTAGTGCTTATGTGGCACTGGAACTGATATAACCAGATCTGTAGCATGAAAATCAAAGCAGAGATGCCAGCTGAATCACATAGCTAACAGAATGAGACTAAAGGGAGTAAAATACATCCATCTGTGCTGAGTGAGGTACTGACTCCTTAGACTGCTCTGTCTCCTGAAACGCACAAGCCCAGGGGAGCCAACAGAGATATTCCTGTTTATGTTTGAATGTTTGAGTTCCAATTTTCATGTCGAATTCTTTCTACTGAATTGTGGTTTGCTGCTTTCAAGTTTAACCTAGTTCTGCTTAAAAAATAGTACTATTATTCCACATAATTCTGTAATGGAGTGCAAAAATAAAGATTATAAAAAGTCACTGAATTCACTTTCCTAGAGTGTCCCAAAATTCCTTTTGCATATAAGAAATTTTGGGGAAAGTAAGTTTTCTTTTTGTATTGTACCAGGGAGGAAAAACTAGATGCCACAATCTTAATTTCAATTTTACATGCTAGGAAGTGAACTACAAGGTCAGTGGTTTGCAGCTGCAGCAAACGAAAGCAGAATCTAATTCTTACTAACAGAAGACAACATAAGAAAAGCATGAGTATTCATTAGCAGCACTTCAAGAGATTATAATACGGCTAAAGTTTTTTTTAAAGCTACCTTCTGATATTAATGAATTTCAGCCATAACAGCTGGAGTTAATTGACAAGGCTGTCAGTTTGTCTTTAAACACAATTTACAAGAGGAACCAAAATTATGAATACCTATTTAATACAAAATGAATACCTATATAAATCTTTAAATCTAATTTCTATAACCTACTCCAAAAATGACCTCTTTGCAGTCGTGAATTCCTCTCGCGATAAAATGTTGAGATTTGCAAGGAAATGGAGAGATACTATTTTCTAGCTCTCTCTAGAAACCCAGGAAATAACATTTATATTGCATTAGCCCTGTCTTAATGAAGCTGGAGGGACTGTCCAGAGAATATGATTAAAATATAAATATAAAGTATAAGAAAACACTTGGAGGTGTTACTCTTGACAGGTTGATTGAAGTTCTTTCTACTCAGGTCTGGTTTTCTCCAGTAAAGATACTGATTGGGGGCAGGTGAATAACAATCAAGAAGATACTGATGGACATAGTGTAATGGATAGTAATCCATGCTCTCCTTGATTTCATTTTAAGTCATAATTTTCTACTAATTTCTGCTACATGGAGGTTGAATTATCTAAAATGGTTTTGTCATTTAAAGCAATTGGTAAAAGTCCTAAGGTAGCAATGCTAATACAGGCTTTAGAGGGGGAAAACAAAGCAACAAGAAGGACATTGGAAATTTAAAAAATAATTTTACTCTACAAGTTCAACAAAGTTCAGTATGCATTTTATCGAATTCAGTAAGTGGCAAAATTTATCTGCAACCATTATTTCTCCTTCGTTGCATACAGAACCCCTATATCATGTAAGAAATCACTGGAAAATATTTTACCATCTAAAAACAAGACCAGTGTAATATCATTCAGCCTCAGAAAAAATTGTGAGGTTTTTATAAAACAATGCTTTACAGAATGAAATGTTCTGAATTTGTTGTTTTTTCCTGTTTTGAAAGTTTCAATATTCTTCCCAGTACTTTAAACACAGACAAAAGTACTTTGACACTAAAGCCTCAAAACACTTAATGCAACCACTATATATTTCCCTGAGACTTCATGTAATGTTACTTTTCAAGTCTACTTCAGTACAAAACATACAATCACCAAGCACTGGAGAATTGTGGGAGCTGTAGCTCCAGTGGCTGTCACTTCACCTTCTCCATCGCCTACAAAGTCTGTGGTCAGACTCCCAGCCTTTTGCCAAGTTCAGAATATCTCTGTGCACAGAGAGATTTGGGGAGCAGGCAGTACAGGAGTGAAGGATGAGGGAAGAACACACCTGCACATGGTTCCTATGAGGCACCCACCAGGGCAGCACACACCTGCCACGCAGACCTCAAAGTCACCTGAAATGAGACCTTGCCATTCAGCAAACAGTTTTCATTTCATTTGATTCAAGTAGGTTTCCTTAGAATTCCATGGCAGAATATTTGCATCTGAAGGCACTGAGAGGGAGCTGAGGTTATTGTGCTTCATGACCAGAAGAGACAGGAAACCAGGCTTTCTAGCATACTGCAACTCATAGAATTCATCAGTCGTGTGTTTCCTACCATGCAGGGCCAATACTGCAAGAACTTCAGCTCCAAACAGCAGCAATACTTCTTCACAGCTAAATTCTATGCCTATGTAATTATATCCAGTTCTTCTGCAGTTAATAAAGTGGCAGAAATGTACAGCAAGGGTTAGCATGACAATCTCAGCCACCTTCAACATTGGTATTAAGTACAGAATATCTCCATTTATCTCATTTGTTCCTGTCATAAACATCTTTAGAAGAATTCTACCTATTGCACAAAAAATTTATTTCCTTGAATTACTACATCATGCATCACGGTAATTTCAACACTTATTTCCTTTCAACAATTCAGATAATTATGTTTAAGAACTTAGAACAAGCTTACATAAAGTCACTTTACTCTATTTATTATGTGACAGTTGCTGTATTACTCATGAGTAACCAGAGCCTGTCACATTGCAAAGTTTCATGAATAATATGTCATATATTATGCATGCATGTATAGTTCAGCATCGTCAAATATAACCAAACAATTAATAAAACAAATGAAGAATGCATAATTGAAGTGCTAAATCTGAGAACTCAGAACTGAAATTACTAGCAGAGGATTAGTCATCTGCCAGGAAAATATCCATTGTAAAGCAATCTGAGTGCACTCAACCAATCTACAGTTTTTTAAAAAAAATTAAGTACTGCTATTAGAAACTGATTTTACTTTTTAACAGCAATAAATCCCCATGAAATTAGTTATTGTTTACCATAGTTGTAGCATTAACATTTTGAAGCAAATTTAGCAAATTGCTATCTAATGCTATTGACCAATTTTGAAAGGGATTACTCCTTAATTATATCACATACAGTAGTAGTCGTAAGATATGATCATTTTGATGCCAACTGCACCTTAACAGAAACAATCTGAATTGGAATAAACTGCATTAATCCAGAGTCAGTAGCTCATATAATTAGAAGGAGCATGAGGACTACTTCGATGTGTTATTTTTGTATGACCAAGGAAAAAATAAGAAAACACCTTTGGTTTACATTAGAATTATTATGACCTTTTAAAAGAGCTGCTAAAGCATGGACAACTGTTTCCAAGGACCTATCTACTGTCAGACTTACACAGTGTGCTTGCTCAATTGTCTACTTCATGTGACCTAACTAGCAGGACATAAGGAAGCATGGGACAGCTCTATTTTCAAGATAGACATTTATTATTTAGGAGACCCTGAGTTACTGAGCTTTTACAAAGGGCCACTAGCTTCTCTTTTTACAAAACCACCAGCAGCAAAGCAAATAATGTCTTCAAAACCTGTCTATTCTACATAATATGTCACAAGCCACTGTAGCTATAGTGTTAAATGCAAATTTCAAAATCTGATCAATGTATGCAAGATTGTTTAATTAGTGTTGGTTTTATCTATGGCTGAAATGGAATAAAATAAAAATGATCGAAACAATTCCAGTCTCATTCCAATGGAGCTTCTGGACTTGTTTTGGATCACAGCTCAGGCAGAACTCCTGTGTGCAGAGGAAGTGCCTTTTAGGATTTGAGGTGATGGAACCCCAGCAAAGACTTCTTACAAGAAGAAGGGATTCTCTAGCACCTCCACACATTAACAGAAGTGCAAGAGAAATTCTCTAGCACCTCCACAACAGAAGTGCAAGAGAAAAGGGCCACCGCCACACCAACTCCAGCAACCAAGGCTGTCTTCTCAAGTTCAAATAAATTAAGCAGTCGCCAGCATTTTCTGTGCATTCTAACCCATTCAATCAGGTCAGGAAGATGAGCACAGGATGTCCATTTTTATGCTTGTAGCAGCAGAGTCTCCAGAAGTGGGGGAGATATCAGGTATTCCAAGCAGAAAATGGGGCTGTTTAGCAAAATGCAGTGATGTCCTACAGCAAGTGCAACTCACTGGGGCCATTTCTGCCCACGGTTTTGTGACACCGGCCAGTGGCTGCCACATCACTACCAACAGTGGCTGCCATCTCTTCTCCCTTAGTATGGCTGAAGAGCAGGTTTTAGAGTATGATACGAGCTCACTCTCTCCTGCAGATAACCAGGTCCCTAAAGCACAAGATCTAATGTGGAGGGACAAGAAGTATTTACTCCAAACTTGATTTCGGGCTCATTTAAGATTGATCTGCAGTACAAATGACAGAAGATTTGTCATATAAAAATTTGCTTAAATAAAGAAAAGTAAACGTCACAGAAAATCTCATGTAATCCCTGGTTAATCAAAACTGCTAAAGGGCTTAAATACTTAAAGTATTACAACTGCAACTTGAAAATCATCTTTGTTCATGTTTCTCGCTTATTTTTGTGCATGGCTGAGTAAAATCTCAAACCAGAGGGATAACTACTCCCAAACACGCAGGCATTTGGATCCAGATCTGAACTTTGTGGTTGGCCTTGCCTCCCTACTGGCTGAAGCCCAAACCTCCATTACCAGGCACCCCAAACTGTGATACTGCTGAGAACACGCGTGGGAAACTTTGCTCTTACGCACGCACAACTCCACAGTTGTCATCGCCTCAATCTCCACAGCCTTGGCTGCAAATTTGAATGAAGCCCAGTGGTGCCACAGTCCTTTCCTCCCCCTCTTTACAGTCGTCTTTTTGTCCCCACTTTGAAATATATTTTCATACAATGCCAACTGAAAGCCCTCAAAGCTGGAATGCTTGCTGTCACTTAGACTATGCAAGGGAGAAAAGTTTTATTGGAAACATTCCTTCCCTTTCTTTTAATTTTTGCTGCTCCCACGCTGTTGTTGGCAGTTTTAGATCCATATCAGAAGAAAAGCATGTAAAATGCATGCAGTGAGGCAGTGGTCCTGTAAGGCACTTCATACACAAATATCTGCAGCTGTGCACTGCTTCTGATCTGTAGGAGACTACATATGGGCACTGAGATCAGCGCACATCAAATCCCTGTTATTAAATGCATGTGTCTTTAAAGCAATCAATCTTAATTCCTGCTAAGAAAGTCCAATAATAATAAGAAAAATAAATTATATTCACCCCCAGCAGAAGGGAAATTACAGTCTCATTCTCTCTTCAGGTTATACTGGCCCAGAAATGCAAGAACATAAAAGACTAATAAGGCTTCTAGCGAGATGTCTTAAAAAACCTGAAGTACAATTAGCATTCAAATCATATTTACAATTTTTTCCTCTCTATTGCCAGATGTCTTTTATGGCTTCGCACTCTTGCTAGGCAACAAGAACCATCAGCTAAAAGCCAAAACGGTGTATTCAGATTCCTACCTAATGTACATTTTAACAATAAAGATAAGAAGCTGGAAACAAATTAACAGGCAAGATATTAATCTCCAAGCACATTTACATTGAGTTTAACTGTCTTACTGAAAGCAGTCCTTATAAACTTAGGAGCACAGAGCATAATAAAGGAGAAGCTAAGTGACAATTAAGGAGTTGCTATATGCAACTGAGACTAGCTGGCCCAAAAGTTCACTTTGGCTTCATTGCCTGAAATCATAAGCTGCAAATGAAGTAAAAACAAGAATAAGATTTATTGGAAAGCCAATGAATAGCAACACTTTCTTGCATTTATTATTTTTCTTATATTTGAATTGAGATATAAGTATATGCTGACCTTTGAAATACATGCCTAAAAAGTACAGCATTTTTGTCATGAGTTTAGGAAATGTAATGTAAGACAAGAGACTTAGGAAGGCTTACAATAATAATTCACAGGAAATACTGCATTTCTGTCATGTAATTTTACCACCAGCATAAATTCAAATGGGTATATATTTCAGCTGGCTTCTGGAGAGCTACCCATCAGTACAAATTGCCACAGAATGAAGCAGCCATACACCTCAAAAGCTATTGACTTTAGCAGAAGCATATCTTGCAGCCTTGCTCATGCAGAAATTCCTCCCAATGACTTGAGAAATGTTACTGATTCAAATAAATTAAGAGACAACAGAAAATCTGGCATTATGCAGAGCAAAGGCCTTTCTTTTTCTACTTACCCAGGTTACTGATGAAATCAAATTTTTATACAGGTTTGTGTTTCTGCCCTGATTTTATTTTCAGATTTACATTATATGTGCACATCTACATTCTGTCATTGATCCACAGTTGTGCATGAGGTATTTCGGGACATTTCTCCAGCCTGAGCATAACCCCTAGAGGAGCCACTTGTACTGCTGAACACAGCAACTCACAAAAGACCCACAGCTGTCATCTACAAGGAATATTTAATTATATGACTGGAATAGGTTGGTGATTTCTACCCTAGCTGACCCTTGTGCTTCTAGTGAATATATAGATCCAGCAGGACACACATCTAGGCTCAAGTTTACATATTTCTAATTTTACTTACAGAAGGACAGAATCTTAACTATAACATTTAGCAGGGAAATAAAAGAATTTCTGCTTTTAATAAGGGTAATGTAAAAAATACTAATTAGTATTATTTAAATACTTAATTCTACATATATAGTAGAATTAGCCTAGGCAACAGTTAGTTTGAAAAGGCTGGAGATATTTTGCGGTTAGTTTTGCTTTATTTCCCAGCGTAGTATAATCTTAAATTGCAGATATGGGTATCTGACATTACAGTATGCCAAACACAGCACTTCACACCTTCATTTATTGTTTCTACCCAGCAGATGGCCACCAAGCTTTTGCACTGAGGTGTATAAGAACTGCTCTAATTACCTTTATCTTTGGAGTGAGGTAGGCATGCTATCTTTTAGTTACTTTCCTTCATTGTGAGTCTACCACTGCAATTTCTGTTTTCTTGTCCTTGCTGTGAAATGCTGAGTCTTGGTTGTGTTTGTTTCAAAAATACTGCAATTCTCCTATGAGAACAGGTGAAATTTTCAGTTGATAATACATCAAAAAGTGCTCTTCGCAAGGCAGTCCCTAAGCAGTTCCCAGGTAATACAAGTGTCTTTCTTAAAGCTGATGTCAGGAATATTTTGTCACGTGAAGTGAGGCAGGGACAAGCTTCAAACTCACATTGATCATCCCCTCTCCAAAACACTGGCATTTCAATTCCTACATCCCTCTGGTGTGCAACTGATAGGCCTGGGTGATTCATCTCTGCTTTCCTGCATTCCCAGTCTGCTGTTACCAGCTCTTCTTACACTGAAAACAAAGTCTTGTTGGCAACTGGTCATGTAAAATATGACTTAAAAAAACATACCAGTAACAGTGAAGGTGGTAATATGAAATACTAAATTCAGACTGTTGTTGACTTTGGTATTACATGTTTGATGAGCAAGCTGGAATTCCCAAGTTGAGGAAGCAGTAATTAGCACTGAGGCTGGCTCAAATACACATCCATCCCTGTGAAGAGGACGGTTCTGTATCTGTTAAGAGGTGATAATAGAATGCATTCTTCATCCTTCTAACATCTAAAGCCATATTGTGAAGGTAACACACATGCAGCTTGTGACAAACCTGCAAATCCCCAAAGTTCTCTTGGTGGCAAGAGCCCTATTCACATCAAAGGAGCATTTACTTTCCTTAAATGCAGAACTGAGATGATGACTCACCAAGTACTGGCAAAGGTGTCGGCAGGCAACAAGAGAGTGGCTAGTGGAACAGAGATTTAGTGGATGTCTTGACAATGCCACAATGAACAATGTGGAACTAATTTTATTTGGCATATATGCCCAAATTTTCTATTACCAGGTGTTAGCAGCTGTCTGTCAAGGAATAAAAACATGACATCATATTTACAACCCCTTTAACTGCTCCTCTGCCTTCTCATAAAGCATGTATACTCAGCTTTTACCTCCATTTTAATAATCAGTGATGCTACAGTAATATTTACTGCTTTACTTTACAACAATAAAAAACTGGGGAATTATGAATTAATTCAACTTTAGTGGCCAAATTGAGTTCAACCTTTTGGAATATCTTAATCTTACTGAACATTTACAGTTCTATTCCATATTTTCAAAGAGTTTTTAATCAAAGAGTTTTATAATCCTTCAGTAAACAGAAGGAATTCTGCATTTGGAGGTCTGGAGATTTTGCCTACACAGTAAAGATCAGATTGTGATCACATAGATCTTTTACTATGATTTCTCCAATCTTTAGACAAGGATTGGGAAAAAAAGAATACAGAAGTTACGTAAGAAAGAAAAGAAACAAAAAATATAAAGCAAAGGTTTAAGTCCTCTTAATTCTGATTATTTTCTAATGTACCTGTGTATACAAAATTCATCATAATACACCCTTTTTCCTTGCTTTTGCTGAAAGATACATGAAAATAATTACGCCTGCCTTGTCTGAGAGGGCTGGTACATATTAAAAAAATCTATGGGTCACTGAAATGGAGTTTTCTAATAGAATGCATTCGTTGTACACTCATACAATGTGCATTAAAGTAAGAGGAAGCAAAACTTGCTACAAACAAATTTCATCATTTCATACTGTGGTGCATCTGTATAAAACAGCAGCTGGAACAACTCTGCAGGCTTTATAACCTTCTATTAGTGGTTCTCAACACCAAATTACCAGTGTTGTGCACAAACAGAAACTGCCTCACCATTATCAGACAGGCAAGTGGATGTGTTATTTTCTCTCTTTTCTCCTATCCCTAGCTAAGGTCTCATCATAACAACCTCGTCAGCTATCAACAATAATCTGCTCTACCTCTTGTCTTCAAACACAACCTCAAAAAGGACTGTAAGTAATAACCAGCCTGGCTGTGAGCTGAAGGCAGGCAGGGAACAGGGAAAAGCTGTATGTGCAAATGGCTGACCTTCAAAACAGCCATTTGCAAAACATATGTGCTGCCACAAAACAATATTAAGTAACCTTTCCAGAGCTGCCACTCTCAGATTCACTCTGAGGCTAATCAATATTGCCCTGCAGCACCAGAGAGGCATTTTCACATGCTCTTGAAGGCTCCTGGTGAATGTCATTCAGCCTAATACCACTAGCTTCAAAATAGCCCAGCAACAAACCCAAAAGATGTAGCAACAAAGCAAAAGCCAGCCCAAAGTGCTTCCCCCAGCAGATGACCCCACTGGGACCCCCTCCTGCAAAAAACCCTCCAAGACAGAAGCACTTTGAGGGCCACCCAGCTAAACCATAGGAAATGAAGCTGACGAGGTCAGTGAATTTGCTACTTCTGTGAAAGTTAGCTTTCCCTCCACCCAGCCTGTCTGTAGCTTTGTAGGGAAGAGTTTTCGTTTCATAAGGTTTTGTTTTATAAATAATGGTCTGTGCCCATGAGACATCATGGGGTTCACCATAAGTGCCCTTGCTGAGGGATTGTTTTCCTAATATATATCTGAATATTGGACTGCAGGGTCCCGCACTCCCTCAAATTGCAGCAAACACTCAGCAGTATTATCCAGAGGCCTGGGTACCCAGCACAGCTTCAGCTGGAGCCCTGCTCCATTCACCCACAATGGGCTAATGACTGCAGCTCAGAGCATGAGGCACGCACAGTATAGAGCCTAAAAACAACTTTTTCCCTTCACATCACTCATTTGCTCTCCCTGGTGTTGCTCAGGCCTTGAAGCTCCCCAGCTCACAGCAGGAACTTCAATCCACTGTGTTATGACAGGCACACTCCAGCAGCTAAGGCGGCTCCTCGATTGCACTGGCACTCTAATTTATAAACTCCTTCCAGCATTTCAAAAATTAAAAACTAAGCTTGTTTGCCATGCATCTGATATACTTCCTCCATACAAAAAAGTCCGTGTGGAAACATAAATTTTTAATGTTCCTTTCTCCATTACTGATTCCCTCCATACTTAGTGCTCATACTTTGTGAAGCACAGAATGATCTGTTGTTCATTTAAGAGCTTAAAATCCATACCAGTTTCTCGTAAGTAAAGCCAACACACTGCTTTACTCAAGCGAGATCTACTGCACAAAACACAATTACCCATCAATTGACTACACATCAATGGGACAGCACATGATTAGACAACAGTGGGGAATCCTAATGATCCCCTGTGAGAATTAGGGGAGTGCAAGCCTCTCATTTTCTGCTCCATGATCTGTAGATGAAAAGTGCACTGGAAAGAATACAAAATGAACGGCAGTAATTCTGTGTGCATCCTAACTTCATTTCCATGGGAATGTGGAAATGTAACAAGACCATGATGATCATATGGAAGATGAAATAAAACACTGACCACATTGTCTTAAGAGCACAATGACTTGTCCAATCTTTAGCCCTGATGTTCTTAAGGTGGCTGTAAGACACAAACACTCAATCTCCAAGAATTTGGAGGTTCACCAATATCCACAGGTGAACCAGATACACTGTGCTGCAGCTCTAGGGACATTTCACCTGATAGACTATGCTGCAGCTCTAGGGACATTTCGCCTGATTCTGAGTGGAGGATTACTCCTCCGACAGCGCAGCCAAAATAATACAGCCCTCCCAGGGCCAAGCATAGGGCAACAGCACACTGCAAGAATGCTGACTAATTTTACTTTCATTCATTCCATTCTCCATCCCATGGGTAAGGGAGAACTAAAACCATGCATATGGGTTTATTTAATCTTCTGAAGAAGAAAATGAGTTTAAAATGAGCTATAAACCGTGATTTCACACTCTATTCCTTTCAACTCAGGACATATCAGCATCCCAAGAGAGATCTGAATGTTACTAAAGGCTATCAAATTAACAGAAATACATTGATAAAAAAGAGTTATGCTATGCCAGTGCAGCAATAATGGTGCTAAGTGATGGCAAAGTGTGGCTAAGCTGAAAGCAAAATTCCATTTTTGCGTGTTCAGAAATACACATGCAATTTCTGTCACCTGATTTTTGTCCTTGCTTGATTTTTGGACTCATTTTAAAGGGATTCTGTGGCTTTTTCTTTTGTGGTTCTTTCACAATCAGTACTTTACAAGGTTTGACACAAAAAGCTCTTCAAAGCTGATCAAATTTCTCCACAGCTTTAGGAAATCTAGTGATGTATACACCACAACACAAATTCAGGAATTATACAGGGAAATTAGGGCATCAGTGTCCAGCACATGCACTTTTAGCAGAAACCTCCTGTTTTTCCTACTTTCCTACAAAAACCTAGTATCTTTCAGTAAGTGGATGTTTTACTGTTTTGGGACTCTTGTGTCACACAGTAAAAAAAACCCACAATGTTTCCTTTGTTCCCTGGGCAGCCAATTTTGCAGAGCACATGCCAACATTATCAATGAGATTTTCCATACTAGATTAACCTCTTAGTCCACTTTGTCCACTACCAAGTGACTAATGTTATCCATATGGTATTTTCAAATATTACTTATTTTGCCAGTCTCAGTAAACCTAGTTTGGTTTCCTTCCTTGGCAACAGATGTGTATTGAATGAGGCTCTCAGTGAGCAAGAGCTCTCTAAAATGTAGCTCAGTTTTCTCTTGTTAACTTTATCCTCTCCCAAATCTTTCCCATCTCACTGCTCAATTGCTATGCAATTAGTAACATCCCTTCTTTCTTTAGTTTTTTCATCAGTACGGTTCAGTAGAAATCAGTATGTCTTTAAGACACTTTGAAGGAATTAAATGGTTGATTTAGCCTGAAACTTATTTCTTGTCATGTTGGGTGATGATCAACACGGAAGGAGTAACAGTGAGGCACTTTTTACAGTGCTCTAAGTTAAGTCAGCAAAGGACTGGGAGAGAAAAGATGGGGCCATTTCTGACTTTCCAGCATGCACAAACACCAAACACCTACAGTTTTGGCAAGCATCTGAGACCTGCAGGTCTGGCTCAAACTCGTCTTTCCTTCCACTGCTCTGATTCTGTGGTGAAATATCTCAGGTAACCAGAAGAATCTGACAGCACATCTATTTTTCTATTATTTGTACTCACCAGTGCAGTACTTGAGCAGTTAATTATAACAAGCAGCGTACCAAAACCAGCGTGCTTTGGCAAACATCACTTAGGACACTTCTTTTGCAAGCTGCACACATATAAAGTGAATATCTATCTCACTTCTACTTTGAGGAAGTAATAAAGCCTTTGGGTCACAGACATTGAAATTGCCCATATACTGGAAGAATTGAAAAGATGAAATACATAGGCTGCTATGCCATATTTTGGACGACCTTCTTACTCCTAAAGTGCCCATGACTATGTGATGTTGTTTGCTCCCTGTCTCAAGTCATTCCCTGTACATTCAATTAGCAAAAATAATTGCTTCATCACAAACTGAATAAAAATGCCAAGACCCATTTAGAGACAACAGCAATCATTAAACAAAACCCATTTACAGAAGAGTTGAAGGCATTTCAAATACGCATATGAGATTAAAAATAGAAGAACACTTCAGAGTGTTCAAACTGCAGACAAAATCCTGTTTAATTTCAAAGGTGGCAGGGTTACTAATGCACCAGCTACTTCAAAGACGACAAAATAAATTGCTATTTTAAAACACTGGCAGTTCCATCCAACATGATGGGGAATACATAAGATTTGCCAAATATGAAATGTAATGCGCACAGGTTGTTCAAAAGATGCCTTAATTTGCATGAGTGAGCACTACAAAAGGCATAAGTTATCATCACAGTTGGGCTCAACTTTGGAAATTGCTGTTCAGTCATGAACCTCAAACAGTCAACCCAAAAGGCCATCTCTCCATTTTATTCCATAATGCTGGAAAAATAAAGTGTTATTTATATAGCTGGAAGGCTTTGCTCTATTATAAAACACAACAGGAGAGTAATTTATTTAATATAATTGTTTAGCATGTGCATGACCATAGATAAATAGCAATCCACTGAAGAATTTAAGGCCTCCCCTGAAATATTTTTATAATCCCCTCAAAACCGATGAACTTTTGACTCAATACTGGGTTTCATTTTCAACAACTATTTTTCCTAAATCTGTTAGCAAGCTCTTATTACCTTTGCACTAAATGCAATTAAAAACCCAATACCATACACACAGGAAGGGATATGCCTGGTTACTGGGATCCTCATTCTCAGGCTGGGCTGGCAAGAGCTGTTCATCCACATTGAATTTAACTGGCTCCATACAGCAACTCAGTGAAGTTGCCAAATTAAATATTAACAGCCACATTTGGTTTATGTTTGAAAAGTTTCCCTTGCATTTAGGAGCTCATATAAACACAACACTGTGTGGATAACACTAGCTGAGTCTCTAGGCTTCTCAGATTCTCTGTCCTTTGCATCATATTGTCTCAATGACAAAATGGTCACCTGGAGAGATTCAAGCCCAGCAGTTTTTATGAAATTATAGTTTACGGATCAGGTGATCCTTTAAGATGCCTTCAGAAGATGAGAATAAGGAAATATATCATGAAAACATTCAAATTTATCAACAAAAACTTGAAGCCTGTGTTAAAAAAAAAATTGAGAGAAGAAACTGGAGGAAACTGCACAACTGCACAGGTGTTTGCAAATAGTGGCTGGGTAAATAAATTCAGGCACAGGATAGGTACACACTGTGTGATGAGGGAACAGCTCCCTGCCAAGTCTGAATTTTTACCAAGACTTACACATCTCCATCTGATCTAGAGAGCCAAAACAAGAACTCAAGCTCCACAACTGCTTTGAAATTGCGAGGAATTGCTACCAGGACATTCAGTGACAGTGTAAACCATGTAAAAGAATGATTCTTAATGATTAGTATTTACTATATGATGGCTATTCATCCAGTTTTACAGGGACTTGAAGTATTCCTGAAAAAAAAAACCCTATACTGAAAAATAAGTGGAATTTTTAAAGCTTTTTTCTGTCACTTTTTTATATCACACACATGTGTGTGTGTATATCTTTATGGATATACATATATAAATAAGGTACAATACTTAAATCGGTGTCTCCAGCTTCTATCAAACAAGACAAATGTCAAAGTAGTAATATCATACTTTTCCTATTAATAAAACAAGAGGACAATATCACCTTTCAGGAGTGGGAATGCCTCATCATGTTCCCCCCTCCACTCCAAATTCATTGAACAGTAAATTTTTCAAAGGGCTCAAGCTTGTTCATTCATTCTTATTTTCCTCCAGCTTTGCATAGCTCCTTTGAAGCAGCTGTCCACAAAGGATCAGATACTGAGTTTTCTAATCCTGTTTCAACTTCTCAGCAAGACTTATGAGTTCTGTTAAAGATCAGGCAATATTTTTCAGTGCTGAGGCCTTCAAGGCATCTGAACAAGGATTGAGACCCCAAATACACTAAACAAAGGTGACAGTGCTGTTGGCCGTGAAACTCCTTAAAGGAGATAATTTCCATTAATGAGAAAATAAAAAAAGATCCCATGATTTAAACCAGCTCATATCATGCCATCTGAATAAGAAAACATATGTACATAAGAAACTTCTACAACAAAGTAAATAGGAAACAACTGGGATTTTAGCAATTGTGCTATATATGAAAAATGTTCAAAAAATGGTCAAAGTATATTGTGGGATAGAAAGCCAAATGTTCCTGCGTATTCCTTCCTTAAAATGATGCTATGTTTAGCAAAGATTGTAAACTCTCATATATAGAGTATGGAGTGTGAATCCTACCACAACAGTCCTGCAGGCAAGCATTTTCTCTAAACATGCATTATTCTGGGAAATTGCAAGTGCATGTGAACACGTGCATGTGTGTGTGTATTTATCTGTGTATGTATGTGTGTGTGCGCCTGGGCACATTTGTGTGCGCCGTAACACATTTGCGTTATGAACCTCCACATCTCACAAGTGCAGAGGTTCAAATTTCAGCTGGGTTGACAGTGCTTCTTAGTTAAATTATTCTTTATCCATTTCTGTGAAATATTTTTTGACACACAGGATGGAGATTTTGTTTTCTGAAATTTAGCATGAATCTTGGACAGATGTTTGGGTTATTAATGTCATGCAAATATAGCAAATTTCTTCTCTAAACATATTCCCCCTCACCCCTCCTACAGTTAAGGGATTTTACAGGGGAACTGCCAACTCAGGCTGCTGAGTTCATACCCACGCAAAGGCTCCTGCCCAGAAGGTTTCAGGACTGGAATGTACCAGTAAAGGTGAGTTCCAAGGTACAAGACATGCTGCTGACCTTTAACTGCTCCTTTGAGATGCAGTGCCATATGGAACTCACAGGCAGGGTGTGTGCTGGCACCTAGCAGTAAATGCAGAGGGCAAGCTGCCAGCCACCTTCCCTTCATGCAGTCAGAAAAGGGGCAGAGAGGGGCCCGTTGCTCAGCTAAGGAGTTCAGAGATCAGATCAAACCCTTCAACAGGGGAACTGTAACAGGAGAAAAGGTTGAGAATGTACACACTTAGTGGCATGTTTCAAAGTCAGACCCAAGTGAGTATCCTTGTGATATCCAAGGGAGTATGCCCTTCTCCTCTGCATGTGTGCATGAGCATTCTGTGGATAGCTTCAGCTAGAACCCCATGACTTAAAGACAGGGGAGGCACAGTCGTGTCCAAAGTCGTGACGTGAACCAAACCGAAGCACAGCCCCGGCCAAGTGCAGCATTGCTCCTAAAACATCAACAGTGACACAGCACAACTCCAACTGGTGCTCCAGGCAGCTGCCCTGCCAAATACTCAGACATGGAGAGCAACAATGAGACCTTGGGTTTGCCTGTCTAGCCTTCAGCGAAGTGGGGAATCCCAATCTGAGATTTGAGAATGTTCCTTTACCTTGCAAGAATTCCACTGTGATTTATTTAAAAATATTTTTTGTTTGTTTTCTTTTTGGTTTTGTTGTTGTTGTTGGTTTTGGGATTTTTGGTTTGGGTTGGGTTTTTTTTGAGAATAGGAGCCTGTTTAACACTTCTGTAGTAGTCTCACAAAGGTGAGTAGGCCTCTAAAAGGTTGCGTTCTACCAACAGAGAAAACCAGAAACTGTCAACAGTTCTTGTGCTGACAGGGCTCTCCTGAAGACCCATTTTGTCTGGTTTTGGAGCCCAGCTGATGAGAGCACAACTTTCTGTTATTGTCTTATTTCCTTGCTTGTTTGCAAGTTGCAGATCACGGGACTGACAAAAAAATGAAACATCAGAAGTTTCATAGATGAGTAGATGGTTTTGCAGTATTCACCATCTCAGTATGAAACACAAGGAGATCAATGCTTGAGTTACAGATCAAAGAGACAAGAAAACCTCTAATTGGGGATTTTTTCATCAAAGTCACACACATGGAATTAACATGGAATTAACATGAGTAATTAATAATCCAGGCTAAGATTAGTCAACCAAATTCTGGACATAGATCCCAGAGAGCTGCTCAGTTTTGCTTTAGAACCACTAGAGATAAATAGCCTTTTCTAGATCATGAATCATCTTTTTTTTTTTTGAAGATGCTGTCTGGTTTAGATTTGATGAATTTCATTCCATTTTACTTTTTAACCTCTGACTGCAAAAAGAGCACAACTAACCTGCTTTGAAATAGATATCTATCTTAAAAAAATATGAAATTTCACAGGATAGATTCCACCTGTGAGGCAAGGCCCATTATGATGAGCAGAAGTTTACTCTAAATATCAACACGTTTGACAGCTTTAGCTGTTTCATGGAAGCTTGGCCTATCCTAGTCTTTGGTGGACTTTAATGAAATGTCTTTTAACCCAGAAAAGCTCAGTTCTGGGAAAAAAAAAGCTCTGTAACAGTTATGCAACGATGCATTTGACTTTAGTCCTTGAAAAATAAGGACAATGAAAGTTATAAAAATGTGATGATATTCTCTTAGCCTTTTTTTCTCTAATAGGGTTTGGGTATTGTAGCACAGTTTAGCCTTATAAAGGCAGATCCACCACACCTCTTAAGAAATCCATCATACATACCCAATCATTTGAGATGATAGAATTTAAGATAAGGTTTCAGAAAGCAAACATTAGAGGAAGATATGCCATGAAACACTGCCCAAACAGCATTGACTACATCCTGCATGTAACAAAGACTTATTGTCCTTAGAAGAGAACACCTTTTGACCAGATGATGTTCCAGACTCTGCCTTGCACTCTGGAGGAGCTCAAGAAAGAGCTCAGTTCTGAAATTGTTAATTCCTCATTTATACAACATGCTTCTTATTCCCAGTTAGAGAAGAGAGAGAAGAGAAGAGAAGAGAAGAG
>JAYDZK010000169.1:35838283-35851049 GCA_034509185.1 Euphonia xanthogaster | reverse complement strand
GAGAAGAGAAGAGAAGAGAAGAGAAGAGAAGAGAAGAGAAGAGAAGAGAAGAGAAGAGAAGAGAAGAGAAGAGAAGCAATTCCAACTGATTCAATTTGAAGAGCAACAGCATATGCCAAAACATTAGGATAGTATGAGAGATAGTTTGAGACCCTTTTTGAAAGAACAACAATTATTAAAAATAACACAACATACTGAAACGAAAAGATTTCCTCCAGATTTTAAGTTGACAGAGAAAAGCACAAGATTCCAAAATGCAGAGAGATTAGACAAGTATTTAAAAGAAATACAAATAACATCTCAAGTGAGCTTGGGTAAACACAGTGCCCAGCACCTGAAGATGGTCTAGCACTTGATGTATTATAAGCCTTCATTTTCCAGTACTAAATATGAGGATTTGGGAGACTTTATGTAATTTTAGTAGTGCACCTTATTGCATTATTGTGGGGGGAGGAAAGAGACATGAGGAACAAAGGAGGGACCAGCAGGGGAATTCCACACTCATAGTCCATTGGAAAAAAATACTGTAAGAGAAGGCCCTATGCAACTTGCTTGGCAGATAGCAGCTGGCTTTCTTTACCAATGCTGCATCTGATTCAGAATTTAAAGAGGTTGAAGATTTTTCAGAACTATGCTTTTATCCTGCTAAATGTTTTGGAAAACAAAAAGAGGAACTGCTTCAATTATTTATTCACTGTCCACTCAATTTATCAGAAAAGGAAGATCTAAAAGCATAAAGGGCAGCCTGTTTCTGTGCAGGAACACTCAAGTACTTGTCATCTGACATAAGCAAGCCAAATAATGCTGAGTCCCTTCTACTTTTTATTCCTGCAAAGGATTAAATTCAGAGATTAACCATCATGTCTGTCAACCACAGGCTCACATATTCACGAACAATCACAAGAGAACCTAAATCAGTACTTAACATGTAATTTTATGCTGCATCTTCAAGAGCAGCATGTTCACTCTATAATAGTACAGAGACAAGAGTCATTCAATAAGCTGATTCTGATATATGAAAGTTTTGGAGAGTTTTACAAGGTTTTTTCTATTATTTAGGCTTGGGAAAATAAGCTCAGTCTAGTTTTAGGTTGTTATTTTGAAAGATAATTAGGATTGCAAGCAATTTAAATATTTTTTATAGTAAACCATAGACTGCAAAGTTACATTTTGAAAAATATTCTAAATATTTGCAATAGCAAGAAGAAATTCAACATCATTTGAAAATAAGGCATTAAACAAAGATAATTTAGGGATAGTGCTGGACCTATAGATGTGTGCTGGAACCCTCCTTTTGCTCTGATTAGCATCCAAAACTGATGAAGATTGTGAGCACCAGGAATACGCTTTGACTGGATGATGAAGTACAGCAGAAGAGAAAATGAGCCTTGGTATGGTCTTGTTTTTTCAGTGGGTCAGGAGCCAGACCCACTCTCTGTGAATCCATCACTGTAACCCAATTCTTTCCTGTTATGTTCTGGAAAACTTCTGCAATGTCCAAGTCACTTTAAATCCCAAAGAGGCTTCCCACTGGCTACAACAACTTGGTTTGGGAAAATGGGCGCAGATTCAGGTCATGATTCATTTTTCAACCTTTTCTGGCACATGTGGCATGGAACTAATAAGCAGCTTGCAAGCTTCATGATTTGTCAGTAGCCCTTACATAACCTGACTTCTAACAGTGACAGCAGGAGTCACAGCAATGGGTACTCAAGAGCCTCATATAATAAGCAGAACTGTCTAAAAGTCTAAGAAATACAGAATTAAGGGAATATTTTAGCCTTTATTGAAGAAGCCAAATACTAGAAGTATGAAACTCTAAGGAAAACAGCATAATTATTCACATTCTAGATTCTTTATGTGCTCCTTATTGAAAAAAAATTATTAAAGGTTTGCAACATTTTTCCTAAAATTCAGAATAGTAAATAAAGAATAAAACTGGTGCTAAATATGCAGTTACTTTTACTCATATATCCTATCAGAAAATATCATATGTCTATATCTGCAAATATTCTAGAAAATGAGACATGCATTTGAATCTTTAAGGTCTTGTTTACCAAAGACAAATTCTGAATTCATCACTTCAAATGCTGGCATGTGAAAACTGAACTGTTCTAAACACACAGAATATTGTGAAGTATTTCTTTTTCAATCTTTTCTTTTTGTTCTTTCTCAAGCAATTAAGACAGGTTGGAGAAATCAACACTGTTTTTCATAGATTCATTTTTAGCACTATCAGCATTTTAGTTTCAACTTTTAATTGGTCTATTATGCTATGGAAACAGTATAATTTTGTTTTTACATTACATAAATGATAATACAAAATTCAGAAATAAATGCTCTCAATAGAAGAAAAAAATGAAATACACACATTCCTATTAACATTCTGATTCTGAATAATCTGCATATCTCAATGTAACGTGTGCTGATGGGAAGAAACACAGACCTGATTTTGAATGGGAACTGTTGGAAGTAGGGCATGGGCAATAAAAACGCTTTCAAATCATTCATCCAATTACATTTACATAAATCAAAGTGAGCTAAATGAAAACTAGAAACTTTGCAGATATTCACACAGATCATAAAAGGAATAAATGCATGTATTCCTTTCATGGTGCACTGGACATGGCTGAAAAATGTCAGTGGTCTGATTAGTAAGAACTTGCACATAGTCACCACAGTAATTCAAAGTATGTCTTGGCTTTAAACACTTATATAGTTGCATAATTTCAGATAAAATTACTGCAAAAATGCTCTTTATATGCAGCTGTCTCTGACAGAACCTAATATATATATTGAGGTCATGTTCATTTGAGAAAATTACCATGGCCTAAACTGAAATGTTAGCACCAGCTGAAGTGCTGTGTCTGCCTTAAGTTTTGAATTGTCCACAGTGAAGCAATCAGGTTATTTTAAAGCTCTTCTATAATTAGATCCCAAGTTCTTAATTTTGTTTTGAGCTTACATCAAGTTTCTTGTCATAAACGCTGAACTCCCATAAGAAATAGGAATAAGAGGGGCTGGAATATGGTAATGGACTGAGCATTGAACCTATGTTTTAAAATCTGGATTCAATTCCCAGCACTCTTGCATTACCTTCAGCAAGTTTTTTCACCTTCCTGCACCACACTGTGGTTTTTTTCCCAGTTGCTTTTGCTGTTACCATTATATATTCGAAGCAGAGACCATTTCATATAATGTGTTTGGGCACTTCTACAGGGTGACACTACTCCAGAATTCAAGCCTTTAGATGCTACTGTAGCATCAATCAGAAGGTAAAAATAAAAACTTAAGATGTTTTCCAAACATCAGTGTTTCCATCCTGAAAGTCTTGTACTGTGACTCGTACTATCCAATAAATCATTGTTGAAAAAGACTAAATGTTGTTAATCCCTAATCAAAATATTTTTCCAATTTATTAACATGAAATTTACACAGGAAGCAATTTTAAATACTTACTAAATATTTACTCCCTTACTTACCATGATCTTATGAACCATTATGAAAAATTAATAGTGTGAGCTGAACTGATATTAAATAAAGTTTTAAAGCATTTCTGTTTTCTTTAATCTTTTTTCTAAAAATGACTTCATCAGCATCTCAGTGACCTTTTTGAGGGAAGGAAGAAGGGAACTGCATTTGCTTACCTAAATCTGCTAATATGGTTATCCCTTCTGAATCGGGTGTCTTGGCATAATATTTTAGACCAGAGAGCAAACAAGAAACATTCTCCTCAAAGTGAGAGCTGAAATCTGTGTCTCTCATCTCATTTCCTGTCTTTCTGGTTTTTAATCAAAATATATGAAGACGTTGCTTAAAATGGGTATTCAGTCGCATGAATATTGTGGAACTGCTAGGATATAGATGTTTAGCAGTAGAAGAGAAGTATGACAGAGGTTAAATCCCACTGATCTCATTCCTTATTAGAGCCAATGGATCACATTCCGATGATTCAAGGCATCTCACACAAAAACTATGAACCACATATAGGCCCCTATATGCTCCCCAGCAGTAGAAATTTGCTATCCTGTTATGTAAATATCTAATCATTCTCCAAAGTGTTGAATGCTCATCCAATTTCAGCAGAAACACAAGAACATAGTTCAGGGTGCAGCTGAAACAGCATTAGAGGGCTCTGAAAGGGCCTCACTGCGTCTGAAGGATACCAAATTGCCAACATCCTCCTATAGATAGATACACCCACACTCAAAGAGCAAGAAAAAGATCTCCCTCTTTCGATTAAATGCATTTCTGGCATTTGTATCATACAAACTCCAAAGCACTTTTAAATGTGAACACTCCTAATTAATACTGAATAATTGCAACTCCCAAACTGACAACAGTTAATATTTATTTCTTTAACCAATCTAAATCATTTATCTCAAGTCAGTTTTAATGTTCCCTGTTACCCAGCCTCTTTGAGGATAGGAAAGATACACGATCCTCAGGAGGCAGTTTTACCCGTTGTAGGAGAAAACGTAAGGACTCCCAGGGAAGACTGGCAGTGCTCTTTCAACATGTCTTGCTTTCACTAGATCTCAAGTTGATACTTGTGGTGGGTTGACATTGCCTATACACCTGGTGCTCACCACTCTACCATTTCCCTCCTTAGCTGGGCAGGGGAGAGAAAATACAATAAAAGGCTTGTAAGTCGAAATAGGGACAGGGAGAGATCACTGACTAGTTACTGTCATGGGCAAAACAGGTGAGACACAGGGAAATTAGTTTAATTTATTACCCATCACCTCAGACTAGGGACAATGAAAAATGGAGCTATTCTTATACTTCTTTCTGGTTGAAGCTGCACAGATTTTTATCCCCTGCTTCTTGACTCTGTTATCCCAGAGGTGCCACCACTGTCACTGATGGCCTTGGCCTTGGCCAGTGGTGGCTTCACCTTGGAGCTGGCTGGCATTGACTTTGTTGGACATGGGAGAAACTTCTGGCAACTTCTCATAGGAGCCACCCTTGTAGCCCACCTGCTACCACAACCTGGCCACACAAACCAAATACACCAGTTTAGGTATTATATTACAGGAGCTAACACAAATTTTGTTACTACACAGGTATCAAACTGCTCTTTCCCATTGTGATGCACCAACTTCACACAAGTGACAGTCTGAGAATGTGGTGCTCCCCTGTCAGAACTCAGGACATCCAAAAGCTTCTCAACAAGACTGGGCATTTTTAACAACAGAGTGCCTCTAGGGAATATCCTAGGAATATACCTCAGAAAGGTATGCCATCTTGCATAAGAGAAGTTGTTCTCTCCATGAAAGAATGTTACAACACCATATCAAGTAAAAGATCAGAACTTCAGTTTCTTTACAGAAAAATGAAAAGGTAGCGAGTCAATAGCACTTTCATTTTCCTACAATGCTCCAGGGTAACTGAAAATTTGCACAAGAAGAAAATATAGATAGATATAAATATTTCTTCTGCATGGAGCCACCCACTCAAATGATTGGAAAAAAACAAACATCGCCAGCAGTAGTTGTGTAAATAAAGTGTAATAGGTATACTGTGACTATGTTTGTACTGCATCTTCCAGTTTGTTTTTCTACTTGCAATTACATCATTACCTGAGCCAACTTTTTGTATTTAACGTGCCCTTAGTACCAGCTCATGTTATTTCCTAAAAACTCTCTCATAATGCACAAGACTACACAAGGTCAGAAATTTCAGCTATTGAACCACTGCCATCTGAAGCTAGTTTTCCCATCATGAACATCTTCAGTTATCAGATTGCTTTTTCCACGTTTCCATTTTCACTCAGTAAAGGAAAATTACATGCATCTCTACTTTAATAAGGGAAAAAATACAAATTCAAGACCTCATGTCAGAAATCCAGTGGTTCAAATAAGACTGTTTTCCTTCCATCTCCCTACTCTAATGCTTATTGCTCTTTTCCCCTGTGTTCATTAAACTGTCCTGTCTACGGTAATATGAATCAAAGTCCACTCAGAATTACAAGACCCTAATGCAAAATGATCTATAAAGAACTTCATACTGCTGCTTAATTTGCCCATCTTTAGGGTAAGTTGCCAGAGATACAGAGATACCATTCGCATATCAGCTTTCCTAATGACTGGAACTCAGTTCTTAGGTTAGTCCATCAGAAAGAATGCTCATCAAGGCTAATTTAATCAGGTGTGTCTAAACAGTATCCAGTCAATGGAAAGAAAAACATTCACCAGTGAAGCCTAATCTGACTGCTGAGTCCCTGTGTGGAAGACAAACACTCTCTCCTCGACTAAGTATAGATGGAGCTGATGGAGATATCCTTACTGAGGCAATGTCAGCATTCACAAAGAGCTCCAGCAGATCTATCTGCTAACCTCTATTTTCCTTTTTTCAGGCTTTACCATCAGAGGACAAAACTGCTGCCAAAACTCAGACCCAGAGTCTGAGTTTAAAACATCCTTAAACTGTCTCCACACCTCCAGAGTGTATACATTTAGCCATTCTGAAATTCAGATGCATGGAAACGTCACATTTCGCACAACAAAATCTCACTGCAGTGGAGAGGCCTAGGAGATCAAAATCAAACTATAACGAAAAGCTTAGATATAAACACAGAATTTACAAAGTAAACTAAAATCTGAGCATCTGGGAAAAATTATATGCACATTTTTTGTTGTGCAGGTGACAAACACAGAACTTTATGGGATATTAACAGAGGTCCATGCTATTGGACATTATGTGTATGTATGCCACTAAAAATTAAGATGTGCATGTGGGTATTGACCATGCTCATTCATGCAAGTGCACTCAAAAAAACATTCAGTGACACGAAAACAGTGTCATTGCATATGTATTTATGACTTTAAGGTGGATTCCTGCATTTTATAAATTTCTGAAGCAACTAAAGAGTTGAGAAAGGAAGCTGATGCTGTGATGTTGATCATAGTAGCATCATCCCAGGCATCTGTACTGTGGTACAGGAAAAGGCAGGGCCTTGACAACAAGCAGCGGTGTGACTTCTTTCCAGAACACAGTCTTTCTGATTGTGCAGGAAGCAGGCACAGGGAACACATCAAAAATACAGGCAAGATGTGTAAAGGAAAAAGAAATTACAAAGAATGGACACTGACATCTATGCAACAAAAGATTACTCACCAGGCTTCACTACTTCCTTGGTTCCTCTGATATTCAAGGGTATCACAGACTCACAAAACATCGACCTTCACAGCAACCCCACGTGGGTGAGAAGCACTCCCCTCACTACACAGCGAGGACAGGAGGCAAGAGAGGACAAGAACAGGGAGGAGGGAGTCCAATGCAGCCTGGAAGATGGCACTGAGAGGTTTGGCCACCTGACCAACCTGAGATGTGAACTGAGGAGCCAGAGCACATCTCCTCATTCGGCTCCTGAAGACAGAACTCAGGACAGGGACTCAGTCAAGCAAGACTTGCAAGTTAAGGCCTGTAAGCACCAAGGAAAAGGACTGTTGATCACTCTAAATCCTAAGTGAAGCACCACCTTTCCACGTTTTTCATGAATATTTCTTTCCACAGCCATAATTGTCAAGTGAACTAGATTTTCCTATGGCACATGGAAAGGGAATTCCCCACAATTAGGACGAGTACATAAAATTTATTTTCCTTATTTGAATATATATAGCATCTAATTTCCTGATTGCCATATGTCACACAACTATGTTCAGAAACACCAAAACAGGAAAACATACCTGCCATAAACTGTTCTTTTAAAAACATACCACCAGCAAAAGCATGGTATTAATTTTAGCATAATCTGAAATAGGATAAGAATAAAGAGCACATTTCCCATGTTACGTGTATTTTCAAGTTTAAGGTACTCAAAACTAAGATGCTTACATTTTCTAAATTTAAAAGCAACATGCATGGCAAATTATATTCTGGCCAACACTGCTCATCAATCAAACATTCAAGGTTTTCCTGGACATACAGAGCTTTCACTGCAGTGATTCAGGCAGAGTTATATAAATTTTTACCTTGAACCAAAGAGAGGACTTAATAGTTGGTAGTGAAGGATTACTTTCAAATTCATCTTTTAACTCATTTCTCATCTTCAGTCATATTTTCTCTGAACTTTAAGAATGAATGTAGGCTATTCAGTTTAAGGAAAACTGGCTGGATAAATCAACAGCATCACACATTTTGCGTCAGACCAAATATTGATCCATGAAGAGTTATTTCTGAAGATTATTAGAAATTGAAAGCTTCAGTTTGTTCTTTTTTTGTAACTCATTCATCTATTCCTATACAATTTGAAGTTTCATTTATGATTTTTATAGTTTGGTCTACACTTTCAAAAAATATTCAGGAGAAGTACACAAAAATTACCATGCCTTTAGGAATTTTAAAGTATAAATCTGCACTTCTAAACTACAATGCAATGCTTTCAAATAAAATAATAAGCTATTTTATGCTTTATATTTAACTTGTTTACAAAGAAACTAAAATAAAAAATCAAAAATTTGGGAATCACAAATGCACAAAAATTTAAGGATCTGATCTCCCAAGAAAACCTAGACTCAGATAAAAATTTCATCATTATTGCCCATTCCCAATTTCATGGAGAATTAAAAGCACAGGAAACTTCTTTAAGGGATTCTTTATTACATTGTGTACTCTGTTGGGGTTTTTGAGAACTCAGTAAAATTAATAATTTTCAGCTCAAAAAGACAAGGCATTATGTACCTTAGCTGGAAGCTATTTTATTTGTATATTATTTAAACAGTTTCAAAAGTATATAACACAGGGTTTAGTTTCTGCCCTGGTAACTTTTTTTCAGCTGCTTTATATGAAGTTTGCTGCTATTAACTAGATGGGATGTAAAGCACTAAGGAACATCAAAAAGCGGTTCTGGGATAAATATGTTTCACTGCCAACAAAGGAACTGAGTGTTTCTGCAAATCTAAGACAGAGTTTGGTTTTCTTTAGCAATTGATGCTTTGTCAATGCTCTTAAACATGAACAGTTTCCATAATGCATTCAGTATATTATATTACCAGTTTAGCTTTCAAGCAGAGTATACTGTCACACGTCTGTTCTACCTCCCATATGTTCCAAACTTTAAAGATTTTCCAAATATCTGGTTTGGTCCCAGTGCTGTTCTATTGACAACAGGCCCAAACAAAATTTGTAAGGTAATGAAATTACAGGGTATGTTGCTTTGATCTGTTCTCTTCAGTGCACCACACAAACCAGACCCTGAAAAGTACATTTGAAGATAAACAGCTCATAGTGTTGAAGCACTGTGCATTTTCAGCATTTCCTGTGCTGAAAGTCAGCCTTGAGTGGGCTACGTAGATAAATGAACACCATGAAAAGCAAAAATAGATCTGCTTGTGAGATGCTTAACACTGCCTGTGGGATAAACATTCATACAAGTCAAGACTCCACTGAGGATATATAAATTAAATATATCATTTGGAAAAACAATAAACAAAGATGCTGCACAAACTTAGAGCTGATCTGAGTAAGTGCAGATCAAGCTGAGTAAAATCTTATGAAGTTACAGAACCTCCTGACACTGCAGCAGTGTCTGCAGACACCTGACTGAGCCAGAGGTGTCCCAGTTTCCATGCCACATACATTGTGCTACATGTTGTACAGTGAACGGAATGAAAACTTAGATGAAGGCACAGGCCAATGCTGATTTTTGCTGAAGTGGTGAGCAGTGACGGTCTACCTGGGTGAAAGAATGCTGGAGAACCATTTCCCTTCCAGAAAACTGGCTGCAGGGAAGTGATAAAGCCCTAAAGCACAGGTACACCCACCCAAAGAGAGGGAGTTGGGTCATTCAAAGGACCTGCAAGAAACAGGGACAGCCACTTGTCTTCCCTCAAGCTGACTGGTTAGTGAGAGGGAACATTCACTCCCAACATCTGCACCCTTCACATCAGCTCCAGGAGATCATTTTCTAGTCTTTCTCAAGCCAGTCAGCAGCAGGCAAGCACTGACTTACGCACAGGTAAGGTGAGTATCTTCTCACCACAGAAAGCTTTAATTATCTTAACCTGAACAGTTATGTTGGAAGCATCTACATTAAACAATCTCTTTAGTTTATTTAAGGTGTGATAAGGAGGCAGTTAGTGCACAGTCTCAGTGTGGGAGACAGTTTCCTCAGACAAACTCACAACACTTCACATCAGTGGAAGCTGAAGCTAACCAAATTCAGGCTAGAAATTTAATCACTGCAACACCACACTGAAATGCAGAGGCTTTACCACCACCTGACACCTTGAAATCAAAACTTAGCTAACTGTTAAGGATGTGCTATAACTCAGACACGTGTTCATGGGCCTGACATAGCAACTATTGATGTAGTTTGTTTGCAACACTAGAAAGGTTATCACAGAAGATCTTGGCTCTACCTCTGGCCACAGAGCACTTAAGTCTATGATGCTACTCATTTTACTTTCACTTTGTCAGAAGAAAACGTAACATGAATCAGTCTGGATGCAAACTCAAGTTTTGCATCCAGCCTAAACACATAAGGAGGGCTAAAAAGATAGAAACTCTTCATTTTAAGAGATTTTGCTAGGACAGTTTTAAGTCTATTCTACAATGTGAGTGGTTTGTTTTGTTCAGTTGTTTTTTTTTAAGAGGAAAATGGATGTGTCCTCATGGATGGCTCTGTTCACAAGATGTGCATAAAAAGCAATGAGATCTTCCTCCTCAAAACCATTTAATATAGACTAATAAACACAAATTAAATTGATGGAAACTACAGATTAATTAGATAAAAAAATAATTACAATAAATTCCCTATAGACTTGAGGAATGTGAAATAATAGTTACCTGGCTCCAGGTGGAAACAATTTCTGTTTCCTTTCTGCAACTATTTCTGACATAGTTCAACTATAACACAGGGTGAAATTAAGGTCTATTTTAGTGATAGGGCATGGCAAAGATATCTTGGAAAATACTTCTAACAGGCTGTGTTTTGGATTTGTGCTGAACACGGCGATGATAATATAGAGCTGTTTTTGCTATTGCTGAGCAGGGCTTACACAGAGCCAAAGTCTTTGCTGCTTTTCCTACAGTCCCACTGGTGAGGAGGCTGGGAGTACATGGGAAGTTAGGAGGAGACACAGCTGGGACAGCAGACCCAAACTGACCAAAGGGATATCCCAGACCGTATGACATCCTGCTCAGGATATAAGGGGGAGGGGGAGGGATGAAGAAGAAGAACATCTCAGTGATGCCATTTGTCTTGTCAAGTCACTGTTACCTGTTATGGGGCCCTGCTCCCCTGGAAATGGCTGAACACTTGCCTGCCCATCAGAAGTGGTGAATTAATTCCTTGTTTTGCTTCGCTCATGTGACTTTTCCTTTCCCTTTAAACTGTTTTTATCTCAACCCAATGAGTTTTCTCATTTTTACCCTTCCCATTCTCCCTCCACGCCCACTGGTGGGGGAGAGAGTGAGCCTCTGCCTGGGGCTTGGCTGTTGGCTGGGGTGACAGTGGCTCAGTGAAAGCCTCAGGAATGGACATGTGAAGAGAGGTGTTGCATTGTGTTTTTATTTTGAAGGTTATTGTTTGATTTGTATTTTGGTAGCTTTTTGGGTTTTTTCTGCCCCTGGTTTTACAGACCTGCCTTTGTTATTCAATTGAGCCAGGTGTCTTACCTTTTTACTACTTGGCTACTTTTCTGCCAAGTTTCAAACCCCTTCCTCCCACATCCAGTTGTTAACCCCTCCTGTCCCAAGCAGTTTTCCTCCCTTGTATTCCCTGTCTTGTGTTCCACCCACAGTTTTTACATTGCATCCTCCCTTGAGACCTGCCCCCCTTTATAAGCTGCTGTTTTCCCCCAGCTCCTTGCCTGGGACCCCGAGACTCGGGGAGTGTAACATCAAATAAAGTAACCCCAGGCCTGTGCTGCTGCTGCTGTCCTTTTGTTCTGCGCTGCACCCCCACTGGTAGCTGGGATTCTGCAGAGCCCCAGGAAAGGGGGACTGTCACCCCCCCACTGTCACCATCTAGCCGGGACGTGCGACACTCTAGTAAAGCTGCCCTCATGCCTTCTTAAAATGTTAAGGGCAAGAAAGTATTCTGACATAGGAATGAATAAGTGGTAATGCTGACCTCCTGGTGTGCTGTTTTTTGGTACCCTGAATCACTCAGAATAAGAGGGTGGTTGGTGAATTGGTCTCAGTGGAGCTGTTCATGGAGAGAGTACTAAGAGGAAGGAGGGAGGGGGATCTGAAGGTTGCTGCATAAGTAATGTGGTTTTGCCACCTAGATTATTCAGGTTTAGCAGTTCTTATTTTTCCCCACTGCATCCCCATCTCTCTCAGTTTCTAACTGCTTGAAATTGAAGATCATGGATCTAGCAAGGTATTAGGGCTGCTCCCTAGCACCTTGGTGACAGCCATTTTCTTCCCTTGCATGCAGCTGATGCTACTTTTTATTTATGCCAAATTTATGCTCCTTATCTCACTTTTTAAACAGAGAAGTATCTGTGCTCTTATCACAGTTGGCCCATCCCTACCAGAACTTCACAGCCTTTAGTGAAACCTTTCCAAGCCTTATTTCCCTTATGTGCAACACTGTGCAGGATGTTGGCCCTGCTGAAGCCGAAGCCAGCATGGTGACACACCAGGAAAGGCCATGCACTGTGGCAGAGGAGACACAGGGTACCTACATAGTGGCCCTCAGTGAAGGAGGTTTTCTGGGCTATCCTTGAGCTCACAGTGATGGGTCAAGCCTGAAAAGCAGCAGTCAGGGGAAAGCTACAAGACCCCGTACAAAATACTGTCCAGTTGTTCTATT
>JAYDZK010000169.1:35812490-35838183 GCA_034509185.1 Euphonia xanthogaster | reverse complement strand
TTATATTATATTATATTATATTATATTATATTATATTATATTATATTATATTATATTTCATATCATTTCATATCATATCATATATCATATCATATATATTATATTACATTATATTACACTATATTATATTTTATTATATTTATTATATTTTGTTATATTATTATAGTGGTGGAACTTATCAGATTGACAAGGTGAGGATTGGTCACAGGTTGGACTCGATGCTCCTGGAGGGCTTTTCCAACCTCAGCAATTCCATGACTTGCAGTGTCAGACTCTCTATTCCATGGAAGGGAAGAGTTTCAAAATCACCTGGTAAAATGTTGCTTTCCCAAGCCATAAATTGCCCAAGTGACACAGAATGCTGGGGACACGTTTGGCTGCTCTCAGAGCAGCTTTGGCAGCTGTGTCCCTCCATCGGTGCCGCCAGGCTCATTCTCCTTCCTTGGCAGGGATGAGCCCATGTGGATGGTAAACCAGGACCATGTCAGCCCACATCCCAGAGCTCCAGCTGCTTCCCCAGCCCTGAGCCAACACGCTGACAGTCACCAGTGCGGCCAGCCATGGTGCTCCATGTCACGTTATCCATTAACATAGGCTAGGATGGATGGGCCTGGAGCACCCTGGGATAGTGGAAGATGTCCCTGCCCATGGCAGGGGGTGGGACAGGATGAGCTTTAAAGTCCTTCCCAAGCCAAACCAGTCTGGGGTTCTGGGATTCTGAGATGTTACAAAACTGCTTGAGAGATTCTTGTCACTGATTTTCATGTTGCTCCTTGGGAACAGACTGAAAGACGCTTTCATAATATTCTGTCCTCTCTCCTGCCCCATGATCAGGATCACAGAATCCCAGAATCACTCCAGTTGAAAAAGATTTCCAAGACCACCAAGTCCAACCCGTGACCAGTCACCAGTGGACAAGACCACTGAGTGCCACAAGCAGTCAGTCCTTGAAAACGTCCAAGGACAATGATTCTACCTTGATAGAGCCTTCATTTCCCTCCTCCACCCCAAGCAAGAGAATGAGTCAAAACTCTCTGGATTTGTTAATGTCCAGATTGTGGTAACAACAGGGTCTTGGGGTAATACAAGAGAAGGTGGGTGTGTCCTCAAGAAACCACATCCATCCCATGAAGTACCCACCCTGGAGAAGGAGAAAGGCAAGGAACAATGAGCAGCAAAGGGGAGTTTTTATGCACTGACCACATCCCCTATTCCCCATCCCCACTGCACTGCCCAGACTAGAGGGAAAGGGAGGAGTTGGGGATGTGAAGCTGAACCCGGGAAAAAAAGAGGTTTAAATCTTGTCTTGGTTTCTCAACATCCAAACATATTTTAATTTGCAATAAACTAAATTATTTTTTCCAACATCAAATGTTTGCCCATGACAATTATTGGTGTCATGTGGAGATTATAGGACTTTGGCAGAAAATAATCCCCCTGTGTCCCAACTGGTCCTCAGAGGGGCTGGGAACAGCTTAAATTTCCAATCATGACCAACTGGGCACCACAAGTCTGGTCTTGTTCAAGAAGGACTTTCATAATCACAGATCCACAAATAGTAGGAATTATTGAAACAACAGAAATACAGGTTTTGAATTGCCATTGATAAATGCACCAGCACCAATAGAATGATGATGTGATGATGATCATGAACAACAACCATGCTAATAATGATGTGCTAACGTGGGTAATAATAATTGTATGCAATATGTTACCAAAATGGCATCCCCAGCTGGGAGGGGTGAGAGCAGACTCACCCACTGATTCTCTCTAAGGTCTTCCTCCTCCCCAGGGTAATTTACAATCCAATCACCCTCCTCCTATTTTATGTACAGCATGATCCAGGCAACGAGTTGAGTTATAAGGTCATCCCCAGAATCCTGGAATCATTCAGGCTGGAAAAGACCCCCAAGATCATTGACTCCAACCTGTGAATGGTCTCCACCTCATCAGCCAGATCAGAGCATTGAGTGCCATGTCCAGGTATTCCTTGGACACCTGCAGGGATGGAGACTCCAAACCTCCCTGGGCAGCTCCTTCTAATCCTGACCACCCTTTTCATGAAGAAATTCCTCCTCATGTCCTACTTGAACCTCCACTAGCACATCTTGAGGCTCAAGACACAGAGGTTTACACCATCTTCTGATCTTTGTGGTTCCTGATACACCTAAAAAATTATAATCTTTAGAATGACTATTCCTTTGGAACCTGCCATGAAACCAGTGGTGGGCAGAGAGAGGTGTCATGGGGACACTTGAGAACAGTGTCTGGCATGTGACACCAGGCAAAGGCACCATGACCAGTCACAGTCTGTCCATGTCACTGCTCTGAGATGATCCTGCACTGATCCAACCCTTGGGCTGCATCAAGAGATTACCTGGAGAAACACCCCACCATTTCAGCCAGGGAGGGAGCCTTTACAAGCCCCTGTGGGTACTTCTTAGCCAGCAACTTGTTAATGGGGTTCGCTTATGCCCAAACTCATGTTTGCAAATCTCTTTCCATTTTTCTACAACACCTGTAATCCTAGTCACAACCCAGAATCACTGAATCATGGAATCATTTTGGTTGGAGAAGCCCTCTAAGATCATTAAGACCAATTGTTAACCCAGCACTGCCAAAGCCACCACTAAACCAAATCCCCTGAACACCTCCAGGGATGGTGATTCTATCTGTGCCCTGGGCAGCCTGAGCCAGAGCCTGACCACCCTTTCCATGAAGAAATTTTTCCCAATATCCAAACTAAACCTGCCCAGCACAGCTGGAGGCTGTTTCCTTTTGTCCTGTCCCTGTTCCCTGGGAGCAGAGCCTGACCCCACCTGGCTGCCCCCTCCTGTCAGGGAGCTGTGCAGAGCCAGAAGGTCCCCCCTGAGCCTCCTTTTTCATCAGAACCCCTGAGAAGATCAGGCACAGGCATGATTTGTCTAAGACATTGTGACTGTCACAACAGGAAAGGTGTGATCAGAGCAGGTCCCATGGAGCGGAGCCAACTCTCAGAGACTCGTGCTCAGCTCCCCTTCTCGAGGAGGACTCAAAGGGTTGTGCATTTGTGAATAAAACAGAACAAAAAATCTAATTTACATAAGAGGCTGCACTGGGTTAACTATGAAGGGAAGTGGATTGGGCCCCCTGGTTCTCTTTTTCCTCTCTTTCTCTTTGTCCACAAGCCCAGCTCCAGGAATAAGGTGGGATCTAAGGACTAGCGAGACTCTGCTTTTGTTCTCTTCCTCCCTCTTTTCTGACTTTATTTCACAGAACCACAGAATGTCCTGCCTTGGAAAAGACCCACAAGAAGAGTCCAACTCATGGCCCTGCACAGACACCCCAACAATCCCACCTTGGGCATCCCTGGCAGCACTGTCCCGACGCTCCTGGAGCTCTGGCACCCTCAGAGCTGTGCCCATTCCCTGGGGAGTCTGGGCAGTGCCAGCACCCTCTGGGGGAAGAACCTTCCCCTGATACACAATCTAAACCTCTGCTGACACTCCAGGATCCAGCCATTCCCTCTGGTCTTGTCCCTGGTCAGGAAGAGAAGAGATCAGTGTTTGCCTCTTCCCTTCACATGGAAATTGTAACTGTCAGGATTAGTCTCCTGTCAGTCTCCTCCAGCTGAACAGAGCAGTTGCCCTCAGCTGCTCCTCATATGTCTTCCCCTCAAGGCTATTTACCATCTTTGTTTCCCTCCTTTGGATGCTCTCCAACAGCTTAATGTCTTTTTTATCTTGTGGTGGCCAAAACTGCCCCCAGCACTCAAGGTGAGGACAGAGCAGAGCGGGACAATCCCCTCCGTGCCCAGCCAACAATACTGGACCTGATGCCCCCCAGGACAGGGATGTCCCTCCTGGCTGCCAGGGCACTGGTGGCCCAGACCCAACTGGCCACTGACCAGGACCCCTGGGTCCCTTTCCAGGCGCTGCTTTTCAGCCTCTCATTCCCCATTCTCGCCATACATCCAGGTTTGCCCCATCCCAGGTGCAGAATCCAGCACTCTCCCTTGTTTAACTTCATACATTTGGTGATTGCCCACCTCTAACTTGTTGAGGTCTCTCTGCAGGGCCTCCCTGCCTTCAAGGGAGTCAACAGCTCCTTCCCAGATTTGTATCATCTGTGAACTTGCTCAGTATCCCTTCCAGTCCTCCTTCCAAGTCATTTATGAAGGTGATGAAGAGTACAGAGCTGAGGGCAGAGACCTGTAGAACCCCAATAGTAACAGGTCCCCAGTCTGATGTCACCTCAGTTATTGTTACCCTTTGTGCCTGACCCGTGAGCCAGTTGCTCACCCATTCCATGATGTTTTTATCCAGCTGTGGGCTGGACATTTTGTCCAGAAGTATCCTGGGAGAGACAGTGTTGAAAGCTTTATTGAAATCCAAAATATTCCATCAACTGGCTTTCCTGGCTTTCCTGGGTCAGCCAGGTGGGTCACCTTGTCATGAAAGGAAATCACATTTGATAAGCAGGACCTTCCTTTCATGAAGCCATTCTGGCTGTGACCAATGACTGCGTCATCCTTCAGGTGTGTTTTCCATACACAGTAACCTTCTCCATAACTTCACCAGGCACTGAAGTGACACTGGCAGGTCTGTAGTTTTCAGGGTGCACTGGAGTTGCTCCCTTGCTTTGCCTGGACAAAGCATGTTTTTCACATTTCATCCTGTGCTCTTTATGGAATTTGATGTGGGAGTTGGGAGATTGAGTAGCGGTACCATGGCTTGTGAGCCAGCTCCTCTGAGGAGTTTGTTGTGGGAGTTGACTACTCATTGAAGAGAAGGGCACAAAAATAAGGGCTTGTAGCCACCACTCTTGTGGAAGTGCATTGTAAATATTCAAGAGCTTGTTGGTCAACACCTTTGGAGTTTATACGACTCAGCTGGCTGGTTGCTGGAGCTGAGGCAGCACTACAATAAAAGCACAAGTACTCCCTGACCTTTGTTCAGCCTGATGAGGATTTACAATGAACTAACCCATGGGTCATGACATCCCGCAGCTCCTTCAGCTGCTCCTGGTGCTCCAGACACTTCCCCAGCTCCATTCCCTCCCCTGGACATGCTCCAGCCCCTCAATGTGTCTCTTTCCAGGAGGGGCCCAGAACTGGACACAGCTTTACAGCTGCCTCACCAGAGCAACTCGTTCAACCCAGTCAAAAGTTTTTTCTCCTATTTCCTTATTTTCTCACCTGGATCCTAGTCCTAAAAAATGAATGAGGTTAGGTGTCTGACTGAACTGGAAATACAGCATCCAGCATGTTCTGGATGTCACCTGTCCAGCACAGACAGATAAGGGCTTTGAGAATAAGTTTTTGCTATTTCCCAGGATCACTGTCTGCCAGCAGTATTTACTGCTGGTCCTTTTAGCTAAAGGATGCCAGCTGGTCTCTTGGAAAATTCAAATTCATTCAGATGTGGGTAATTTTGGTAAGTCTTTCAACTCCCTTTGAATTGGCAAAGTCCTCCAGCCTCTGGAGGTCGATCTTTGCCTTCCTCATTTATGAGATGCCAGGCTAACAACTCCTCGCAGGTTTTTTTCATGGTCAGAAATTTTCCTCATGTTGAATCGAAACACATTGAGCAAGGTCTAACTCAGCTTCCTCTAAATTGCCAACCACAGAGCCATAGGCTTCAAACAAACATTTTGGGGAAAAAGTATTTCAGCTGACTGTTTCCTCTCCTGCCTGTTCATTGGGCATCGTTTGGGTTTGACTTTGAGGTCTGGTGTGAGCAGAGACTTCTGTGCAGAGCTGATTAGCTATTTATTTGTCAGATATTGGTCCAGTCTGCTCTCAAGAGGGTTGTTTGGCTCCTTGGTCCACAATTTCAGCTGGAAAAGCAGCCAGACAGATGCATCCACTGCCTGTCAAGAGGGATGCTGTGAATACTTGCTCTTGTCAAACTTGGTGCCACTGAGATATCATGAGATGGAAAATTGAGCTGTAACAGAACTAGTGCCAGAATTCATCAGGAGCCTTGAAAGCACCAAATGATGCCGAGTTAGATGTTACCATGTGCTCCCTATTCAATATGTGCTACGTCAATTATAAACTGGTTTACAGCTCTCAGTGCAATATTTAGGACTGAGTCAACAAAGCCATACCTGTGCTATACGGGCAGGGCTCCACCTCTTTGAGGACACATCTGAATTCATATTTTCCACCACATAAAGCAAATTTGTATATATAAAGTTGTAAGACTGGCTAAATTCACTGCCAGTTTTGCAGCTTGGAAAGACAGAGTTGGCATTAGACACACAAAAACCTCATTTAGGGTTTTTAAACCATAAAAACTGGCAAGGGCAGGGTTACATGGGATATTGGGAAAACATTCTTCCCTATGAGGGTGCTGAGGCCCTGGCACAGTGTCACTTGGGCGCCGGGGTCGGGGCAGGAACAGGCGAGAGGCAGGATCATAGCAAAGGCAAAGAAAAAGCTTTATTCAAAAGAACCGTGTGGTTTTTATAGAGTGGTAGGATAGATTCTATTCTATTGGTTAACTAACAGAAACATCTTTCTCACACACTGTTTTTGAGAGGAACAGAAAAATAGAGTAGAAAAACAGCACTTGCAAATTGTTTATAGTCAACAGGTTATCACATCTTTCCAGCCTCCTAAAATTTCTCACAAGCTGCTGTGAGAAACGCTTGCTGTTTCTCTCTCCCTGTCCCATGGCATCCACAGCACAGGTTGCCCAGAGAAGCTGTGGCTGTCCCCCCCTGTACCCCTGGAAGTGTCCATGGCCAAGTAGGACAGGGCTTGGAGCAACCCGGGATAGTGGAAGGTGTCCCTGCCATGGCAGGGGGTGGGACTGGATGGGCTTTAATGTCCCTTCCCACCCTAACCAGGCTGAGATTAGTTGATCCCATTATTTTAATTAAAATTGGACTTTATGAGGGTTCACAATAATATTACGTTCCACATCTGATTTCTACACATTAAGCGAATGAATGCTTGAAATTCTATTCAAGGCCCACCAAAACCTGGGTCATAGTGCTTATTTTGTTCAAGATATTTCTTTGTCCAATTCCACTCAACTGCAAAGAATTAAAATTCAAAACTCATCCCAAGTCTGAAATGCCAATGGGCTGTTTGAGGGTCCATCAGCATCATGCTTAAAGTTTCAGGATTAAGGAAAAACAGTTGAGTAAAAAAGGAAAGTTACAATTTTGACAGGACAATTTGGACCATGAAAAAAATTAATTCTGGGCAAAAGTCCCATTTGGGCAAAAGGCCCAACTGTGGGCCTTGGCTCCACTGCCTCCCACTGGTGTTTACTGCACAGAGGAGGGTAATTATTGTTCCTGTTAATGAACTGAATAAAATAAGGAGTAAATTACTTGGAATTCAAAAGCTCATTTTTAAAGTGATATCTCACTTAACCATGTAATGCAATGAAAAACATTAGGATACAGATTTCTGTGGTCTTGGAGTTTAGATATGGGAAAGGGTTTAGATTTTGCTCAGACAGAACATTTCTTAGACACAAAAACTCAGAAGATTTTCTAAAAAAAATATAATAAACTTATATGAAAGATAAATACCCTGAACTTCTCCCATCAGAAACCTGAGAAAACATAGTTTAGTTATCCAGAAAAACCCAATCAGTCTAAAACTCAGCTATTTCTCCCATAAACATCCATCCTAAACAAGACAGGGCTGACTGGAGGACAGGCAGGTTGTCCTTCCCTCTCTCCAGCTGGTGAAGGTTCAGGGGCAGCACAGAGGCACCAGCCCTGCTCACCTGGAGCTGTGGCTCAGTGCATTGGGTTCTCAGTGAACAGGTTTATTCTGAAAAGGATCGTCCGTGGGAGGCCTGGAGAGGTGGTTCTGGTTTGAGAGTCAGCTATGGCCTTAGCGTCAAACATTGCCCTGGCGGCTCTTTGCTGCCTCACTCCCGGCCAGGGAGAGCTGTTTGAGGCCCTGCTCTGCAGAAGGGAAGGTGTTAGGACACAAATGCTCCAGCACTGGAAGTACAGCACCACCAGGGTTGGTCAGAGCACAGCAGACCCTGTGACCTGGGGGGACCATATCAAGGTGAGGAGTGGGATTTCCTTCTGCTGTCACTGCTGGCAAGGTTCCAGCTGTCACCATCCAGGAGCAAGCCCTCAGGAATAAGGTTACATAATTGTTCCTATTTTCAGCCTGTGATTTCAGTCCTTCAACACAGCCAGTAGAATTGGTTGAGCTGGTGAATGTTTTTAATCATAGAATCAAAATATTTTGACTTGGAACGGACCTGTCAAGTCCAATTGCTATTTCTGCACAGGACAACCCTAAGAATCCCACCATGTTCCTGAGAGAAAAGGGACTTCCAGCAAGGGAAGAACCAGTCAGGTGGAGATGCAGGTGGGGCAGAGGGAGCAGGGCCATCATGGCATATCCTATCCCCAGGGACACCAAAGTGGGATACAGAGGTGCTGTGGAGCCAGTGCCACTCCAAAAGCTCTGCTGTCACCATCATGTGTGACATGGCAGGATGCAGAGACAGCCCGGCTGCAGCTGTCCAGGGAGCAGCTGCTTTGGTCACCTTCCTGTGCCAAAGGAATTGGAGGAATAGCATCACAGAATCTCCTGAGCTGGAAAGGACACACAGGGACCATCCAGTCCAACCCCTGCCCTGCACAGACGCCCCAACAATCCCACCCTGGGCATCCCTGGCAGTGCTGCCCAAACACTCCTGGAGCTCTGGTAGCCTTGGGGCCGTGCCCATTCCCAGGGGAGTCTGGGCAGTGCCAGCACCCTCTGGGGAAGAACCTTTCCCTGATCTCCAGCCTGACCCTCCCCTGACCCAGCTCCAGCCTGTCCCTCGGGTCCTGTCCCTGGTCACAGAGAGCAGAGATCAGAGCTGCCCCTCAGGAGGAGCTGCAACCCCCCAGGAGCTCTGCCCTGTCATGGGAAGTGAATGTTTCCTCAACAGCCAGGAAGGCAGATAGTTCATCAACTCCACTGTTGGCAAAATGCTAAATCACCTCTGAAAATGCCAAGTTGGACAGGGCTTGGAGCAACCTGTCTAGTGGGAGGTGTCCTTGACCATGGCAAGGGGTGGAACAGGGTGAGCTTTAAGGTTCCTTCCAACCCAAACCAGTCTGGGATTCCATTAAAGGCTCCCAGGAGTACAAGTGACCCAAAAAAGGTGACTTAACTCATGTCTCTCTCCCATTTCTGCCAACGGTGACTCAAACCAAAGGAAATGAGATCAGGAAAGACACTTAAAGCCCTAATCCACAACCCCCAAATGAAAACTTTACAAGATAAATCTCATAAGGAAGCAAAAAGGAGAAAAAATATCACCCAGGCATACAGAGAAGCTTTGGGCATGTGGGTGAAGGGGTGAAGAAGCCAAAGAGGGGGGGCAGGACTAGTCAAAAAAAAAGAAAAATCAAACAAAATCAGCGCCATCAGACACATTTCCCTCTGTAAGTCTCTGAAGTTTCTCTCATCTGCCTCACAATCATCATGAAAGGACAGAAACTGGGATCACCGAAAAAGACCCTGGCTGGAATCCTGGTCTTGCTCAAGATGGTTGCTCACCAAGATCCTGAGGCCTGAGCAGAGCTTCTGGCCTGCCAAGCTGTTGTTTGCAGGTGTGTTTGCTGTATTGGAACACTGAACCTAGTGAAAGGAGAAGGGGCACCTTGCTCTCCTTCGCCTGCACTTGCTTTCCCAACCATAGCCCTGGAATTTCCCCATCTCTCAGCTTGGCTGGACTATTCTGAAGTAACCTTTGGTGGTCCCCACAGAAGATCCTTCATCTGTTTTACAACCACCGTGACAGATGGACTGAGATGGGAGAAGCCTCTCCCTCAAGGGCTGAGACATGAAACCCCTATATGGAGGAGCTCCCCCTCCTCCCAAGGACTGGGAATGAAACCCCTAACATGGGGGAGGTGTGTGGGGGAGGCGAGCTGACAAAAGTGAGATGTTTGCTTGCAGGTGTGACCATTGGACCAAGAAGACAATGGTTCTTGCCTGCTGCTGAGAATACGGACTGTTTGTACCCTTCTTCAATGCATTCTCCCTCCTCAGAAATTTCAATAGACTATTCTTCATTGTACTTGATTCCCCCCTTTTGTACTTGATTCCAAGACCTTTTTTCCCCATACCAAAAATGGACTATAAAGAACCTTGACTTGACCAGTGTGTCTTCAAGATCTCCCCTGATGTGACCAGGCGAACTCCAGCAACTGGACTTCGAAGGACTTCATTGTTCTATGTTTCGTAGCTATATACCTTCCTTTCTCTTCCTCCCTCTCTTTTCCCTGTTCTTTCCTTTTTCCCCAATCTCCCCGTAACACATTTTGCTGTGGTTGCTCAATAAAGGTGCATTTGTTCTTGATTATTACTGCAAATCCCCTTTCCATGTCGTTTTTTTGGACTCTGAGATCAATTAATGAACCATCACGAATCCCCTTCATAAGAATGGATCGTGACATCCTCCTATAACAAAAGCACCTAAGGTGACCCAAATCCAGCTGGAGTGGCTTTGAATCATGCCAGGAATGCACAGCAAAGATGCCATTACTTGTCTCCACACCCCAGAATCCAGAGAGTTGCATCAGGAGCATTTTTGTGGGTCAATATTGGAACAATTCCACATCAAATCCTCCTGCCTCCAAAGTCAGATCGCCTCAGCAGAGAAAAATGTGCAGAGACAGAAACACGCTGCTATTGCAGTCAAGTAGAAAAATTATAAAAGAAAGGCCTCATAAAATCAGACCTGCTCAGTTGGATGGATGGCTGGCCTGTCATTTCATCTAAGTGCAGCTAGCACTTTGTAAGTTCCCATGTGAAAACAATCCTGGTGTGAGCAGTTCATTAATATAAAAATCTATTCCTGGGTGAAAAACAACCTCCATAAACATTAAATCTGTCCCATGAGAACCAGTGAAGAAAATACGTAAACAATTTAAGAATAGATTTTATAGACAAGTAAAGTACCTTTTACTAACCAATAGAGTAATTGGCAAGAAAGCTATTAACCAATTAGCTATTAACCAGTTAAAGTTGCACACGAGGTCAGTAAAAACTGTATAAAAATGAGTTGTGTGAAAAAAGAATTGGCTTTTTCCTGCACAAAGAAATGGAGTCTCACCTGATTCATTCTGATACTCTGCCAGTAATTCATTTTTACAGAGCAAGTCTCTTGGCCATGAGGTCACAAACCAGCTCAGTCCTTCCAAGTGGCTGCTGGAGAAAAGGACCTGGGGGTGTTTGTTTGGCCATGGTGTGTCCAACAAGACCATCCAGTGACAATCCCCCTGCATTGGTGAGCACACCTCGAATCCTGGGGTCAGTTCCTGGCGCCAGTTTTAAGCCCCTCACCCCAAAAAAGACCTTGAGGGACTGGAGCATGTCCCAGGGAATGGAAATGGAGCTGTGGAAGGGTCTGGAGCACCAGGAGCAGCTGAGGGAGCTGGGAAAGGGGCTCAGCCTGGAGAAAAGGAGGCTTAGGGGAGGACTTTCTGGGTCTGCACAACTCCCTGACGGGAGGGAGCAGCTAGTGGGGGTCAGGCCCTACTCCCAGTGAACAGGGACAAGACAAGAAGGTTCAGCACTGAAAATAAAGACTTTACAAGTTGCCCCAAGGGAGATTTAGGTTGGATATTATGAAAAATTTCTTTCTGGAAAGGGTGGTCAGGCCATGGCAAGGCGCCCCCTTGCCTGGGGCAGTGGTGGAGTCACCACTCATTAAAGTGTTCAAAAAGTGTGTGGATGCAGCATCTGGGAACATGGGTTAGGGCATAGATGGCAGTGCTGGGGAAACATTTGGACTTGGTGATCCTAGAGGGCTCTTCCAACCTCAAGGATTCTGTGATTCCATGATTTTGCTTCTTTCAGAAACTTCTCCAATGCTACTTTGTCAGCCAGAACCAGAGGTCAGACTCCAACTGAACTTGCCGTTTCTTGCTCAAACACAGCTCCTACTCTCACAGCAGCTCCTTTGCAGGCCAAGTCCTCCTGCTCCTTCCAAACACAGACCAGACCATGAAACTGCTTTGCAACAACAGAAGTTCCAAAGAGGCCTTGAAAGGCTGGTGAGGCCCTGGCATTGGTTGCCCAGAGCAGCTGTGGCTGCCCCATCCCTGGAAGTGTCCAAGGCTGTATTGGACAGGGCTTGGAGTAACTTGGGATAGTGGAAGGTGTCCCTGCCCATGGCAGGGGGTGGGATGGGATGGGCTTTAATGTCTCTTCCCACCTAAACCAGTCTGGGAATTCACAATTCTGCTGTACTACACTGTTGTATTGTGTTTTTATTTTGAAGGTTATTGTTTGATTTGTACTTTGGTAGCTTTTTGGGTTTTTTCTCCCCCTGGTTTTACAGACCTGCCTTTGTTATTCAGTTGAGCCAGGTGTCATATCTTTTTGTTACTTAGCTACTTTTCTGCCAAGTTTCAAACCCCTTCCTCCCACATCCAGCTGTTAATCCCTCCTGTCCCAAGCAGTTTTCCTCCCTTGTATTCCCTGCCTTGTGTTCCACCCACAATTCTTACACTGTATCCTCCCTTGAGACCTGCCCCCCTTTATAAGCTGCTGTTTGCCCCAGCTCCTTGCCTGGGACTCAAGGGAGTGTAACATCAAATAAAGTAACCCAGTGCCACCCCAGGCCCGGGCTGCTGCTGCCTTTTTGTTCCGCGCTGCACCCCCACTGGTAGCTGGGATTCTGCGGAGCCCTGGAAAAGGGGGACTGTCGCCCCCCCACTGTCACCATCTAGCCGGGACGTGCGACAGAGAGGGAACTACTCTTCCTTCAAGTACTCTTCTGCACTCTAAACATTTACAGCCACAGCTTTTCTTAAGCCAAGCATGCTTTCACTCATTTACTAATTCTGCAGGGAACACTGCCAGGAATTTGCGTGATGTTTCAATACGCACAATGGCCTGTGGCAAGGATTTCCACTGATTAACAACACATGACGTAGAGAACTGGCTGTTCCATTTTGCTTTGCATTTATCACCCCCAAATTTAAGTATGAATCCTTTACCAACGTTCAATAGCTGTAATACTCTTAGGAAGGATAAACACTACTGAAGTCTAATGTCCTACTCTGTCCTCAACTGGTTTTGGCCGAATTAGACAAGTAATAGCAAAACAATCTGAATCACTCACCCAAAATGCTTCCTTGCTTCCTTGGATCCCTGAGAAATCATCCCCTTTCCTAGGGTTTCCCACCTTCCTCTAGAACAGGCATCATGAGCTCCACCAGCCACAGGCAGCCCACCAGGACCCAGACAGGGACACTTCTGTCACCTATCAAGGAATTGGCACCCTTCCTGTGATAATCATAATCTCTTTCTCAGAGACATATCCAGTGAATGAGTGTTAGTAATAGCTTGCCTTGCTCTAATAAAACAGTCACACCATAAGTACATTAAACAATGGTGGCCTCCTTTATTGACACATGAATCAGAAAGACAAAAATCTGTACCCACTGACAGACCCTGCTTTTGCCAAGTTTGAATGCTGTGCTGTTATTTATTTAACTTTGGTCCTTGCAAAGTAAACAGATAGATAATTCTGGTTACACATATCTTTTACTGGGTTAGGGAAAATTAGAAACAGAGGGTAGCAATACTAAGCATACCTGTAGAAAACAAACACTCTGTTCTAAGGGTGTGGTTAAGAGCTATCTGAAATGAGAGAGAAGCTTTCACTAGGAGTCTGAAGGGGCACCACACCATGCTGTGAGCTCTTGGTGACTGTGTCCAAAGCATCCAGCCATGGGTGAACAGCCTGGTGCTCCCCTTAGCATGCAGAGCACGCACCCTCCTGGCTGATGTGCCCTGTGCACTTGCACTAACAGCAGGCAGGAAGAGAAGGGACACATCCACACCTCTGGGGTCTGAGTGGGTTGTGTTCCTCAGGAGGGAGTGTGCTGATGATTGTGCAAGTGTAAACCACCTCCTCACCTTTCACAGAAATCAGCAACCCTGCAGGTGTGGAGCTGGAGAACAATTTTGCAAATACAGTGAAAAGAAAGCACAGGAGGTGGCTCCCCAACTTCGGAGTGACAGTGACAAACTTCCATTGCTACACAGACCAAAATAAATAGACTTAAGTAACTGTCCTGGTAACACTTCAGCAAAAGACTCCGTAAGTTTTTTTAATGATTCCACTAATTAAAGTAACTTTGGCAGTCTTCCTCCATTCCCCAGTTAGACCCAACTCCTCATTTTTCTGTCAGCAAAGTGAGACAGACCTTAATAAAAGAGAAATGTTCACAAAGTGCTACATTTCCTTCAATCAGAAAGCAAAAGCACAGACAAGGTATGAGTCCCACTAAATCAAGACCTACAATTAAAGAAACTGTTGTCTGCAGTCCATAGCCAATTTGTGTTTACATGGCAATTTTATCCAGCTTGTCACCTCATCAGCTTTCAGAACATACATTTCAGAGAATTCATTGCATAGTTACATTACGCTATCTCCTCAATTATTTCCCTTAGATAGCATTAATAGGACATATTATAAAGGTCCCATTTGTTTTTTTCTGGCTAGTGACTAAGTAAAACTTCTTTATGTAACCCAACATATTCATGTTTTAAAATATTTTGATTGCATCTAGAAAGATTTCAGAAATTAATTTGAAAACAATTCTGAGTTCCATTCTGCCTTTATGATTTTGCAAGAATTTACAACCAATTTAAATTAGCATTTAGACTTAAAATGTAATGTATCATAATCCAATCTCAATCTCTTAAAAACCATTAAAATTATTGAGGAAGACAAGCTACTATTTTTTTTTCACTTCATCTAGGAGGGCTTTTTCAGTTCATTAATAATATAGATACGTATGCTGTCCATTCAAAGGTGGGAAAATTGATGAAAAGTAATTAACAGCACAAATTCAGTTTTGCTATCACTCTGAAATGAAATAACTATCACTAGATGCTAATTAGCTGGCAAGCATAAGAAAAAACTGTCTGACAAGGGCATTCAGGGAAAAAAGTACCAGGTTTTTTAAGTACAATCATTCAATTTTTATGTGCTGCATGCTTCGTGCTCCCCTAGACAAGATCTCTGCGTAAGCACAGAGTGGATGTTTCCTCCTCAGCAGAAGATAAAGAAGGGCCAAAGAGTATTTGCAATGTCAGTCTCATTTCTAAGTCAAATTCAGCCAGCTATGAGCACAATTCTCAATATGAAGTTGTGATGATGCACTACTTTAATCACAGTCTGGGTTTTGTTTCTTCTTCCTCTCACAGATATGACCTATACGTCAGGCTGAATTCCGGATATCTTCTCCACATGCTAAATTATGCAAACCATTGCATTTTCTTTGAGCTTCCTGACATACTTTTACATCTACAGCCAAAAAAGGTGTTCCCTCCCTCCTCCCTCCACCCCACCTGAAAAAAAAAGGCAGGCTGTCAGGAGCAGTGGCTTTCATTATTTCTACATATGATCAGGGACAGCAGCCAACATGGCAGGGGGATGTTCTGTGTTCTCTCTACAAGGAAGGGAACAAAAGCAAGAAACTGCTTCGAAGATTTCTCAGACCTTTCTCATCCTTAAAGGAAATGCAGGACTCAACCATATAAAAAAAAAAGCAGCCAGGTTCAGGGGAAGGGGTATGAACTGATGTGCCATGCCTTTTGGTTGAATTTGCCACAGCTGCTTTGCAGTACATATGGATGAACTAGGAAAATATATGGACGGTTACTTCAGTAATTTACTTAAATAAAATAGATAATTGGTATAAATGCTAAAAGAGGAAAGAAAACTCTAGCTCTATTTCTGATCCACTTCCTTCCCCCTATAATACCATACTCCCAAGACTGACAGTAGAAATGCAGCCAGAGCAGCTGCCAGGACACAGCTGAGGGGTAATGGTATCTGCTGAACTTCAAGAGCAAAAGGCAAGAGCAAACACAGGCAACGCAGTCTCAAAATCTCCTACTGACAGGAGGCAAAAAGCCACATTTCCTACAGGCTCCTTCCTTGTTTATGTCTAGGAGGTTGTCTGAGACTAAAGGCAACTACCTTCCCTGTCACTTTTAGAATGTTATGTGTCTTCCTCTTCTTCCACTCATGTATTTTTTTTATTTTTCAATAAATTACATATGTTCATAATAGAAAACACAAGCTACACAATGTGGATTCCTAAATCCTTGGAATTAATTAGTACTTCACTGAAGGGTCATTTAAGAAAAATGGACTTTTATTACTATGACTAATCAGAGCAGTGCTGTTTACAGCAAGGGTATATTGTGGATGCCTCAAAACTGCTTTTGCAATATAGAAGAAACATTGGCAGCAAAAGGCACATATTGGCTTGCATCCATGCTGTTCCAGGTTGGTTATATTTACACTGCTCTGTAGAAAGCAGGCCCCAGTGGATAGGTGGAAAATATGCCAATATATCTGTGTTCAGCAGCCAGAGTTTCCTCTAAAAGAGAACAAGTTGTTTTTGTGCCAAGAGGAGGCCAGAAGACAACTGACACTGGACAATCACAGAGCTGGGGCCACAGTACAAAACAGAGATTGAGCCAAAATGAGAGCACAAACATATCCACAAAATGCGTGCCACGCACTCACTCGTGTAAATCACTTTGGGATACTTTGGAAGGACGTCAATAACATAAAAAAATAATTTGTAACCTAATCACTGTGTGGGCATTTACCACCACAGCACACAGTACCCAGAGTCATGGTAAGGGAATTAGCAAGATCTGAAGCTTTTCCATCTGCTTTCATTTTGCTTACTTTCTACAATAGCAATACTTGGCACACACTGAGTTGTGCTGCCCTCTGTCCATGTGCACGTGCAGTTTTGTGGGTCTTAAATACAGAGGTAGAAAAGAAAACTAACAAAAATCATTGAGACAACAATATACAGCAGGAATATGAACAGCATCACATTAGGCAAAACTGTTACTTATTTTTTGGTTGCTTTTTAATCAGCAGCATTTCACTGTGCCTCTTTTAAATTAATATTTTTCCATAACAGGTTTATTTGTTGTGATTTAAATGATTTAATTCTTTACAATATTTAAGATATTTTATTCAACACAAATGTCTCTCTGAGTCCCTGCTCTTTGTTTAAATTCAGAGAATTTAAGAATCAGTCTAGAAGTTAACAAGACTGCACTCACGAAGTAAACCAGCAGGAATCCTGTTCTCACTGGACCACTATTTAAACTGATGTTTATTTTGGCACTGGTAGTTATGGTATGTCTCTGTTAACATAACTGTGATCAATAAATGGACAACAAAGTTCTCTTGCAGGAGCCATCCATCTGCTACTTGCTGTTAAGGTATTGATTTGTATTCTGTATGTGTAGCCACATTACTACACGCTTTACATAATACAAGGATGCAATTACTGAAACTAGGAGCTAAACCTTCATTTGTCTCATAGGTGGGGCAAATAAAAATAATGGACTAGTGACATTTATACACAAGCAATATTATTGCTTCCATCTCTCCATTTTGATGCCAAGGACAACACATCCACATAAAACATACATCACAATATCTTGAGAGTAACAAAAGGTTTCAGAAGTTATGGTATTGTAATAACTCCCCTTTCAGAAAGTTGATTAGACAATCTTAATAGTAAGTTCAGAGTTTCAACAACAAAAAATCCTCTGCCTCATTTAATGAGATCATTTAATGAGGAGTGCTCAATTACAGTTTTATGAAGACTTCCTCACGTCCCTTTAATTGCTCTTTCCCTTTCTAATTAACCTCTTGAATGCCAATCTAGCTTTCTTTCTGGCATGCCCATTACTGTGCCTTTTAAGTGTGATCCAGTTGCTCCCAGCAATGGCAGGAGGTACGGCACCCACCCTGCGCACTGCGCGCGATCCCCCCGGGGAGCGCCCCGCAGGTGGCACCTGCGCCGGCCAGCCTCCCCTCTGCGGAGCCACCTCACGCACACGCTGCCTTGCCAATCACTATGTGCTCTGCCCTCTGGTCTCAGCAGACTTCTGTGATTGAACTATTAAATGGAAAGAGCAACAATTCATCATGTTAATTAATGTATTTAGAAATCAGCAACAGGAAGATTCACCAAAGATTGTGCACTTTTTTCTCTTTCCGACAATGAACTGAAAGTCCTTCCTGACTGACCGAATGCTGATCATTTCTGCAGCCTCTTGCCACTACAAAAGATGACTCTTATTCCAAGATGACTCTTATTCCAAGCTGCCTTTCAGGGATTTTGGCCAATATTTCTGAGGAAGTAGTGCAAATGATTCCACAGTGGGGAGACAAGATGTATTTTACAAAGAAGCCAAAGATTTTATGGTAGTTAGGATGAAACTAGTAATGCTGAGAGAGAAGTCAGCAAATCTAGATATTCTTGTTATTTACAAGAATAAAGCATTTATTAATATTTGTTTTCCTCTTTTCAAGATAAACTAGTAGAAGTTTAAACTACTACTCCACAACATTGTCTTTTTTTGCAAAACAACAAAGAAATATTCCAGCAGACATGAAAATTCTATGCAGTATATCTGTTCCTTTAGTCCCCACTTGAGGCAGGAGAAATATTGCACAGACACAAGAAAATTAGTAAAGGAAACTTGTCTCATAACAGACAGTGACTTAAAAATTTGCACTATAAAAAGCAAATTGCCATAAGCAATCCTCTATTAAGCTACATAAAATCAAGGAGAGGAATAAAGACTGAAAATTCAGAAATGTCTGCATGGGCAGAGGAGAGAAGTAGTCCAGGAGATGTAAACAATCTTGCTGCAAGTTTAGTTCTTCACATGCCTTCTCCGTTTCTTGTCAAGTGCTCCCATAGCGGGAAGATCTCTGTACTCATAAACACACCCCTGGCCATAGCTTATCTTCTTGTCACTCAAACTTCCTTGAACTGAGAGTTAAACTTCTCTAGAAGAAAGTTTACAGGCTGCTGTATCTCTCTCACATTATCTACCATTTGTGAACAGCTATTTTTTCTAAGAGCCTATTATTAATAGGTTACAAAACCAAAGAAAGTAAAAAGGATGACTGAAAAACAGTAATTTCCTGAAATCTCATTTAAAAACTCAATGTCTTTTAAGCTCCCAAACAGGGTGAAGTCTTAGCTGTAAGTTAACCAGAAACAAGCACTGGGCTTCAACCCCATGTGTCAGTCAATCCGGGGAAGATCAGCTTTCTCAAATGTTGCTTTTGGCCCACCAGAGTTTTACTGCATTTAGAGTATTATTGCCACAATTAATCAATAAATCAGTTTCCTGAAACAGCACTCTAACAGCTTATTTTACATCCTTGTTTACCCGTTAGATGCACATTTCTCATATGGGAATCCTCACTGAGCCCCTCCTCACCAAGCAAGTTTGTTTTCAAAATCAGCCTCTATCAAATAACGTTCTTGCACCTCTTATGCCTAAACTAAGATGTCAACAGTGTCTGTGTCCAGTGTCTACCCCCCATAATCTTTCTATAAATAAATCACTGTCAGACCACACCTCTGGCAGTCAGTAACTCTTCCAAGCATGGCTGTCAGTGGATGTGGCACTGGCTGCACTGACAGGAAGCACACCACGGACACAAACAGTGGACTGGAACTAATGGCACCTTTATTTTACACCCCCGGGTACTTGGATGGTTGGAGAGACAGAGCCAGGCAGAAAGCAGTGCCAAAGAGCAGTGCAGAGGCTACAGGGAACTGGGAATACAACAAAAGGATAAATGCAACTGTACAAAGACAGTACCTGCTGGAATGTATCTGCATCCCTCAGACTTTTAACATTTAAAGGGAGAGTATTTCTCCAAAACTTGCTGCTCCCAAGACTGAGAGGACCTGCATATCAGAGAGATTCAGAGCCCTTAGCCATATGATCAGTTTTTTCCAATTGAATTAAAATTCTCCAGGACACATAGCTCAGGATAGGTTGTGAAGAAAGCCACCCCCGCTCCTCCCAACTTTTATTTTCTAGGCCATGCTGAATGCTATGGACAAATACAATCAATTTAAATGCCCAGAAATGCCTCCCAAGTCTCTAGGCTGGACTTCACAGAAACGGCTTTCACTTTTTTCCCTCAAAATAGAAGCTAACAGCATATGGGCATTTTGTAATATAGGGAATAATGATACAGACTCAAAAGTGAATTGACTGCACAGAACTCACATGAACAAATTACAGCTGCTAGCAGGAAGCAAGTATACTGTGTAGGCATAGAAAATTTATTAACTTTTAATATCTTTAGCATAATGCATAGAATATTCCTTTGTTTCTGCAATAAAATGGCTTCATTTAAATCCAGGGCAACTATTTATGTGACCAAGTCCATCTTTCCCCTGACTCCTAGTATTTCAAACAGTTCCTGATTTGCTTCTTTAAATATCTCTGTTTTAAAGCTTTATTAATTTCAAAGAATCACTGTATATCACACCAAATAACTGACTTCTGTGACATATATTTACACCTAAATTGATAAATTGAGTTCCCTTTAAGAAGAGAGGGCTTAGGTATACCATAGCTTTATTGTAACAGGTTATTATCCTAATGCTTTCAAATGCTCTGAGATTCTCAATAGTAGATGCAACTCCCAGCAGTTTTGCTCTTTTCTTTGACCACGATTCAAAAATCCTATATAAAAATATAATTTATTTTTCTGACACAGAAATAAACAGGCTGATCTCAATACATTGAAATATCATCTCTATTTAGTGCTGTGTCCAAGAAGTCATGGCTACCTTTTACGAAACCTAGTATGTCATGGCTATCTTTTAGGAAACCTATTGTCTCTTGAGTGAGACACACCATGATAATTCTAAACACCCAAAAGAAATATGGGGGTTTTGAGCCTGTTTTTAAAACACAGAAGATATCTATATATTGACACTTACATTAATGAGAACAAAACCACATCTTTTCATAGACTTCAAATAAAGCTTCTGCTTTATTTCTTTCATGCAAAGTTAAGACTGAAAAAGATGGGCTTTTTTCATGCACAGAATAGAAAAATCTGAATCTTGTGCTAAGTTTGACACTGAATGTGTTTAACCTCACATAAATACAGCATTCAATTTTAAGTGAGCAGCTTCATAGCTCAGCAAGATTGCTTTGTTCTTAGTGACATTGGAAAACAATGGATAAGATGTCACACTGTACCAAAACTTTCAGGTTTCAGTTTTAAGACAGTGCTCTGCCAACTTCTAAACTACACTAGAACAATCCACATAGGTATTTGAAGAAGGAAATAAGGTAAACTAGAATGAAACTGGGCAAACAGCACATAGAGCCAAAAATGGTCATGCCAAACCATTAGGATAATCAGCTTCTGGTATCTCCTCTGTACTGCAGAGGTAGATTGGAGTGAATGCTCATCCATATATTACATTTCTCAGTCATGAACTTGGGTAGAGGACATTTTAAGAATTAAGGAAGTTTCAGGAAAACCTTATAAAATGTCCTTTAAGACTTTATATAAACTCCCCCAGTACAAACCCAGATGCCCTTCAGCTCCTGTCCTGGTGCAAAAAACTCATGCAAGCCCCACCAGGAAGTCTGGGAGCTTGGTCACAGTGTCATTCTAAGACAGAAGGAAGCCTGAAAGCTACTTGTCTCCATTTTTTCCTCCAATCCTAAAATGTCAGCAGAATTTATGAAGGAAACATTACTTAATAAAGGAAGACTTTCTTATTTTCAAACTTTCATGGAAATGGCATTGCAAAACGCATTTAGCATCCAACCATGAACAACAAGTTCAAAGTTAAATAACCATAGTGCGTGGCACGATTTACACTTGCAAAGCCTTCAAGTCCTTCCAGACCATTGCAGGAAGGATCCTAATCTGTAATTTCAGAAACTAATTTGAAGTATTTCACAGGTGTTTGATTCCAATCCAAGTTACTTTAGTGTGAATTTCTACTTAGCCTGGTGGGCCCCTGGTGGTGGCCTTGCAGTGGGACAGCAGCTTCCCCAGGGCACCCAGGGAGCTGTGCCCTTGGCAGAACAGTCACCACAGCAAAAAACACCACCTCCAGTAACTCCCTGCTGCCCTTAGGTCTCTCCCAAAATCACAGAAAAGGGAATTTACATTTTGTCCAGCTCCCATTTCCAGAGAAATCAGCATTCTCATCTGCCACAACTTTGGCATGACTGGGATGCATCAAACCTACAGCATTCACTCCCTTAAGAGATGCTCTTAAGAAACTGAATCGTTTGCTTTTGAAGTGACCTGACTGAAATTGAAGCATTTTGTTTAGATTTTCCCAAAATAAATCCAAATATTTCAGCAAAAGCAGATGGGTTCTCACGTGATAATTTGATTTTAATGGAATTTCCTTTTTTATTGTAGACATGCTGGCATAGAATGTTGCAAATAAATTTCACAATCACTGGAAGTGTAAAAGCTGCCTGGATAATTCATTTGGTTGTCCTTATTTTAGAAACAATACTGAGAAATGGGAACTCAAGTCTAAAAAGTAACAATGTAAGAAAAAAACAAAAATATTTTTCAATAATGTAAATATGAGGTAATGAATACATACAAGTAAAAGGAATAAAACTGCTACCTCAGCAACACATGTTGCATATGGGAGAGAGGCCTCAGGCTAAGCTTGGTTCCAAAATTCTGGTCTATCAATGAGCCTACATAAGGGACAAAAAAAAGATATCAATAGGCAACACCGTTTCTCCTAACTCAGCCACAAGAAACAGAGAAATGGGGTGGCAGCCCTGACTGTTATTTTGCCAGGGTTTATCCAAAGGCCTCTTGGAGACATAGAGAGTTTCCCTGATTCTAAATAAAAAATGAAATGAAATGAAATGAAATGAAATGAAATGAAATGAAATGAAATGAAATGAAAATAAAATTAGATTTAAATTAAATTAAATTAAATTAAAGTAAAGTAAAGAATAAAATGAAATAAAATAAAATAAAGATAAAATCAGCAACAACAACAAAACAAACCAAAAAAAACACCCAAAAAAACCCCAAATAAGAAGTGGCATGGGTAGCATCAACTCAAGACACAGTTATTTTCAAGCCTGGAACAGAGGCACAGATACTGTGTAAAGCTCATATGTTAGCACCTTGGGCATCTTCTGGCATATCTTCTTTTTCACTCATGTTTTGTCTGAAGTAAATTCTATTTAATCTTTTCATAGAAATAACAGGAATTGAAAGCATAATGTTTATTTGTAAGTACTTTTGATAGCACTAAATTCCAGAGGCTTTTCTCAGGGCCATGGCTTTTCCATGAGGCGCCTATTGGCAGAAGGGAGGCAAATGCCAAGCATACCTGCAGGCTCTTCATGTAGGGTGCTGGCAGGAATTTCTGCTACCAACCCAGCTGGCTACAGCAGCTCCCAAGACTGGGTGCACCTTCCTCTGCAATACTTGATTGCAATTTTGTTCCTCTGCCAACTTGTTTAAAGCCATCCAGAGCTAATCAAACTTTTTATTGGTTTTTGGCTGCTTCCTTATCAAAACTTTGCAAAACTTTAATTTCAGCCTCCTGAGCCCTGCAGCTGTAAATTAATTGAATAAAATTTACAAACATTATGCGCTGATAAAGCACTTCCAAGACTTTTCCCTATTCAGTTGACTTAGCTGCTTGGCATGACAGTTTTGCTTGACATGAGTTCAGAGCCTCTGGAAACCTTCCTAATCCCACTCTTCAGGCCTTGTGCCTATTCATGGAACCATGCTAACCCAACTCCAGAAAATTAACAAATCTCAAATGGTTTAAAGCCCTCAGAAACATCCCTTGGAACACACTCCACCTTCTTTATATTGCAGGCATCTTGTTGCACAGAGTAACTCTTACTTGAAAGACCTAAGCAGAAACCAGTCTAGTCCCCAAAGTTATTAATATTTAATAAAATCTCTCATTTAAGATTATTGTGGGTTGAAGCATAATTGCATTTACTACAGTCATTCTGACGTCATCTGCTTATGTTTCAGTGCAATATTTCTGTATCAGTGTTCAAACTAAATATTTTCAATGAATCACTGGATGATTTTTTTATACTAAAGAAGAAAAAAATCTCTTTTGTCCATATAGCAATCCATAAAACCCCTCATCCTCATCATTTCAGCTAAGATTTTTGATTAGACCACAAAGCACAACTTTTTTGAGACGCAGCATGCTGGTAGCAAATTAAAATAATTTCTTACATTCTCTATACTATACAATATGTATAGTAAAAACTATACATATTGTATGAAATATTTGGCTGCATGCTAAAGGAGTTTTCTTATATTTTTATCTGTTTAATGTTTTGAAAACAACTGTTAGACAATAATCTGCAGGGACTACAATAGCCTTTCCACTTAAAATGAAAACGAAAGTCCAAGCAACATCTCTGAGTCACACTTATTAGAGCTCACAAGTGAAGCACATGGAAGTAAAAATCCAGGCTGTAAATAAGTTGTTACATCAAGGCATGAATTAAAATGCAAGTCTATATCGACCTAAATTATATATGTAAATAGCTCTATGAAGTTTTGATGGGGATTAATTAATCCAAACAACTTTATCTCACCCCAAGATTCTTTCATTTCTATTTGTGTGGGGAATTAACTACAAACAACATGATGCTAAAGTGATGCCAAAACCCAGAAGTACTGCTCTTTAAAGTAGCCAAAAGTTTCTGAAAAGTATTGGGTGCTTAAGGAAGGGAGGACCAGCTGTTCCCAAAACTGATATACTGGAAGAAAGTTTCATGGAACCTTCACGCATTCAACAAAAGAATGTGGTTCAAAACAAAGTCCCTAACGTAAATAAAATATTGGAATCTATTCAGCCATGTAAGAGATGGAGAGAATACAAAACGTTGCTCCTGTTTTGGCAGGCTAATCATTTTAACAGAATCAGATCATCATTTGCATCAAACTCTTAAATCTTCAGATGTGATGATGCCATGAAATGCCAAGAAAAATGTGGAAATATGTTTTAGAATTCAGATCAGAGCTATTGAATGACACAAAGAAACATGAGAAAACAATGGTTTTTTAGCTCACCTTACTCATAATTCAGTCAAGCACTACAACTAGCTAATATTTCATGGTCAGTATTTATACAATAAAAACCAAAATAAATTGAGGCCAAAAGAAAAAGAGTTTTCAAAGGTGTCCTTTCAGTGCCCTTTTCCCACATCAGGAAAACAGAATTTAGGCACATTACTGCCATTTTTCCCTTGAAAAGGTGCCACATGAATCAGCTGTGCCTTTAAGACCAAGTATTTGAAATGCCTTAGACTAATCTTACGACAGAAAAAAACCATTCTAATATACACTCTGAGTAATTGTTACAATAATGCCCTTAGTGGGACTGACCACATGGGACACAGTGTCACTGAACAAGGGACACCAGTGCCAGGGAGAAATATTCCACCAGTATTACTCATCTGATCCCTGGAAAAATAAAGCAAGCCTCACCAAAAAAGGAGAAAAGAACAAGAAAAAATAATTGAAAATACAGGATTTTTCAACATCCACTATTATATCAACTTGATGTAAAAACCCCAACTTTTTAGCTGCTCCTTCTAGTTAGAAAAATATTAATAATGGGCCTAGTACTTAATTTTTACAGTATCTATCATGACACAGTCAAGTAGCTAAATCCATCTTAGCCAACGCATACTTCATTAAGGAAGTTGAAATACAAGTTTCTTCCTGTTGACAGTCATAGGGGAAAATGTTAGGTAATCCCAGAAGTTTTTGCCTTTAATATTATTTAGTTAATATAATATTATATAATATTATATAATATATATAATATAAACTATATATAA
>JAYDZK010000169.1:35747039-35812390 GCA_034509185.1 Euphonia xanthogaster | reverse complement strand
ATATAATATATAATATATAATATATAATATATAATATATAATATATAATATTATTATATTGCAATTTCTAGAAGTATAACTTTGAGGGGATGAAGGCATTTTATACAAACACTATCAATATTGCAGGCATGACTGATGGAAGCCAGGGTAGTCTAAGTAATGATAAATCCTAAAACCCAATATGAGTTGTATCTGCAGCACAGTGAGGAGTCACAAGCAGCAAAACAGGTTTTTAAAAGCTAATGTTTCTGAGCTTGTGTTTTGCTTTGAACCAACCATTTAACAAGGGTTCTGCTCCATTGCATATCATCTCAGCATCATTTGAAGAGCAATCTTTTTCATTCTCTCATCACCCAGGCACCCAACCTTCATTCTTCACACCAATGTTTCAATATCAAGAAGGCAGGCAAGTTCATTTGAGAGTTGAACTGAAGAGCAGGAACTCTGTTGCCACTTCCATGTGAGTACTGGGGAAAATACTGAGGCAGGCTATATATTTTATGTATCAACTCCTTACAAGTCACTTGACTTATACTCAAAAATCCTGCCAAACCAATCTCTTACACCTAATATCATGGTCTGTATGCCATGTTACATTAGCTGGTTGGCAGGTTCTGTTGCTCATTTATCAAGATATTTAGGAATTAAGGGATGAATCTCTTTCTGCTTTTGGTGATACTGATAAGCTCTGCATATTCTGGAAGAAAGGAGCTCCAAACCAGATAAATTATCTGGTTGCTTCAATACTGATAAATAAATAGCAGAAAGGACTGCAAGCCTAACAATTCATAAAGGCTGTGAGAGACACAGAAGACCTCTGTTAAGTACAGTTAACAGCTAATATATTCATGTATGGGGTTTTTTTTAATGGAGACTTTTAAAAAAATATAGTGATGATCCTATATAATTAACATGAAACTCAGGACAACACTAAAGCTCACAAAATAGACAGATTTTTGAAATAAGCAAGAGATATTCCCCTTCATCAGGATAAATTTACTTTTAAGAAATGTGATTTAAAAGTTAAATAGTAGAACTTATAAGGTACATGGTTTTGCCCACTATGAAAAATCTCAGACCATAATAATTGTATTTTTTCAATTCATGTTCTTTTCTAAGTTTTCTCAGGTTTTTATCATCATTGTTTTTTACAGACAATATATGATTGCTCCTTTGCAAAAGAGTGACAATTTTGAGGATTCCGCCATAGGTATCAAGCTTTTCTGGCAGAGATCTGCTTTTTATTTTCTCCTTGGTTCTTTCTGTTCACAACATGTGCACAAACTGAAATAACATAATGAGGATGCTGCAAACAGTTGCCAAACCACGCAAGGACAATTCCAACAGCAGCCCAGATGAAATCACTTTGTCCAGGCAGGTGGTCAGAAACTACTCTTTCAGCTAGTGATATTTCATTCCAACTCAGCAAAGTGCCTTCCTGCACCATTTGCACTACCTTCACCTGACCCTGCGTCAGAGATATGTCCCAGTAGGAACACTAACTCGAAACAGCAGGCACTTTCCTTTCTCCCTGTTCCAGTTTGGCTCCCTTGTTCTGAGGACAGAATGTATAAAATGTATAATGTAGTGCTAAAACAGCACATCTAAAAAATAGTTCAGAAGATAATGATGCAGTCCTAAAGCTGAGACCTTGCTCTTTGAGTACAGTCTTAAATGTGATAAGCCAAATGAGCTAGAAAGATAATTACCCTGTGTTGCTCTGAGGAAAGACTAAGGGAGGAGCTGGTGAGCCAGGAGCATGTGTAGACACAGGGATTCTGCTAGAACATGAGCAGTGATGGCTGCATAACTCATGGGGGAGAGTCTGAAAGCTCTTCAGATGATCAGAAAGAGAGCACTGCCCTGATAAGAGTGAAAAATTTCATCTAATGATGGACAGTTTCTCTCTAAATTATTTGAAGGCCAATGCACCAAAAATGTTATATTGAAGTGGATGCCTTTGGAGGCATTTCCCAGGTGAAATAGAGACTTAAAGCATTTAAGTCACATAAGTATCAAAGAGGTAAAATTACACTAAACCTGAAGACCAGGTTAATAAAATTAAAATGAAAAAAAATAAATTAGGATGGGTTCTTTTTAGCTGTCTTAAGAGAAGAACATATAAAAGAGAAAACAGATAAATATACTTAAAGCCGCACTGCAAGTGCTGAATATTTCCAGTCATGCAACTCAGTCTGTGCTCTGACCTTCAGAGGATGAGCACCAATGCCCTAGCTTCACCTCTGCACCACTGGAAATTATGCTGCATGTACCTATTATGTGTTTTAGTCACCATCTTTTGGCCATCCAAGCATCATGAAGTGATCTGGCCTTCAAAGAGTGAAAAAATAACATTCACTTCAGATTTTAAAATGACTTATCAGTGAAATAAAGACAAAAACAGTTTCAAATAACTGAGCCAGAAATGAGATCTGTCTTTGCAATAACTAGGGAGCAAGGGGACAGACTGCCTATATCCATCCCAAAGTGCCTTCATCCATTCCACAATGGACTATTTATGAAGCTAATATCATCAACAGTGTCTTTGACTCACTTAAAAATCAAGTAAGAAAGGCAACACACTTTTAGATAACAGTAAATACTGCCCGAGGGCTTGTGTATCTAAGGATCAAGGTCTTTTGCAATTCTGCTGACAGATTATCAGCCATTTAATTATTGAGGTCTGTACAAACTATGGAAAGACATACAGATGTAATTAGGAGGGATAGTCTTTTAATGAACTTACAAGAAGTGCAATAGGTAGTTAGACAATCATTGCTACCAACAACACTAGAAGCCTTCTCATTAAAAACTTAGTTTGCAAAGACAATTTTTTCAGGTGATGAAAAATGCATATAGAAACCTAATACAAGTTAAAATATGATTTCTGTTCATTCTGAGCTCTCCTTTTATGCCAGAAAAATAGTAAGCAGTGCTCTGCTTCATTAGTCCCTTGGATGTGAAGGTAGCACAAAAGTCATGGCTTCACATCTACATACAGGAACAGGAAGAGTAGTGTACTATGAATTAACTCAAAGGGCCTGGCAAAATCACACTAGGGTCCATGAAAAAAGTTAAAGCCCACATGTGACAGGACTTTCCAAAGTTCAAGCTGTAGGCAAACAGATGGGAACGTTACTTTTCACACATCCCAGTAATGAACTGGAGTATTCACCACATTAAACCTTGCTAAAGCAGGTAAAATTAAATTAATTGGACTGCAGAGGTACCATCCCAATTCTTTAGGACTTTATTCACTCGAGGCTGCACACTTGTGTTTACTTCAGAGTCTTAGAAAGGATGCCCCAATCCCTATCCTGGGTTTTTGCATAACAAAAAAGTCTGGGTGAAAACTTTCTCCAGAGCAAGGCTTAATGGCAGCTGTGTGATAGAAACTAAACTGCTCCCATCAGACCACAACAAAGGTTAATAAAAATCCAGGATCCAGGGAGTGTGTTACAGGCTGTATAATGACACTAGTTTTCTAGGACTCTTTGAATAATCATTCCTTTTTTTTTTTTTTTTTTTTGTAAGACAAAGGTGTTGGAATCATCAAATCATTCTACAACAACGAAACTGAAGGAAACCCAACATTGTCTCAGCACATTAATAGGTCGAAAAAAACAAAGGTATTCGATATTTCCAAAACATAATTGACATAACTGTAGAATTTCACACTTGAAGTAGTAGGAATTAGATAGAAAATGTTAATATCTGAGGCTACTGATTTGTTACCTGTACATTCAATTAGGTCATGAAAGGACTAAAGGCCGCTGTGAACCTGATGCTGTTAGGATTGAGCACACTGCAGAACAAAAGGTTACTTGAACTTAGATGTCTCATCTCCTTCTAGAGGAACTTAGTTTAATCTTGTAACTTCTGAAAAAGAAACCCCAAACCCATGTATCTTATTGATTCAACAACTTAGAGAGTTTTCAGGAAAATCTTAATTGGAACTAAAATTTGAGCCTTAAATGAAACAAAAGAGAGAAAAGACAGCTCTTCGAATAGTTAATAGAAAACCCCTGAAGTATCATTTTACTACTAAAGTTTTATATTCATTTTACCAATCACTTGCAGGAGATGACAGGTATTAAAATATATTTTAAACCTACATTGATTCCAACAGAATTTGAAATTCCTAAGTTGTTAAAGCAAGTAATTTTATTTGCTAGTAATCAATAAATTAACTGCAGCTTTACAAAGGCTGCCTTAAGTAATCACAAGTACTAACATGACATCATTTGGAATAAAATCCTGCATTATTGTGAACTTACAAACCTATCTAAAACCAAATGTGCAAATCCTAGCATTATGAATGTTAATGGCAAAAGGTCTATTGAATTTAACAGCATCAATGTTTGACTCAGTACTATTCTAGATACAAAAATACTACATATAATATAAATTCTGAGACTTTGAAAGGACTCTAAAACCAACTTAATTATAGCAAAAGGAAAGCTTCAGTAGCAAATTCAAATTAGTCTGTCTTGGAAAAACTAAACAGAAAGAAGGAAAGAGCATATCTTTGTCGTTTTTACATAATTAAAACCTATAAATTGAAAACTGAATTGAAAATGAGAGCAGAAAATAGAGGCAATGATTAAATATTCACTGCATGCCAAGAACGGCCCCTTAAAAAATAAAGCTTTCATAGAGCAGCTGAGCTGATATCCTCTACTAAATTATGTTGTTGTTATTCATAAGTGGTTCTGACAAGAGTCAAATAGATGCAATAAAACAAAGTAGCATCATCAAATTTAAAAATAATAAAAAAATAACTTGCTAATTATTACAGCTCCACAGAAACAAAAAAAAACAAAAGCAAACAAAAGTGGGGGGAAATCCTAGTATAGCTGTGAAGACATTTGAAACCACCACATGCTGTACTTGCCACACTGATGCACAGCTCCAATAACCACACCCCCATACTGAATTACCTTTGAGTCATGGCAGCGGCCACCAGCTCACAGCTGGGGCAAAGGAAGAGGAATGCAATGGGAGCAGGGAGAGTCCCAGTCTGAGCCTGGGGCAATGTAACTGCCCACAGAGTACCCAACTGCCTGTAAGCTGTGTCACTTACACCAAAGATGTGAGCAAACCTAAACTGAAAGATGAGCTACCTTTCCACCTGGGACCCTTCACACTACAATGAGGACATAGAAAAATTGCCTATGTGCTGTAAGCAAAATGACAGATTTCCAGCTTCTTAGTCAACCCTAAGCCTCATGAAGTATTCCCTTGAACTATCCCATTCCTGAGTAGTAACTGATATCCAGAAAATACATTAGATGCCTCTAATCAGCTGATACAACCACTACGTCTATTCTACTAATGGTGCCTCAGATCAAACCATCATAGCACCTCAAAAAGATAAGGAAAGAAATGGGAAGTTGCTGCCAGGGAACACAGGATTAATTCAGAGCAGCTTGAACATACACAGCAGTATTGGCTGCCTCTCACATAAGGAAAAAGAGGAGGTTCAACCTGGAAATATCCTTTGGAAGAAGAATCAGAAGAATTCCCCAGTAAATAAGATTTTAACATATAGAGGGGAAAAAAAATCATTCACTTCCCCATAGTAATATATGCATATCCCTAGCTAGTATTCTATATAATTTTCTGAAAAATCACTTTCAAGAGTGAAATAAAAGTACTTTGTATCTTTTTGATAAAGAAATATAAAAATACTATATTTATATACAGAATTTACTGTATATTTAATACTAATTTTTAATTTAATACTACTATTATATACAGAATCAAGGTGAAAGGTCTTTTCCTGTTAGATAAAGAAGCCACTTCAATGGCTGCTATCAAGAGGATTGCTTTTTATTGTTCATTTCCAGGCAGTGAAATCTGTAGCTAATGTGGCTGCCCCAAAACAGCTGCTAATACTCTAGAGGTGCTTTATGATATTCTAGTTTCCAGCACTGCATTGCAATACTGAGAGAAGTACAGGTGAAAGCAGGACACTGCCAGGCAAACACAGTTAGCTGCACAGTCCCTATAAACTATCCAGCGCATGCATTAAGGACATTTACTTTTGAGGTTAATAAAACTTGTTTTACAGTACACCATAGTCAGTAAATGAAATTACTACCAATGACATTAGAAATGGACTGACTTTTGCACTTAGTAATACTTTTTACAGTTTAAGTCATGATCTAAAGCCCTAAGATTTTAACATACCATCAAGTGCCTTTTTAGCAGTCTTTATAACCAGTCCTGTGGGAGCAGGAAAGATGCAGATTGTAAAGGGCACACAGAATTGGGCACACGAATTTGTAAATGTGTATTACCCAATTTCACATCCTTCAGTTTCTCAAGATTGAAATAAACCAAGAACCGGATTCAGAATCAAAACCAGTGTACCTGTATAATATTAGGAAGTCTAATATCTGTCCCTTAATATCTCTTTACCTAGTCAGAGCCAAAAGGAGGTTGGGAAGTATGAAGCACAGAGGTTGTGGAAATACTAAGAAGAAGCACAAAAGTGCTTCAGTAATGCCACAGGTAAGGGAGGGCAAGCTTTGGATTGAAAAGTAGTATATACACATGAGGGAACAAAACAGCAGGGCAATTATTTTTCATGTTTCAAATCCATTATGCTGCTATCATGTCCCCTGGTAATAAGTTTTGAATCTCTAGGTCATTAAACCCTTCCTTACAGGCCAGACTCACAGTGCCCATGGAGGCAGAGCTGCCCTCTCTCTCGTTTCATCTCTCCTGCCAAAGGGGTTCATCTGGGTCTCAGTACCCAAAAACCAACACAGTGATGTAGCAGGTGGTGACTTTAGACCTCATACTACATCTGGGTTACCGGGGGAAGCAGAGCTTGTGCTCCCTGTGCACATGCAGGCTTGGCCTTGATGGAGCTGGCCAATGCTGCAGCTGCCGCGATTATTTCACAGCACTGTGACAAAAAGCACTAGATGTGACGAGGATCACTATTGTGGCTGTGACAAGAATCCCTGCAGCTGTGACAAAGATCACCATGGTGTCCTGCTGCTGGGATGCTGGCAGAATCCACAGTGAAGCTCAGTGACACTTGCTCTGTAATCCCTTTGACACACGCTTTTCCCAGAAGGAGTTTTTCTAGCAAATGTAGAAGGCTCAGAGGATCAGGGATTTCCCTTTGAGGTCCAGCAGCTAACATCTCTAAGCTGGGTTACAATCCCACCCTGCTTAGACCGCCAAAGTAAAAATATTAATGAGGTCAAGTTATTCTGGTGGAAGGACAGCAAGATTCATTTTTGATTTCTGGAGGACTTGTTTCCATGATGTCAAGATGGCTCTAGGGCTATTTTGCCATTGACCAAGTTCACCAGCAGATTTTCTGCTGCTCCAGCTGGATCCCAACAAATCTATGCAGCCTGATGGGATTCATCCTAAAGATGGGATTCATCTCAAAGAGCTAGTTGATATCATCACAAAACCTTTCTTGATGATTTGTGAGTAGTCTTGGGAATCCAGAGAGGTCCAGCTGACTGAAAGCTGGCAAACATTGTCCTGACTGATCTCTTCTCTATGGTGCCCAGCAACAGGACCTGAGAAAATGGCCCGAAGTTGTGTCAGGAGAGGTTTAGGGTGGATATAAGGAAAAGGTTCTTCACCCAGAGGATGGTTGGGCACTGGAACAGCTCCCCCAGGGAAGTGGGAGGACACTAGCCTGACAGAGTTCAAGAAGTGTTTGGACAATGCTCTGAGGGACATGATCTGACTCTTGGGGTGTCCTATGCAAGGCCAGGAGTTGGACTTCTGTGATCTTTGTGGGTTCCTTCCAAATTGGCACATTCCATGAATCTGTGTGATTTATCAAAAATAAATGGTTCTCTCTAAGGTTATCTCAATATTTTCAATAAAGTATCAAGTTGATCTCTTTTTAAGGCCAAGGTCTTGCCCCAACATAAAGCTAAACTAGTCCCTGATATTTTGTGTAGAGTTTATAACAGAGATCACAGATCTGCTTTTTACTTAAAAAACATGACTTCCATATCTATTTTCAAAGGCTTACCACAAGTAGTTAGTGATGTCAAATACTGGTATTTGGAACACAAGAGAGAAAAACTCAAAAGAAGTTTGTTTGGTTTGCAATTTTTTGCTCATAGGGAGTCAACAAACTCTTAGCTGAATGCAGTACTCCTTTGTTGAATTAGAAGTGTATAAAGCAAAACAGAAATTACCAAACCAAATATTAACATGACATAACTGTACATGGTTTCAATTTTAGGATATCAATGTAACTAGCAAATCCACAAAGCCCTTTCAGCAGCTTAAAACAAGAAGAAACTGCTGTGACACTAACAGCAGTGTCACAAAGCTGTGGGTACAAAAACAGCCCACCATGGCCTGCCAGCAAGCAGCCAGCAGCCTACGTGCTCTCTTCATGCCCAGGAACACCCTTTAGCCACCTGCATGTGCCAAGGGAAGCCACCTCTATTTTCACACAGGCACTCAAGGCAGCAGCTGTGACCACAAACTTTCAGGTGAAGGAGGGCTGAGTCTACTTCTCGCCCATGCCAAGGTTAATAGAGCAAATATCTTCACGGTATTACCGCTCCTCCTGCTTGCTGCCCTTCTCTTCATTTCAAGTTTTGCTGTCAAGAACCTGTTACAATCAGAGCCCACTTCCTTGCATTGTTTTCCTCAATGGATTTATGTAGCTCTAAGGAGCTGCAAGCAAAATATCACTGCAAGAAATTGTTTATACTCAATGCTGCTTTCTCGAACAAATAATGCTCTATTCTATTTCCTTCTCGAAAGCAAGGTGGGAGGTTACATCTTCTGTTAAAAAAACCCCACAACAATCTACAATCTAAACTAACACAGTTCTGTTGATTTCAGGAGCCAGACAAGGCACAGTGTGTCCTTTGGGTTTCACAAGTTTGCCATGTGAATGAAATCAGATTCTCTGAAGGATAATTCCTGCCATCTCATTCAACTCGTGGTTGTCCACCATAATAAAATTGCCACTTTGGGCTTTTCTTTAAAAAAACACACACAAAAAATAATAAAATACTGGATGGCAACCACACTGACTATTCAAATTATGTAGGTATAAACTATAATTCAATTTCTAACACGGTCCTGTAGGACTAGCCATGAATTTGTACTTTTGTGAGGGAACCTGGGTTGTCATTTTTTTCATGTTCTTTAACATTATTCTAGGGCTCTATACGTGGTCTCCATTACTGTACCTTGATCTACTGGCAGCAAACAAGTGCTTACACAGTATGCTGTATTTCTTGGAGAGTCTTTAAAAAATGCTTTCCTTGCTTAGTCTGCATTCATGTTAATTTGCACATCGAACACATGAAAAAATCTAGAGAAATTTAAGGGGGAAGTGAACCAGATTTGTTCATTCTTCTGGTGAGGTTAAAGAAGACCATGATCTTTAAATGAAATAGAAGTAGACTCACACCACAAAATCCACCCCTGCATAGAAGCTTTTCTTCAGCTAAGTTTACTGGACTGACACATAACCTGAGTCAAATCATGTCCTTCCCACTAGACTAAAAGCTGCCTTAAATGTCCAGGTGGACCCAGCAATCAGCAGGGAGAGTGAACATGGGACTGTCAATGGGTTCCACTTCAGAAGATCCTTCAGAAAGCCTCAAAAGTCTTCCTCTGAATTTCTGCAGATCTTCCTTCTTCTTCCATTAACATGCTCCTAATGTTCAGCAAACATTTTTTCACTTACAAAGCACCAGTCCTTAAGTTATAAAAAAATAACACTTTATTTCAAAATAATTGCAGCATCCATCATCTAGTTCATAAACTGAGAGCTGGAGCCACTTGGTCATTTAGTTAATGGGTTCAAATAATGAGAGTTAAACAACAAAAAACCACACCACAAAAAAAAACCCAAATACATTAGATTAAAGTAACTTTTCATGTTTTGCCAGAGTTTTCTTCCCTGAATTAAATTAAAATTTGCAACTATAAAGAGTTTGGCTTGAATACTGTATATTCAAGATATACAGTATCTTTAAAAAAAAATAAAATTAAGATGCGTTCCTTTTTCCCAGTACTGAAATGCTACTAGACCACATTTTTATCATGGTACAGAAATTCACTCAGTGTCCTTTATTTGCACTACAGCTGTCAAATAGGAGCTGAAGTTATAGAAATTTTCACAAATATGTGAAACTATTTAAGGTGTCTAATAAAGATTTTGGAAGACCAACTACGATGATTTCTCCACACAGACTCTAACCTGAAAATACTTTCTTAACACACATCACACTGCTTTGTCACAAAAGAAACACTTCTTGTTCAAAACCACAGTAAATTGTATCTAAAACTATAAATGGAGTGGTAAAGTGTTCATGTCAGTCAGTGAGATAAAGAGAACAGAAAAAGTGTACTCAGAAAAAAAAAAAAGGTATTACAAAATTTCATACATCAACCTAAATATATTTACATCATCTCTGCAGAGGGATAAAATACCAACTTCAGTTTCACTATTCATTCCTTCTTTTTAGAAGAGTAGGAAAATAATGTGACATATCATGGAGGATTTTTTCCTAAAAGCATTGCTTAGTATCTTAGGAAGCTAGAAAAACAAAAATAACAGGATGGACTTTATCAGTAGGCTTTGGTAGACTGACCTCCACTCAGATGGGAAGTCAACAGACTCAGCAAACTTTCAGGCAGCTCTGAGCTAGGCAGAGTGGCTGACAGGAGAAGTGTCAGAGCTTCAGCCCAGGAGGCTTCAATAAATTTGGGGGTTAACCAACAGAAATGTCACGACCTTCAATAGCAAAAACCAGAGGGTTCTACAATCAGACTGGAATAACCCCATGCATTGACTGAAACCTCCCCAAGCAGCAGCCCTTGGGAACATGCCTGTGATGCTACAGAGGACACCACGCTGCAGAAGTGAGCCCTGACTGTGCAAAGAACAAACTGCATCCTGAACTGTATCCGGAGGAGCGTGGCAGCACACTAAGGGAAGCTCCTGCTGAGTCAGCCTGGGGAGACCCTCAGTTCAAGAAGGATGCAGAGAAAATTGGAAAGGTCCAACCAAGGTGCACATACCCTATGTACAGAGGCTGAAGGAGTTGGGCCTGATACAGAGGTATTAAATATCTGCTTACAACTGTTTAAAGGGCAGTTCTTTGGACACCACCATCAAACACCTCTAGGTAGGGTCAGACAGCATAACAAGGAAAACAGCCACACAAAAAAGTTTCAGAGGTTCAAGTTGGACAGCTGGAAAAATATTTTTGCTAGCAGCACAGGAATATCTTGTCAAACAGGTTGAGAGATTCTGTCCTTGGAGAGGTTCATCCAGACAAAGCAATGGCTGATCTGGTTCTTTGTTGCAACAGTCCTCTTTCAAGTAGTAGAACCTTGGATTATTGGAGGACCAGAACTAATTATCCCCTGATGGGCCTTGAAGATGGCATTTTTACCATTGCCCAAAATAATAGAGTTAAAAGCTATCCCTCCATTCATGCTCAATCTATTTTATTGGTCCTGTTTTGTAAATGTTGATTTTTTTTTCCTTTATTTCCACTAGATATTTCAACGTGATACGTGTATTCACACAACATCTCAGTGCTTCTTTACACTACTACAAAAAGCTGTTTTTAAACATGAACACATGTGCATCTGCCTAAACTGGATATCATTTACAAGAGCTATGTCATAATGTTAATTCTTTTATTTATTGTTTAATTAAGTGGTGTTTCTATCACTGCACAAGGATTTTGATTTTATAAAAGAGCTATATTGTTATACATTCACTGGCATCACAAACTGGACATTAAGCACAACTGAAGGAGATTTGAAAGAGTGCTTAAAATGCATCAGCCAGACAGCATCACCTCCTAAAATAATGTCATAATCCTCATCGTAATCTCTGTACTTGCTTAGAATGTACTGATGAATTTGCACCAAAGTGTTGTATACAAAAAGGGGGCATATCATCTGGGAAACAGAGGTCACTACAAACCACTTTGTTCAATTAAATTCAAATGTTTTAATCAATGTCAAATTTTCTTTCTTAGAAGGCAGCTTCTTCTTTAAATTTCTAACCAGGTAATGGTGTGTCAGTATTCAAACTAGACACAAATGGCTTCCTTCATCTCTGAAAGAGAGCACATGTGCCAGTTACAGGCAATTTTTGAATGGCTTTGTAAAGATGAAAAGGAGAAGCTTGGGGGAAAGCAGCAGAAAGCCCATCACTGAGTAACCTTAATGACTTCCTGAATTCCTCACGGACTCAGGGCTGGGAGGAGGCTGGGGAATGGACGCTCACCCCACACTGCTGAGTCACTGACCACCAGCTCTTCTCTGCTGATGCCCATTCCCCAACCCTGATGGGGCCCAGCCTTGCCCTTTCCTTGCCACAAAGCTCCTCATGCATTCCTCTGGAGGCAGGGATCCCTGCTGCCTTGTCAGCCCATTTCTGATTAACAACCTGGCTTTGTTTGCAAATAACTGCAAGGTATTGTTCAAAGAGGCAGCCTTTGGCACTCTGGCCATCACAAATCATGTGGGCTAGCAGGGGTCTTCCAGAGGGCCAAGCCTGCAGGCAGCTAGTACCACCAGGGAAGAGATCCTACTTTAAATTGTCCAGGAAAGAAAGTCTGTATCTGTTCAGTGGCTCACTAAGCATCCTAACTTTGAAGAGAAAAATAACAAATGGAGAAATCAACCAGCACTTATTTAGAAATCGCTGCAGTATGGGAAATGAAGAAAAGCAGCAACAGCAACAAAAACCCACCCCACAGAGGAAAGCTGAAAGGCTGAGGATGTCCTTGGATGCTTTCCAATAACAGGCAGGCACACTTCATGCTGCTATAGCTACATAAAGGTGCTTGCTTGCAAATTCAGCAAGTGTGTTGCCATCAATAAACTGTTTTAAATAAGAAGCTTTGATACAAATAGTTTGTTCTGATCTTTAGTTAGTGAAAGTAAAAAGTGTCCTACAGCAGCAAAGAGAATGCCTCTTCAGCAGAACATGAGTACGTCTTACAGAAATACATATCCTTAAACCACTTTCAATACTTCTTTTCCATTTTGATCTCTTAGCATGATGCAACCCAAAAAATTTGAGATCAGAATAAACATCTGATTTCATAGAAACATGTTCTGTTTCACATGAAACACAGACTATAATTATTTTTATATAATATAAGCATAACGGTTAATTTAAATTAAATTGCTACTGCCTAGCTAAAATTATTAAGGGAAAATATTCAAAAATAATTTAACATTTGTCTATTTAAATAGTTGAAATATTGCTCAGGGTTAGCATGATTCACAGCACTTTAAATATCCAGAACAGCTCTTATTAATTTCTAGGCCCACAGCACTTGTGTTCAGGTGCATCGCCAAGCACGTGCTGGCTCCTTGGTGCTTGTGCCAAAGGAGACCTTTCAGTAAGAGAAACTTGATTCTGGGGCAAAATGCTGTCAGTGCAGAACAAAGGAAAATGGAGAGGTTCATCTCCACAGCACCCCAGACAGCCACTGTGGCAGGGGACAGAAAAACATTAAGGCACTCATTTTCCAAAACATATGTTTTTTTGTTCAATAAAGAAGAGATGAAAGATTTGCTAGGAGCACAGAGGGAACAGGTTAGACCAAAGCTTGATTCATTTCCTAGCTGATGCAGGTATAACTCATCCTGCAGGTATGGAACTATTTCTACCAAGCAGGTAGAGAGGTGAGACATGAATCCTATAAATGTCACCCCAAACCGTTAGCTTAGAAACGGAGAATGAAAACATGTGCATGAAACAAGTCTTCCAACAGATCCAGTCCCTAGCAGCAGCAGCCTGTTCCATGATATATTTTGTTCTATGTATAGTATTATAAAACTGCTGTTCACATTACTGCAGCAGTTTCTGCCACTCTTATTATCACCACAGGAATCAAAATCCATTTGGAGGCTTATGGGAAAATGCTGAGGCTTCTGCAAACAAGCAAGACCAAGCATTACTATAAATGCTAACAATATATAAACACAATTACAGTTTGGAAGTGAAATAACTGACTTAAGAGTGCTATCTGACCAGAGAAGGCTGATTAAAGGCAATGGAGATGGAGAAAGTGAGATTACATCTAATTAGCTCACAAAAAAAAAAGGCAACTCCTCCAATTCTAAGGCTGATTAATTAATTAAAATTAGAAAAATATTTGCTATGCAAATGTAAACCACTACATTTAAATTAAGAGTAGCTCATCTTTAGAATTAATTTTAGAATTAGAATTACATTAAATTTAGAATTTAGAACTAGCTCACCTATATAAGGTTTAATAGCCATCTTTGGGAAAGGACCATAGATCATTAAGTACAGAAAAATACCTGACACAGCATATGGCACAGGTCTTTCCATTTCTTTTGTCCATCATACATATTGTATACTTAATATGAAGTAATACTCTGGCTTAACATGGGGTTCACTTCATACAGATCCTGTATTTTTGAAGGAATGAGAAAATGTCTTAGAATCTCTAAGAAGATCCTTAGAAAAATGACCTTTAAGAAAAAAATTAAAAATAAAAAAAGAGAAGACAATAAAATTTCTAAAAGAAGTTTGCCTTCCAAAATAAAATCCTTTATTTTCCAAAAGAAATATGAGCAATGGAGCAAGCTAAAATGAGGAATATATCTCAAACATGTTAAAATCTAAAGCACTGTGTCAAACTCTAGCATCTTCAGGGGATAATTTTACATAGGAAGCAAACAACAATATACACACATTTTCCAGACATCCCAAGGTACTTCAAAGAGATCAGATGAAGGAATCAGGGTGAGCTGTCAGGAAAAAGTCCAGAACCAGCATCTCCCAAGATCCAAGCCAGAGATGGATTCCCAAGCTGAGTTATGCACATTTATGCATATCTGGAAATTAAGGCAAATTTACTGCTCAAATATACTGAATTAATGTCTCTGGAAAGCCAGAACTAGAGAATGAGTTTGGGCAAGGAATAGCTCAACATTCCCTTGAAATTAATTACTGAATTCAGTTACTTTGCAGAGTCTACTGGCAGATGTAGGTAATGTTTCAGAATTAAAAAGTAACAACTATAAATAAAATAAATCAGAAAAGACTAGTAGAAGAGATTTGCAGACCCTGATCCCACAAACACACCGTGAACTATAACTGCTGGAAATAATGTTGCAAATATAACAGTTGATAGAAATAATTGGAAAGCTCCAGCTTCTTCTTAGTGTAGAGTCATAAAGAATGTCTCCATCCTATCATGTCAAGACCAGTCAGTGTCATTTTCCGCAGGCCAGAATAGCAGATCCAGTAGGGATAGAAAAAAATTATTCAAGGAAATCTTTCCAGTTTCAAAAGAGTTGCTACAATTATACCTTTCCATTTTCTTAAAAGTTTCCTATCTTTTCTCGACATTTTACTAAAAATTCTCATTTACCATATTTTTTTTCTTGGCCAACACACACATCTGAGACATTTTTTCAAAGACATTTCTGTAAAAGATATCATGGCAAGTGTAATAAAAAAGGGGAAAATAGGTCTATTTTAGATCCAACGGAACAATAACTTTCAAATTTTCCAAAAAATCATGACAATCTATTCCTTGAGGGGTTTTTAGTCAAGTCTAAAGAACACAATTTATAATGAATCTTCTCAGTGACTGTCAATTTAACAGAAACTCTACACACAGAGACCCCTCCTGTGAAGTCTGGACTCTGCAATCTGGCAGTTGGCTGTTTATTTCCAAATTCTTGTTGAAAAATAAAACTTATCTTCACCCCTTTATATTCTTGATGTTTAGATACTGTATAAATAAATATCACAAAAAGAATTGTGCATATTCAAAGAGTCATTCAGACCCATGTTCTTACATATAAATAGACTAGAAGGTCAGGTACATGCACACAGACAAAAAGGAGCATCTATGTGTATTTATATATATATATGTATATATGTGTGTGTGTGTGTATACACATACACATATAGCTGGGGGTGTGTGGCAATCATCTGCACTCAAACACAATGGATATTCAATGCAAACACGAAACTTCAAAAGCAAAAATTGCTTCTTAATACTCATCTTCCCATCAATTAATATAAATTATAATAACAAATATAAATTAATACTAAATTAATATGAGTACTTGAAATATTTGGTACATACACTGACAGTCTCTAGGATTAACACCAAATTTGACCAAAGGATAACAGTCATAAGAACTCTCACCAGCCGTAGCCTCTTTCTGTCATTTTTAACATCCAAAGGGTAAAGAAAACCTAATCTGAGCTAGGGTTTCTTTCTGCATGCTACAGATAGTCATCTCTGGCATCAGCAGACTAAGTCCAGGCTTCACATTGATTTTCTTTCTTCCTGATGTATACAGTGAAATTGAAGACCTATGCATTTCTGCTAAATGAGGTTCTGCCTTAGCTAATAGCAAACTATGACAACAGTCTGCAAAGAATTGGGTAAAGGAAAGCAGTCTTTTTAAAAAATTCACCACCAGCAGCTGTAAATTCATAACTGTCAGTAAAATTGCTGAGGTTTTTATATGCACATTAACAGCAAGCTTCAGTGTAAAATGGGATTCTTAATTCTTTTCACAGAGCATTAAATCATATTTAGGATTAGAAAGAATACTCGGGCAGCTACTGGCAGGTGCCCTCCCTTTCAAAACCTCTCTGTTCCCTATGTTTGTACTTTGTTGACTTCAACAACAATCTAACTGCAAAAAAAAATCTTTTTGAAGTGAAATCTAAAACAATAGGGTGCAACTACACAGCTTATGTTGGTTTTCACTGACTCCAAGAACAATTCCAGGAGCCTAGTGTGTTTTCTTGTAATGCCAGTGAGATACATTTCAAAAGGAATGTAAGTTACAAGCAGAAGATGGTGCAGGACGGGGCTTCAGGTTCCTTCAGCTGCATGGGAAAATGTTGTATACTTTCTGCATACTTCATGAGGAAGCACCCTAAATGCTGTGAGGATGGATTGATTAACTGGTAACATGGTTCCCAACAGTCTGTAAGGACTCACTTAGGAAAACAGTGATACCTCCAGAGAACTATCTGTTATCAAAATGTTTCTCAGCTCCCAAATCCCACTGGGCACCAAAGGCACCTTCATACTCTTGCTTATGTTTCATCCTGTCTCTCAAAAGGAACATGGAATGTACTAGACAAAATCTGTCCCTCTGATATCTTGCTCCCTAAGGGATTAATAAAACTAAGTGACAATCAGAGCACCTCCAGCCACTTGTCCACCCATCTTTCTCTTAACTTCACTGCCAGTGCAAACTAGCTAAGGCAGGAAGGCAGCACAGGAGCTGTGAGTATTTAATCCATGACTGTTGCTAAAAAAAAAAAAAATGTTTAAGTCAAAAAACTCTGTCATTAGGACAATATATCACTTGAATTTATTTTATATTATTATGAATGATTTCCTTTTAACCGTGGTACTTCCTTTAGGCAGGAATTTGAATGTGACTTTTAGTGTCTTTATCAGAGGTCTGTGCCTGTGCCCCCTGGCACCCTGTCCATCTGCTGCCCTGTTACGTGTTTGCCAGCCCTGTGCCCATCCCTCTGCTCCCAGTGCTCACATGAGCATTTCCACCCAGACCAAGGGGCTTTCTGGTGTGCTCAACTTGCACTCTCCTCTACTCAACTCAGTGCACTGGCACAGCACATGGGGGGTGAAGCAGCCAGCATTCAGCTTCCCAACCTTCTCCAGAGGAAATGACAACCTGAGTGACCTGTTATTATTGAATTAAATTTTAATGAAATGCTACTGCTGCACACCACTATGCAAAGAACATGTGTGGCTGCAAGTGATTAATTACAGTCTTGAAGAACCTAATAAGAGATTCTCATGTTTAAAATACTTTATGGCAACTATTAATTTTTTCTCTCTAATTATCAGAATAGCAATGGAGTAATGCACCTTTCACCTCAAATTTGCTTCTTTTTCATTTCCTCTATCCTTCAGATTTTTCTATGCTATTTATTGGTTCTGTGGAACAACCAATCTTATGGATATAAACAACCAATTTATAGATATAAAATATGTCAAGAATTAAATAAAACAAAAAAAAATTTCATCAGAAATAAGTATTTTTTCTCCCAGAAATGTCTGCCCTAGGAAATTCACACTATATTGTTTTCACATTTGCAAAGAGAATGAATCTTAGTATCGTGTCTCTCTCAGGGGTCTGTCTTCAGATGCTGAAAAGGCTAAGCAGAAATACATCACCTTTAAGAAGTGATGAGCATCTACTGATAAGCACTGAAAATCCGTAGTAGCGTGCCAACCCAAAAGTACTGGCAATTCAGACTTATGTACCCTCACTTCAGGGAGCTACATTCTCATTCCATCCAAAATAGAAACATGATTTTTCACCACACTGGCCTGTTTGACAAATATGCACATCCCTATGTTTTCAAGAGGAATCTACACAAAAACCAGAGGAACCAGTATTTGGGAAATGGCTTTGCTTTTCTGTGCTGGACTGTGAGCAACTCTGAAACCAGCTGTTGACTCAAAACCACTGTCCAGCTTCAGAATTTCAGTACCAGGTCCTAACTGCTGAAGGAATATTGTTCACACTGAAACGAAGTTTCATACTGATCAAATGTAACAAAACCTCATTTAATCTTTCACTAATTTTAGTACACTGAAAAAGACTTCAAAGAGCTTGCTTCTTGCTGTTATTGTAAAACAAACAGAGTCGTTGTGTGAAGAAATGAAGAAAGTATCCACACACTGACATGACCTGAATACTTTATGAACAGTCTGAATGCTATTTTTCAAAGCCAAACTATTCTTAAACCTTTATTTTATACAGCTGAAAACTGGCCAAAGCAAGAAGAGAAAAAAGAAACCCTGAGGATACTAATCCATACGCCCCTAATTTATACCTTTTCTGCAGGAAAGAAAACCAACCACACCCTATCAGTCCGTATGATTAAGATCTATATAACAAAGCATAACCAATTTCAGGAAAAAGTGGTTCTTTCAGGCATTCTTACAACGATTTCCAGTTTTACAGCAGGTCTGTGGTACCTCTGCCACGACACCTGGCTCAGCGGATGGCTGTGCGCGCACTGCAGAGCCACAGGCACCAGCCTGGCTTGCTAATGTGCACTGAGGCTGCTGCTGCTTGTGAGAGGACAGCCAGCTCAAGAACAATTATTTTGTCTTCAACCACTCCTGTTGCTGGTAGCTGCAGCCAAAGCGCTTAAAATGCCATCAATTTGCTGCCATCTACAAGCGTCAGGGTAGAACAAGACAAGCAGAGACACCTATTGTAAATGCACTCGCCTTTGCAAGCCTGATGGAAGGATGAAAGCCTCGTTTTTTGGGAAAATTAACATGATGAGCTCTGCTGGTTTGTCCCTTGAAACACAACTCACATGTGAAATAGTGCGTCCTCAGAAATGAGCAGCATAATGATGCTTTATTGCTTGAGAAAGCCACATATCCCAAGAGAATTTGTGTCATCGTACACCAGGAGTAAGGCTGATGGAGCTGACTTTAGGCTCCAATAAAAGAGGTAGGAAAGAGATGAAAAAACACCATGACAAAAGATGCTTTTGTTACTTGTTGAGATCAATCTGAATCAAAATGTGTTCACAGTTATAATTTCTTATACAATTGAAAAAACTGCCAGTAGGAATAGCATGATTTTACTTTCCAATGCTACTATAATTCTCATTCCTATCAAAGGAGGCCGAAAAAATTGCCAAGTTATTTCATTAGGAAATGCAGCTAATTTACAGGCAGGGTAATTTTCCCCCTACGAAATTGTATAATGATCTTTAAACTCACTAAATAAAGGGTCTCTTCTCTAAGTGATTATGCTTAATTTACACAGGAATTAGTAGGGACTGGACCTCCTTTTAGAATTGCTTTAATAGAGCTGCATTACCAAAAAAAAAAAAAAACAAAAAAAAACAATCAACAGCCTTGAAAAACAGCAGTGAAAATGAATCACGGCAATAACTGGGATGCAATCCATCCTCGGGAACCCGGCAGAGCCATCGTGACTAGGGCACGGGCGCTGCCCCGATGGCAAGCGGGCCGAGGCGCGTTTGTGGCACATCATTGCCATCTGCTGCGCCGGGCCGAGAGCGCAGCGAGCGCCAGCCACGGGACGGCCAAAGGGGCCGCCCGGACATCCTGCAAAGCCGCCTTCGCTACGTCCTTGCTTCCCTTTCGCCCTTCCCACACCCGCCCTGACGTGGCTGGGCCTCCCTCTAAGTCTGGAAGACGGGCAGTCCGAAGGTGGATTGGTAGCGAATGCATGACCCAGCGCCGTGCCATGAGCACAGCCCGAGCGTGAGCTCTGCCGCGAGTGCCGGGAGCTGCAGCCCGAGGCTTCCCTGGCAAGGGGCACGCACGCTGCCAAGCTCCCAGCAGCTTCGACAGAAGGAAACCCCTGGATCAGGTTCCTCGTGCAAAGTTACCTGGATGCTTTCTGGAGATGTTTTGTGCCTGGGAGTAATTTGCACACTTCAGAACCAAACGACAAGACCAAAGAATTTGGGAGTGACGATGGTTTTTTCTGACAGAGAAGCCTCTACTTCATCTTACAGAAATCCACCCTATGTATGTGGGTGAAACATCTGCTTCTGACAGTGACTGCATACCCGTATGATGTATGCAAAAGCAGCATATGCCTCTTGAATACAAATGCAGTAAAGCACCTGTGAAAATGCTTTTAAAATCATAACCAGCATTTACTGAACTGACACAAACCACTTAAAATAATTTAGATAATAAGCACTATCAAAGAACACAAAATGAACTTACTAATACCCACAGAATAATGAGGGACAACTTGCTAACAGTATTGACGCTCAACAAAATTTGGCCACCACAGCAGCTCACATAAACCATTCAACCCACAAACTTAGATTATATATGAGTTTTGCATGACTGCACATAGCTTTTGGTAGCAACCAGATATAACCTTGGGCACTTCTGGGAGAAGGATAAGTCCACCCCCAGTTTTCTCCCTCCCTATCCCAGATCCAGGTACCATTCAAGCTGAGAAGGCAGCTCCCAGAGGCTGGGTGAGCACCCCCATCCTGTGCCACAGAGCCACAAAGTGGTGTTTGTTGTTTTATATATACTGCACACACTGAGCACTGCTTTGATACTTCAGGGAGACTGGGAATTGCTGCTCAATCTGTTTGGGTCAGCTGAGTGTCTTCAAACAAGTAATTTCTTGCCACCCACCCCTCCAGCATCTCACTCCCTATCCCCCACAGAAATAGGGTAATAACAGCAACCTCCTTTGTGTAGCAGCTTGAGATTGTTATTTATAAGAGGAAAATATTACTGTTCAAATTAAGTCTTTACAAACTTCACCACATACGTGAATAACAGCAGTCCAGGAGCAATTTTCCAATCCATCTTCAGTGTTACTAATTTTAAAAAAAACTTTGTTGGACTCTGTTATTGACTATGAATGTTTTTTCCAGGGCAGTCATCTCTGCTTCTTTACCCTTGTCTTTTCCAGTCAGTTTTTCCTCTCTCATCCACCACAGCCCCCCTAACAGTGCCACACTGGTTTACACTTGTTGCACCAGCCACTTCATGACCTCTCGCCTCAGCCTTCAGTAGCAGCAACTTCAGGAGCTCAAGCATTGATTTGTTACTCAGACATGCTCAGCTGCTACATGGAGAGGTGCTGAAGCTTTGCACAGTGCCTGCAACAGATTACTGCTGAAACTCACAAACTTTTATTCTCCGAAGCAAATGTAAGGCTGACACAGCAACAATGCCCCAACACAACTAGCTGCTCTGATTTTTCTGAGGATTGACCTGTGAGAAGACAAGGGAAGGTTTATTTGCCATTGATCCCAAAGAGTCATTTTTGCTTTGGACTCTTTCTTCAGGCTGTGTGGAAAAGGCACAGCACATCAGTACACAGACCCTCCAGAGTGAGGGTCACCCCACAACTGAAGGAAGAGATTCTTGCATCTCTAACACTAAAGCAAGGATCCTGTCTCTTCTTTTTGGGTAGAATCAAGAACTGGTTTTGCAGATGAAGAAATGCTAAATATTCATAAATGCATTTAAAAACTGAGCAGAAGAACCCCTCCCATGATTCTCAGCTTTGACACTCCTCACATACTAATGCTTTCTGATCTGAAGAATGACACATTTCTGTGGTATTTTACCAGAACTAAGCACTGCAGGGTAAAATGTTTTGCAGAAACAATGTAAGTATAAATTATAAAAGTGGACACAGTATCTTTGTCCAAAATGGAGATGGTTTAACTTCACCAGGCAGTAAGCATCCAAAAGGCTCACGGGAGCACTGGCTACGTGTATATTAGCAGCTATTATAGACACACAAGAACTGGTCTATAGACCAAAATTCAGTGCTGAGGATCTGTCATCCCCACTGTATGTATTTCAGATTTTTCTGCTTCTCTGTTTAAACTTCAGACCAGCTCTGCTTTGATGTCTTGTCCTGAAGTTCACTTGCACCTGGTGTACATTCAAGACTCCCTGAGCACATCCTCTAGTTTAGTCTCAAAAACAAAGAGCATCAATCTCCTGTTTGTGTTCTGCTGTTCAATCAAAACCAACCAACGGGGACTGACTGGGAAATTCGCTTCAGAGGAACAAGCCAAGCTGAATTAAAACATGAATATAGATGCACTTGTTGAGACACTTATTTTTTGTGGTCCCCTAAGTCTTGACAAATGACCATATCTCAGTAATAACCACATGGAAGCGCATCACAGGAACAGGATTTGAATTTTTGCTGTAGTTACATTAGACAATGACAGAACCCCCCAAGGACTTTAAGCATATATACACTGAATTGTTTCCATTCAAAACCAGCTGAATTATTTTCTGACTGAGCTTAATCACAGCTTACCATCTCAGCAGGCACACTTCCACTGAAACTGGCTTGTTACCCTCTTTACAAAATCCTGTGATTTTTATTGTCAAAAAATATGCCAAATTTCCATATTAGTCACTCACTGAATTACAGGGCATGGGCAGCATACCAGGGACACCAGCATCCCTCCTCACAACCAGATTGCCCTGCTCAGCTGGAGGATGAGATCCTGCTCTTACCACATTCAGGATGATCTGGATGTAGAGGAGAGGACCCACACAGTAGCAGAACCAGGGCTCAGGCAACCCCCTCGGTCTAAGTGGGGCATAAACAGCACTTAAGTTCCTTCTATTTTGTAGCTTTTCAGCTTCAAAGTCAAGTTAGCAAAATGGCTGTTGTTCTTGAAAGCAGAGAAGAAAATAAAACTTTAAAAAAATTGTAACAGGGAAGAGAAATTCCTCCAAAAACAACTATTGTGAATTTGTCCCAAAAAGAACCATTTTGATCATAGCTAAGATTTATCAGCACCTGATTGTTCAGGGACATTATCTTGGCAGTGTCAACCCAGAGTGCAGGCAAGCACCCAACATCATCAAAGCCACCACAGAAGTCAGTGTTAATTTGCAACACTGTGGAAAGGGCCTGCAGACAGGAAAAAGGATGAAAATCGCAAAAAGGAGGACATCCTCTCTTAAACCCCGATGTGGTCTCTCTGATCTTCCTCCCAAGGCACACTGACAAAACAGAGCAGTGAAATTGCCACCTGTGCTGTTCTATAAACACTCCTTCACCCTGGAAACTGGGAAATTCAAACAATATCAGATTTAGACCCTTTCACTCTCAAGAAACAAATCAACCCCTCTTCTGCTTGATACAAGTTTTAACATATAAAAAAGTTTAAAAGGAGTTTGTTTTAAAGGATGTTAAAAAATAGTAGGAAACAACCAAAACAATATTAATTAACTGTTACCTTTCAACAGCTAGTGAACCACAAAACCTTCAGTCAATTCCTTCCTTTTTTTTTTTGTAAGTCAAACATTCAGGTTGTTATCCTCTGACACAAAATAAAGATTTTACATTTTTGAGTGGAAGAAATTAGTGCCTCATCTTCTTGCTGTAAGAAACATCTATTTTGCTATCTTTCCTTTTCCAAAGCTTTTAGAAAGCCTAGTGAAAGTGGGAGCATACATTTCACATTTTCAAGATAGCACCTAAATTTTCATGTTACATGTTCCAATAAGGCACTTAGCATAAAATATTTAGAAGCACCACAGGACACAAAGGTATCAGGGTAACTCATTGAGAACTGACAGTCCCAGATACATCTCTCAGCCACTGTTCTTATTCTTTCCTTCACGGATGGAATTACAGCAAGGAAAGAGTTACAAAATGGGGAATGTGACAGGTGCAGGTCAAGACGGAGTCAAACTGAGATGAACTGATATTTCATTATTATTTTAATAAATACATAATCTGGCTGCTTTACTTAGATAGATGCATTGGTTCCAGTGTAATTATTTCTATTGCCCCTGGTTTTTGATGCTCTATGAGAGTAAATCCCTATCCTCTAAAGCCAACAGAAGAGCTAATCTTGACTGCCTGTAAAAGGGAAGTACTGTGCAACTGCTGAGACAAAGGGAAGAGTACCATTATTTCAAGTGATGTTTGGGATATTACAAAACTTTTTACAATGCTGAGAATATTCTTAGGAAAATGTAAGGCCTATTTTATGACCAGATTTTTTTGTGTTGTTTCAAAATTAAGAGTACAAGAGCAAAAGAGGTACCAAAGAAAAAACAGCAAGGAAACAGTGTCTGAAATGTTATGGTGAAACATTAAATGATCATGGCTGCAGCTTGCTGCCAGTGGAAATGAGGGCAGACTTTCCTTTCCAATACTGTCAGAAAGCTTGTCTGGGCAAGATGCCCAACAGTGCCCAGCCCAAATCACAGCCAACAAATTAATATAAGATGATCTTTCTGTTAAGGCTCTTCTTCATAAACAGGCTCATCCAGAATAGGAGCTAAAAATAAAATTAAGAGCACAAATCTTCACCAGTTGCTTTGAAGAAATAACTTATTTTCAAATGCTTCAGCATAGCAGCTCCCAGGTAAAAAGAAAAAAAGAAAAACTACCTCTAGAAATATTGCCAGAAACGTGAACTCACTAGTCACTTTTCCAGGAAGTTTCATGCATGTAAGGCATTGCCTTTGACACCATTTGCCACAATAAAATTAAACACAGCTGAAGATACAAGAAAATTCTCATATAACAGAAAATTTTAAAACTTTAATTTTATCTCAGTCTCAATAGCCAGTCTGTGGAAAAATGGCACAAAATGTATTTGACAGTTCAAGAATATAGGATATTATTTTGAAGAGATGCATCATATTTTTTGGACAGTCTTTTTGGACAGTGATACATTTCAGTCCTCATTTTACCCAAAAGACTAATTGTGGTTGCAGTATGAGCAGCATTTGTGATATACTCCATTTCTGCTGGAAGGTGAAAAATATGCTAGGACATATGTACAATCTCAGGAGAACATATTGAAAGTTATTTAAATTTTATATTAAAAAACTCCACAATATAAATAGTCAATTAGGGCTAGGGAGTTTTTTTTATACTTCTGCTGTTCAGAGGTAACTCTTTCATTAAAAAAAAACCTCACTAGTAGTTAGAATTGGGGTATCCATACCCTACTCAGCAAGTCCTTTCAGATTTTCAGAATTCCAGGCCTAACATGAGGCACTAGAGCTAGGAAACCACGTCCTGAAATCCTTTCCTGAAGTAGAATCATGAGCTGAGTCTGCCAGGAAGAACTATAAGATTCACCTCCTCACTTCTGAGCAGACAGAATTAATGAAAACACACATGAAAAGCATCCATTTGTCCTTCCTATTTGTATATACCAGCCCTGCAACCCGCCTGCAAAAAATTAAATTAATGGAAACATAACAATGTAACCAACTTAGCATGCAGGAGATAAAATGGGGATGCAAGGTGATAGCGTTTCAAAGGGCAGAAGAAATTCAGAGTTGACCTCTGCAGAGAATATGTAACTCCATGTTCAGTATTGGGTCTTGACAATTTTAGTGCCACATATTTTACTCCTCTGTTTAAATGTGACTTCACATCTACCACACTTTAGTATGTGCATGTACAAACATGCATTAAAAAAATCTCAGGGAAAAAAGTGATAGTTGACGTAGAGCAATAATCCTCTGGCAGAACAGCTTACAAAAGATGCCAGAAAGCAGGCAGCACAAGTAAACTGCTGGAGAAGATGCCATGGGAAAATGAGAAAGCATAGTCAAAGAAGATCAGATAATTAGGGCACAGGTATAATAAACATAACTGAATTACTAGATTTTAAAATAAATGTAGACTAGATCATAAACTTACAGGTGCTGTCAATGTACAGTAAAGTTGAAAGAAAAATCCTCCATGACTAAGGATGAGTGAGTTGTGTAATCAGTTAAAGCGAACAATCTGAATTCAAAATAAAATTGTCCCCGAGACAAAAAAAGGTACCTGAGAAGGGAAGAAAGGAACAAATGTTAATGAACAACAACAAAAAAAAAACAAAAACAAAAAACAAAAACACCAAAAAAACCCCAAACCAAACCCAAACAAAAAGAAAAAAGAAACAAACAAAAAAACCTCACACCAATTAGGAATTCTATGGAGTTGAGCAGTAATGAGAAAAATGTTCTACAAAGTTAAAACTACAGGGAGGAAAACACAATCACTTTCTAAGAGGATTCTAAGAGGATCAAATGCTCAAACAGCATCAGTGTCAAGTGCCGAGAGTCATCAGTCTTGCCACAAGAAAAAATGTGCCATGTACACTTATTAAATTCCCAACACTGCAGTGCAAAGCTGTAACACCTTTCACAGTATATTAACAGTATAACAACTGCCTCTAGAGAGGCTAAGAAGTTAAAAAGCTAAAAATTAACATTTGAATTTTAAAGTTTGCTTGGATAGCAACTGAGTACCATATTAAGACTTTAAATTAATGGGAGCAGTGATGTATACTAGAAAAAACAGATTTATTTTATAACAGCTGTGCACCACAGAGGATGGCAAGCCCTATCGAAGCCCTGATAGCGACCCAGGATCTATCTTTTCACCATATGCTTCTAATAGGGTCTCTTCATCACTCTTGGCTTCAACTATATGATCTCCAGAAGTCCCTTGCAACCATTCTGTGATTATTTCCCCAGCTGAAGGGGAAGAAGGATGACATATTTTAGAAAGCACACTGAGAACTATTAATTATACTAGATAGATAATAACTCAGTGTTAATAATATTTTCATTAAGTCAAAGACTGGATAAGCAGAAGAGTCTTAGTTATCCTGCAGTAAAAAAGTTATAGGGACACCAACATTTACACACAGCATTTGGGTGAGATTTCCATTCAGTTGAAACAACTTCTAAGATTACTATAACTGAAAGGAGAATAAAAATAAACCCTCATTTGTTTATGGCGTTTAAAGTAAATATTGTTTGCTCAACTTCCTTGAAATATTGCCTTGAGCATTTATATTTATTTCTTCCTGCAACAGAAAAATGAGGAGAAAAATGTAAACCCAGTGACATCTGCAAACATTCTGACTAGCATCTGAAACAAATGTTATTGTATGACTAACCCCCTACTTTGTTTATTCCCGTTAAAGAAAAAAACAGGAATTCAATTTTAGTTTTCCTAATTACAAAATATACTTACCAGAAATTGTTGACTATTGGGTGCTTGTGCTACTTACCTGCAAAACAAGTCAAACAAACAGAGAGTTACTTCACAGCACAATAAACTACATAGGAGAGTGGATATAATTTAGGTGGCTTGATGAGCATCCTTTTTTTGAATAGCAGAGTTAGATGAAAGAATGGAGGAAAGCCAAGGATCCAGGAAAAAAAATTTTGAACTCCAGCTGGAATATTGATTATGTAAGAGGAAAGCTCAGTCTCAACAAAAGCACTTTATGACTTGAACATCACTGTCCCCAAGGTGAAGGGAAAAGTGCCAAAACTAAAACTTGCTAGCTCTGACTCTCAGAATTGCTTCTGTCCCACCTAAGACAAGCATCTGTAACATGGGACACGAGCTCTTTATGTGGTACTGTCTCCAGCATATTTGTTATCCAGAACAACCTCACAGGAGCCATGAACCAATATTGTTTATCTCACGCAGAATTTCACTACTTAAATGAATTTAGTAGCAAACTCCACTAAGGCCTGTACACGCTCACTGAGAGTTGAGTAAGAACAGGCCTGTTACTGCATTTGACATTGCTGTGTCTTGGCCTCATTTTTCTTTTAAAAAACTTTTCTTCTTCTGACAACTACAAACATCTATTAAACAATAAGCATTTGTTATTATCTCTCTATCAAAGGTGAAAAAATGGCAAGGTTGCAAGTTATTAATAGCAGTAACTTTAATCAAACAATGATAGAGCTATTGGTTAGAAAGAGCCACTGGACATCATCTACTCCAACTTCCTTTATTGGGAGTGCATAAAATTAGATCAATTCTTGATTTTAGAAATCAATTCTTTGATTCCTATTTATTTGAAAAAGAAATTTCAAACAAGAAGTTCAATATGGGAACAACCCATGTTTAATTGAGAAAATGTTTTGATTAAACAGTCTTTGGTATGTGTTACTGTCAGACGCTGCATATTTTTATAGCAGAAACACTATTATTGTGGTACTTGGAGATACAAAGGTCTGAAGTTAATAGAGTTAACAGCTTGCTCATTCAAAGCCCAATTTTGCAGGAAATTGTCTGAATACTCTTTGCTATGCAGCATCTTTGACATTATTATACCAAATATATGTTATTTATCCCTTAAATCATAAAATGTATACAAATATCACAATTTTTAAAGTACATAATCCATATCATATCAAATTCATGCTTTTACTACATATACATGATGTCCAAATTCTAAATTCATAGACCCATCCTGCATTCATATTGGGGTCATGGCAGCTTCCATTACAGAGAAGTCTGACAAGTTAATTTAAAAGTATCATCTATTATAATCCACCATGACAATGATGCCTTTTGCTTTGAAGATTTAAAATAAAATACAATTTGAACAATAAAACTTCTCAAAACCAAAATATTTCTTTTCGGAAGAAAAAGAAATAAATAAAATCAGGGATGAAGGCAGAAGAAACAGTGGAGCCTTAAAACTGGCAAGAAATTCTCTGTAATAATTTTGCCACTGATCACACATAACCTTTGTTAAATGTATTTCATCTCAGCTCAAAATTTGAAACAGGTCTTGTGCGCAGTCAAAATGAATTCAGAAAAGTTTCAAAGGTATATTCTTCTTTTAAGCCAAGTTTGTTAATTAATCATGCTAGAGAGAATAGAAAAACAATCTTTAGATTCCTGACTATCAGGAACAATTACTTTTCATATCTTGAATTCCCCATGTGATGTAAGGATATTAATACAATACACTATTCACAACACTATGACATGCTATAATTATCTCCATGGATGCCAGAAACAATTTTGACCATTGTGATACACTGGGTACTATCCAAAAGAAACAAACCCAGTACAGATTTTAAAATATGTGGGTGCAAGTGCACTGTACTTTGATCACACTGACAAAAACTTGAAGAAAGCCAAGGGCAGCTGGGGCTGAGAAAGGATGATGCCAATTTAAACTTTAAGATTGACAGCTCTGTTTAGCTTAAGGAAAGTTTAATGGATGTTATTCAGCAAGGGAAAATCACTGTGGAGGAAGAGATGATGTAGGAGTAATATATTAAAAATAAATATGGAACTTGAGGGCATGTTTAATGTAAAGCAAGCCAACTGCTTTGCTAAAAAATGTGGCCTTTGTGGTCTTTTGAAACTATTACCATAATTTTTTCCCTCCCCTTGAGCTAAGTTCCTAAGCAGACATTAAAATATTTGTAAATGGTAATTAGTATTCAGAAACACATTTTAGCATGAGAAACAGAAATGTGCCCTGAGGAGCTCAGCCTTGCTGCCCTGAGACAAGTCTGTCCCCAACACCAAACTTGGGGAAACAGCTTCCCAAGGCCTTGTGCTGCCATGGCTCCAGGGGCACAGAGTGACGCCGGTGCCCACTCCTGCATGAGTGAACCCTGGGAAAGCCCAAGAAAAGTGACAGCAAGTGACAGTGAAGGCTCTGGGCGGCACAGACACACAGGTCTGCCACCCTGGTGATAGGGAGTGATAAGCACTGCTTGAGTCTTCAAGAATCTGGAAAAACCTGAACTTGCAAACCAGCTGGAGGAAGGAGAAACGGCTAAGAAAGGCTTCTCCAACTAAAGTCAGCTCTGGGAGCAAACCTAATTTCCCAGGAGATCCAGCTCCAGTGTTTGCACAGGTCTGTTCTCACATGCTGCTTGTAATAGTAATTCTCACCTAGGGTGCACTGCTTTAAGGAAGAACCAAGACTCTCCAAATTTTACACATCTTCTCCAACAAAAAGCTGACTGGCACTTCTGCATCTGCTCCTACTCAGGACAAGCAATTAAGTACATGCAGTTTGGCTCTGCAGCCTCCCCAGACCTGCATTTTCACAGAACTTCATGCCCCGTTCTTCACTCCTGCACATTGGACAAGTCCTGCTCCAAGCTGGCCACAGAAACAAGGACAGGATTTGGCCTCAAGAATTTCCCATTCCAAAAATTCCATTGATGTAACAGTTGCTGCATTCATATGACGACAGTAAAATTGCACCCACAGTGCAATCTGATGCCATGCCCCTGAGGATCACTTAAAACTACTGGCTTGAATCCTACCATGCACATTTTTTTCCTCCAGGAAGGAGAAATACAATACTCTCAAAGATTTATAAAGAGCTGTTGAAAAGCCTTTACCAACCTCAGGAAAAGTTGGTTTTACTGGGTTTGGAAGGAAGGGAAAAACAACACAAAAACTGTAGGTATTCTTCTTGGTTTGCTTTTTGAAGCCATTAATGGATCAAACGGCCAACTCATCATATAAATACCTGGCACAGATGAGAGAGGCTACAAGATAAGGATGTGTTTCCAGTGAACAGGCTGTGACTCATTTGTTTCTCGTAGGAAATTCCTTCACTCACATTTTGCACAGCCATGGCAAACCTGCACAGCAATAGATTTCTAAACTCACCAAGGAAGGTGTCCAGCTTCCAGGTTTTTACACATACATGGTATTCTCACCAACAATGTCAATGTCCACTGGGGCAAAAAGGAAGAGTCATTTCTGTTCGCATGGTAATTGATATCTCCAGAAAAACTCTCCCTAAAAAGGGTAAGGAGCATCCCTATAGCTCTCCTTCAAAATTCCTACTATCTTCTACTGTAATCATAATAGAAATCTGCAATATTTGGGCTTTACCAAAAATTTCTTATTAAAACTAACACTCTCCTTTGGGCCCAGGAGAGATCCCAGGAGCTGGTTTCTTCCACCGACGCTCAGATAAAAGAATTTATTTTTTGGACAACAAATAAAAACACTTTAATTTTAAATTCTGTTTTAGTATATATATCTGCAATGCATATGTTATTTCCCTGACAGGACTAGTATTTCTGCTTCCCAAACACACCTTGCCCCTCCCACAATATATGTGCTATAACTGATTTACTTGGCCAAATCTAAGTTTAATACACATTAATAAAATCTATTGCCTAAAAGGTTTTATTCACTTCCTAAAAATAGCACTCCAGCTTTCAAAGGCATTTAAGGTGTAACTTCAAAGACATTACACATTGACCTAATGAAAAGCATGTTGAACCCAAAATTTGGATCAAGTTTTTGGTGGTCAAAGAAAGCATTTTTAAGCATAAGTCTTTGAACTCAAATATATTTAGTTCCGTTCTGGAGCTACATCTTAAAAAATATAAATTTTCAGAAATAATACTTACAAAACCATGAATTAAGTAGTCTCTAAAAAAGAAATTTTAATGAACTTGCATTCACAAAGTTAGTGTTCTGGTATGAATCGGAACTTTATTTCTTATCAATGAATATTATTCACATCATTTTCTTCATCCATTAAATGTGAACAGCAACTGTTATGCAAGTATTGGTAATGGGTTTAAAAAGGTTTATATAAAACCTAACAACTCTTGGAATCAGTAGTATTAAAAATAAAAAATTTTTTTTTCAATTAAATGTAGATCCTGGTGTAGTCTCTTTATGCTCCAATACTTACCATAACAATGCACTTCATTTATTTTCTAAAAACATTCACATTTCTTGAAGTTACGGGGAAAATTCGTACTCAAACAATCATTCCATACTCTTGGAATTCTTACTCAAACAATCAGTAAGTCTTGCTGGACCAAGGACTGTAGACTTAGTAGATTCAAAAACCTGGACAGGGAAATTTCTCCTGTCAATAGATCTTTATGTAATACATTGATTTCTCTTACAGATCTGACTTAATCTTGGTAAGTTCTCAGGTGAGTTGCAACAATTATTACTGAATACACAAATTCAGTTTACTAGCTTTAAGTAATCTGCATCTCTCCCTATAAAGAAGTTATTTCCCTCATGTTGAAAAGGTGTCAGAATGAAAGCTGGTACATAAAAGCTGCAGTATGGCTGATCACCTTGCTTTCAGCTTTTCCCAGTGTGGCGATGGAAAAGCTCCAGATTTTATTTTCAAAAACACTCTTTTCTCCAAACATCAAACACTCATTCATGATACCAGCACAAAAACTACTTAGAAACAGCCACAATAATAGCTGTGATCATACATGCAATTATGCTTTACAAGAAATTGATGAAATTTTTGTTCCAGAAGCTGGCAAATTTGCATGGATTTATTGAATCTGTGCTTTGGATAAAAGCATTCATCCCAACAAATATTCTCAGGAGCTCAGTGGTCAGCAGGGTTGAAAGTCTGGGCTTGTGCTAAAAGGTGACATTTGAAAAGCAGTAAATATACCATTATTTTTAGCTTTGGACATTAAAAAACTTCCAGTGACACAAAATACAGTAATGCTGAGCTTTGCTAGGCAAAACCTCATCTAAACCAACACAGTGGGGGTTCATACAGCTTAGTCTGCAGTTCCATGAATTCAGTGTAAATACTCCTATGGATCAGTCTAGTTCAAAGACTTTTTTGGTCTAAAAACTTAGAGACACTGCAGTCATTGCCAGTGACTGACCTAATCAGCTGATTACCTGGCAGACATCCCCTTTTTGAGCAGCATATGCCTTTCCAAATCAGTGATCATTCCATCTCTCATCAGCATGGCTATTTCCTGCTCTTTTTGAATTTTAAATACTGGAATGGAAACTATTCTTTTGATAACTTCCTTAAGAATTTCCTCTTAAATATCTTTTAATATGTCCATTATTTTCCTTATTTTGAACTCAAATGTCATTCCTTGCCTCTTACTATTTGTTTATTGATATTTCTGCATTCTGCCTAAGCCCTCTCACTGTTACACATACATTTAACACTAATCTGTTATTTTCCAGTGAAATATCTGTTCCATAAATTCTCTTAGATTACTCTATTCCACTTATGGCCACTAAATACATAACGGTCTGAAAGTTAAATATAAAATATAGAAATGCAGCAACTATGTAGAATTTCAACTCATGACTTCATAATCACAAATACTAGAACCTGCTTTTAGATGGAATTTGCTTTAATTTAGTTTGCTTTGCCAACAGGCTATCCAAAACAAAACTCTTAAGTGGATTAAAAAGCACTAGCTAAGCTTTCAATTACATAATTTGGCTTAAATTGCTTCAAAGGGCATAAAATAATGCCAAATAAATCATACAATTGAAAAACAATCAGCTACTATTTTAAGGAAATGACTGTTTTTGTTTAGCCATGGAAAAATACTCTGAGCTGGAATGCACAGGGACCCAGCATACACATAGAGTACACATCATTCTCTCTCTTTCACAAATGTCTTTCTTATGTGCTGACATATTTTTATCTTGGACTTCCTCAGCAGAAACGCACATACAAAGATGATGCCCAGTCAACTGAAACATCAGCAAAGTCCCTGGTCTAATGTGGGCTCCCTGTGACCTTTCCATGATGTGTCAGGCCTTTCCACATGCATGCAAGGTGCAGGCACTGGGGAGCACCTGGGATTTGCCAAGCCAATTGCAGACATGCTGTTACTCCTGTCCATGCACTCAGGAAATAACAGGGCACGACAGCAGAAACCAAAATGCTGCCAGATGTACTGAAACGCCAGGGAAATTACTCCTGAGCACAGTGTCTACCCTGAAAAACACAAACGGTGTATTGAGCAAAAGGCTGCCCCTGCAGAACCCCATGTCAAAGTCAGTTTGGCTTTCTTTCTGTTTCATGTATTTTTACAACTGCTCCTTTTGAAGGCTGCTCCAAGGCCTCACCACATTCTTGTTTAAAAGATTTTTCTAATTAACAGTCTTCATTTAATCTTTCCCATTATAGCTATTAGTGGTAATGAAGTTACAGAGAGCAGTACGATGCCTTTCAAAGTCTTCATTTGAGTTCTCTGAACAACCAAACTCTTTTACTCCTCCCTATTCTTCATTATCAATCATTTTCATATCCCACAGTTCCTGCTCCACTTCAATTTCATCAATAGCAGGAGTTGAGCTACATTTAAAAACCACCTCTGGAAATTCCCGAGCCAGTAACTTTCAAGAATGCATTTGCCTTTTTTTGTCAGCATGTCACTAGTGGCTGGTGGTGGTGGTTGATGGTGTGGCTTAGCAGAACTCAGCTGTACACACTGGTCAGTCATTTCCAGACTGGTGGAAATCTCTGGGAATGGTGGCTCACACTCTATAAGTAGTTCTTGTTAGCTGTCCCCAGCCACTGCAAAACACTTCTGTTGATCGAGTTTTTTAAGACAAGGTGGTCAAATATTGAAACAGCTTGCCCAGAGGAGTTGCAGATTTCCCTCCTTGGAGGTGGTCAAGATGACACTGAAACCTGATCTAATCAGATCTGGTTTGAACTGAACTAGATGACCTCTTGGAGATCCCTTCCAACTTTAGTTATTCTAGAGTCTTTTTATTAGTCTATATATAGTGACTTGACCAGCCAGTTTCTTAAGACTGAGGAACAGTTATTATAAATAAGGTACTACTCATTTCACCTACTTTGCAAGATTTAAGCCAATGCCACAATTTAATTTTATCCTCATTTTTCCTAACTGCAACAATAAAGATACTGTTTTCATTTGCTGTAGGCTTTTTGTCCACTTCTTAAGATCTGTTTTGAAAGTGGTTATTCATCCAAGTAGATCTGGAGTCTTTACCCTTCTTCCCAATAAAGACAAGAATAACTTAGGTTTCTCCCTAGGTTTTGTACCTCTGACCCTAGTCTGACCCTACATTCAGTTTTTGAGCTCATTGCTGCAGCTATCAATATGAATGAGACTCTGTATAGTTGATGTTTTCAAAGTTAGAAGATAAACAAATTATAGACCTACTTTAGTCCATTCAATGAATATATTTAAGTAGCATTACGGGGAGTCTTTTCACAGACATCTTTCTGGCATGCCTAAGTCTAGCCCAACAAAGCACAATCCCCTGCTGGTACAGGGGCTATTAAGTAAAGAAATGTCATATATCCTGAAATAACTGGGTTCAACCATCATTCTCCAATATAAAATTAACAGCAAATACAGCATGGCTGTTGTGCATCTTATTGTGTGACTGTGAGTCAGAGTTATATTCAAAGAATATAAAAATCACAATTAATTTTGCAGTATTCATGATGCAATGTGTGAACACAGGTGTTTGCTGAGCAATGATGAATGATGAGACCAAAACCCAGACATCTGCACTGAGCAACACGAATAATTCAACTCGTTTTCTGCTCAAGAAGCACAGAGGATATGCACCTTTAAGAAGCACCTGCAAATGCTTAACTATATCAGCTGTCAGGTGCATGTCTCCCCTCAACAATCTGCAGGAGAGAGACTTGAATTACTTCTGCTCAATTAATCACATTTTAGCAAGCTGTAGTCCACTAACAACATAACATCATTAAAACCCACACACACCTTTCACCTTAACCCTTCAGGCCAAAAAGCTAACCCTTCCTGGAGGCAAAAGAGCCTGGTCTTGCTATGGCATCAATAAACCCTCTGGTTTCACAGGATGTGGCCAGTTTGGCTACAAAGGTAACTTCGTGCTCACAGGTGGGTATCATACAGAGATACCACCAATAAAGATTACTTCAGCTGGCAGTCAGTGCTCTGGGAGTTAGCGCCTGCTGGTAGGAGCCTGGTGTCTTCTCAGCTCTCTCCAAGTACGTTTTCAACAACTGGGAGAGCTAGCTCTCATATTATGCCTTCTGCTGTAATCCTAAACTATCTGGAGCCCTTCAGAACTTCACTTGACTTCATTCCATTCTGCTAATTTACTTGCTCTAGCTCTTACAAGTCCTGAGAGCGCACACTTAATCTCTCAAATAGAGCTCTTTGAGATCATGCTGCCAAAATAGATGCACATACATATAGCTTGAAGCAAAAGGGTATCTAAAATTAAAATTAAAATAAAAAAGGACAAGGCAGACAGTGCTTTCTTGCAGACAAATGTGTAAGACAATGTAGCAGACACACACTTTAGAAATGCAGGTGGGCTTTTACTCCTGGCAGTGCAATGAGAGAGGTAATTCCAGATGTGGGGAAAACGACACCCCTCAAAAAGGGATTTGCAATGATATAGCACAGAGGAAGCCTGGAGCAAACTGGCACCATCTAGAAAGCTGGAAGAGAGCCAAACAAATTATGGCCCAGGCTCTTTGGAGCTCTGTTCCCCCCTTCAGTGGGAATTGCACAGGAAAAGGATGATTGTGAGAGGGCAGATGACAGGTATAGCCCTCACTGCGCATGGAAAGGAGTGTAAATTACACTCCCTTGTGCAGACAGAGGCAAAGCAAGGTTCACAATGCCTTATTATATTAAGCCACATTATGAAAATGACTGTTTACTTTGGTTCGTTAATGTTTGTATAGGGCTGTGAACATGCAAAGTGGTATCAGCACAGGCATCAGCATGGTATCTCAACTTTGACAAGTTCATGAGTGTTGTAACAAAAGAAAATACAATTTACTCATAACAATTACCGCCCATGAAACGTGGTGTTTAGCATACTGTCTCTCTACATCATTTCTGACCACACAGAAAATGGTATCATTAGTGTGTAATGTTATACTGAGTAACTTATTCTTGCAAATGACAAAATGTGGGCAATCACTAATAAATTATCAATTTCAACCCATTAACTCACACATTTGGCACTGCAAGGCTATGTAAGTTCTGTGTTGTTAAAACACCTTTAGTCAGATTTAGTACAATGCCTTATGTTGTACCTTATGGTGAAAGGAAGGTTACTTCTCAGCTTTCTATTTTTTCTTTAACTTTTAATTCTTTTGTAACTCTAGCAGACCTCAAACCAACAAGAGGTTTTAGGATTAAGTGCTGAGATCTATTGCCTGAGTTGAGCATCTCGGAAAGTCGGTTTTGTTAGGATGCCAGCTAGAGCAGTAAACAGTATTAACAGAAGAAATATCTGTTCTCTCTGCTGGGTAAAAGAGTGAAAGCAAGAGGGACTGCAAATGAATCTCTTCTCCCAACCTCTGTGTCCTTACAGGGCAGGCCCTTCCCTCCAGACTGGCTTTCAGCTGAGCAATACCTGCTCATTTGCTGGGTCAAAGCAAATTCTCCAAGGCCTTTCTTGGTGCCCTTTCATACGTATCTCTGCCATCCCCAAAGGTGGTCTGTGTCTCTCTGCTTCTCCTGGCTGCAGAGGCAGAACTTGGCGTGTGAACTTGTCAGCTCTGCTCCAGCAGCCTCTCCTCCACAGGCTCTGGGAAAGAGCAGCCTGCCCTGTGCCCCAAAGGCATCTGCTTTTGGGGTCACAGGCCAGGGCAGGCTTTCCCTCCCCTTAGCTACAGCCTGTTAGAGGAGCATGTGGCAGGAAGGGAACTGTTACACTTCAAGCAGGTTAATAATGAAAAGCCCCTTGAAGACTGGGGTTGAGGCCAATCTCACTTAATACTAGTATTAATGACTGGAACAAAAATCTAAAAATGAACAAATAAATTCCCTGAGACCTGAATGTCTGGAGGGAGGGTTGGGGTTCACATAGCAGGGGCTGCATTATCTGGAAGGGTAATAGAAATGGGATGAAATTGAATAGGTGTGTGCAAGGTCAGAAGCTTTGGGACTAATAACAAGACTTTCTGCTATAAACTGTGAGGTTGTCAGATGGAGGAACTATGTAGGAACAAGTATATTTGTAGAATATGGGATGTCTGCAAATCATCAGCCATGAATAGAGTAAACACATCAGATGATGCATATTCAGAAGAGTAAAGCAAGATTAATTTTCCTTGTAAATGCCCCTTTGAGAGCTCCTCCTTTGAAATACTATGGACAATGCCAACCATGTTGGAAAGACTCCTTCCAACCAGAACAGCCCCAGAAATGGGCTTCAAAACGAGAAAATAATGTTCTGATGCAGCAGGACTGAACAACCTGACTTCTTACTCTAGCAAGACCAGGACAGGATAGCATTCCTGTCTGGTCATTTGCCAGACAAATTAAACAGTCCAAATGGAACATTAAGCTAAAAGACACACAGGTATGGATTTTAAAAGATAGATTTTAAAAGAAGATAAGAAAAGATGAGTCTAGCAGAGAGCTTTGGAAGTGCCTTGTCTTAGATGGGGTTTGAAAAGTTCATAGAAAAGTGAAGGTCAGAGGATAAATGATGAAATAGGACCTCATTTATAGTAGAAAAATTACTTCCTATGTGATACATATTTGCACCAGATTGTTTTCCAAAACGTTCCTTCGTGTTCCTCTGCAGCACATCTTCACAATAATTGTTTACTATTTTTTAGCATTGCTGAATACTGGTGGCAATATTTTCCCCCTCCATTTCTTGCAAAAGTGCCAGTAGCTTTTTTACTTTTCACACTAATGCTGTAACACTGCATCTCTCAAACACCTGAAGGCACACCTGCCATCTACCTGTTGTACCCCACAGAACCTCTTAGCAGCAAGTAAAATGTGTAAAATGTGAAGGGAATGGGATGTAAAATGTCCCCATTCTGCCTTGCTACAGCTGCCTCCCCTCAGCTGACTGTTATTATTTTTGTGATTTCTAAAAGAGTATGGTGCATTCCTTCAAACCTGTGCTGTCACACTTCCCTAGCCTACAATGAGCCACCTGTAAGAAATACATCATCTGCACTGCTTCCTCCACCCAAATGCCATTGCAGATCCATTCCTTCCCATTAAACAAAACCACTTGTCATAGAGCAGCCTTGTCCTTAGCCTTGCACCACAGTAACTGCCCATGGGTTATCATCAGAGAGAAAAAGCACACAAAATACAAATCAGGCTGCCAGAGAGACTAAACCCTGTGAAAGAAAAAAATCTGCAACAAGGAGGCCTGAAAAAGTTGAATAAATAAGGCAGCAGCAAGTATTTTGAGGAATGAGTTAAAGGAAATAAAAAGTGGAATAGAAGAGTTTTCCTGATCTCAAATTCTAGAAGCACCAGAGACGCACACAGCTCCTCAGAGCTCTCCCTGTGCTTGAGAGTGTTTCAAGAAGCCAGAAATATCTCATCAATGGTGCTAAAAAAGTAGAAATGTATTCTGTGCTTTCCTTAACTAGGCCCACACACTGCAGAAACAGCTGCAGGAGAAGGACAGCCAACAGCCCCGAGCTCCAGCCTGGATAGTTAGCAGAAAGAGCAGAGAAATAGTGAAATTGAATGGGCAGAAAAGGAAGGCCTTCCCTCAGAGGAATGTGTCCACAATCCCCTGATAAACAGCAAAGACATTTCTTGAGAGAGCTGTTTGCTGTTGAAAATATTACTTTCATCAGATTAGATTTGGCAAACATTTAAACAGAAAAAAAAACAAGAACATTTTTGTCAATTTGAACAATACTGAACTCAAAATATTTCTATGCCCCTAAACCAGAATATTGAAAAATACAAATTTTTCCAAGTGGAATGACAGAAAATTCAAAACTGTTCAGCTCTACTGGAAAATGGAAACTCCAATTTCCAGTCAGCTTTCTCAGGTGTCAATGACAAAATTAAGCTTTGGATTGTCCCCATGCTTTAAGCTGGCTTTAAGTGGGCTCACAGTATTTTTGCCTTTCACTGTGGCAAAAAAAAATGCAAATGCATTTATTATGTAACTAATAGCAGCACTGACCTCTTGTGTTGCACATTTTCAGGCCAGGTTTTTTTTGTAGGCTGGAGATAAATGGCCCCTTCTTAAAAGATAGGTGCCAACTATTAAGCCATGAATTTAAATAAACAAAAAGACATTTACAGCTCACACCCCAGAAGCATGACCAGTTCCTCCTGACACTGTATCCATTAGCTAGACTTTGCTTTTCCAACAGCCTCAGACTCAAGCCCAGTGCTCAAAGCTGCATCTAGTTTCTGAGTAAAACAAGCAAAAGTTTGATTTCTCTGGCTCCTTCTGTAAAAGAGCCAGAGAAATCAAAGGTCTTCTAAAGGCCTTTTTCACCTGCTCTTGGAGAACCACTTAAAAATTCCAAAGGCCTTAAAAATTGCAATATAAATGAGCTCCAAAACAAGCTCAAGATAAACAATTTTCTCACTTTCCATGTTAGAATCAGTCTTTCACGATGACTGCACATTAGAAAACTGCAAGTGTTGCCAACATGAAACCTACACTTAGATCACAACATGAATTAATGAGCTTGCTTTTCACCTTTATCTCCCCCTTCTTCAATGCTTTCCTCCCCCTCCCAAATAAATGAGCCACGTTCCTAATAAAGTGCTTGAAAGGAAGGCTGGGAAATTTAATAATAAAAAGCTTTCTGAAATTAAGTTTCTGGCACTGCTTTAAAAAAAAAGAAATTGTTATTACTTGGTCCTTTGCTTTTCCCCAAAGCAAATTTCAGTCCTTTGAGGACCGCACAAATATAAAGCAGGTAATTTACAAACCTTTCATTTGGCAATTTGCCTGGTCCAAATAATCAAATATAATAGGAATTGCCAACTGAGTATTTAAAGATTCTAGTACAGAAAAAGAAACTGCTCATTGCAGAAAAAGAAAGTCTCTGTCTAAACTATCAAACACTAGACCTTCAGTGGGGCACAAATTGTTGAGCATGTTGATGTTCATGGGAAGCAGAAGGGAGCATTAAGAAGTGAAAACCCCATGACAGTTGCTAGAGTTCTTATCACACAATAAGTTTCCTAATCTCGGTTCTTTTGCATTTGCTGCACTGAAGATGACAAAGAGGAAGATACTACATTTGCCTTATTTAAGTCCAAAACCAGAAATGAGAAAATATTTAGTGAAGCAAACCCAGACTTTTCATCTGCTCATGTCATATTAAAAGAAGTTATCAACATACTTCTGACAATTTAGGAAACTAAACACTGGCAACTAAATTGGTAAAAACTTAATCAGGAGAACAAATGCAAAGCTATTTCTCTAATTTTGCATCAGCTATAATGTTTTTGGGATCTTTCTTACATCGCTCTCAAAGAGCAGTGTATGAAAATCAGGCTCCACTGAATTTTCTAGGAATTTTCCCGTTGCACTGGGGTAGGACTGTGCATAATGCAATACATAATTCTGTAGAATCATTTAGCAAAAGACCTACAGGCTAAACTAAGAGGATCTGATATTGACATACATATCATGGTCACCTTCCTTGTGAAATAAAAATCAACCAAGAAATCTAATTTGGAGTTTCAGGCTGAAAATCTGTTAGGTGCTGTGCAAGTCTAAGTTTAGACAGATTAAAATTTTGAAACCTATGTAAATGACACCTTGACATTTAAAGGCAGGGAGCTCATCAAACTATTAATTTTTCACTGAAAAGAGTTGAGAAGAGGCAAATATGTATCAGAAGCAGGCAGCTGGCTCTGACATCCATTTGTGATTAGTATGTTGCCTATCCAACAACAGCAAAGCATTCTGATAGATCAAAGCTACAAATTCTGCACCATTTTTCACATGCTCAGAAAATTCTACTGGAAATTGTGTTTTAAAGCGGCCAGAATTTTAAAAATACTATGAATAATTTCTAAACAGCTTCTTCCAAGTTTAGAAGAAGAAATGATGGATGAACAGTTATTCTTCAACCACTACTTTAAATAAAATTAAAGGTTGAGACTATATAAGTGAAATTTTGGCCCTATGAAATATAAAGAGAAGTTACATATGCAAAATTTAAGATTTAAGTTCAAGCACCATTTCAGCCTTAACTACCAGATCACTTATTTGATGTAAATCATTAATGCAAAACAATACCTGTTTTATTGTTTTGCCTTAATTCTAAAACTTCTAATAACTTTTTACACACAAAGTTTAGCAATTAAATACATGTACTGAATTAGTGTTACTGAAACATTCCATATAATCTTGATTCTATCTTGATTTATCTCTCACATACAGAGATAAATCAAGAACTGTCTCTAATAGTAAAAGAAGAAATCTATGAAGGCTTACAGAAACCTCTTTTTCTCCCACAGGAGAAGTCAAGATCTTCTGAACAACTACCAAGAATAAGGTTTTTGCATAGGATTTCTGATTCAGCTAAAAATAAGTTGCTATGATGTGGCTGGACTACTCTCTGTGCTTTGAGATCTACAGGAGGCTTAGAAAAAAAACCCATCACCACACTAAGCATTTTAAGTGTAGAATGTTTTAAAAGCATCATCTTCTCCCTTACAAGAGCAATGTTAAAAAGTGCTTCCATGCCACCACTGCTGGCACATTTAAGGCTGTGGTGGGGCTGGAGGTATCCAAGCCTCACTCGCTCCCACAAATGCCTCTTCCAGCAAGATCTGTCAGCACAGGCTCTTGGCTGTCTCCTGTCTTGCAAGCAGTGTAAAGCACTTCCAAAATCTTGTGTCATTTAAACTGCACAGAAGACACTGGCTTAGCTCAATTAAAGCAGGTCCCCCTGGTAAAAGGTCAGGTTATGCCCTTAAAAGGTTAAATTATGGCACATAATCAAATTAGACTTTGCTGTGGATAGGCACAACTAAAGCTGCTTGGTTTTTTCCTTATGAATAGGAATTGCATATTTATACCAAGAGCAAAAGGAGCTCAGTAAAAACTGACAAAGTGTGTATAATCCTTGGATGAATTAGAAAAGCCAGAATCCATAAGCAATTCTAAGAAGGATTCCCAAGTGCAGAATCTCATCCTGAATGGTGCTACTTTTCAGAGGTGAAAAGAGAGCAGAGAGAGATTATCCCTCTACATCTTGTTCATGCCTGGTGTAAAATAAAGTGGGGTTTTCTGGGGAAAAAAAAAAACCAACCAAACAAAAAAACAAACCAAATTAAACCATGTAGCTTATAGATTGTCTATAGAGCTGAGCCAACTGTGCTGGGAGGAGAGATGCTCTGCTCCTGAAAAGGAAATATTCATGGCTTCGAGCACCAAGGGGAACAAAGCTTGTATGAACCTTCCCAGAGGAACAATTAACAGGGTCCTTCAGCTTTATTCAGCTGAAAATGCCAGAAAATGGCCTTGTCTAGTTTTAGAGTGCATTCAGAAGTAAGTAACCAAATAAAAATACATCATACAGTAGATTCCACATTTCTGGAGCCTGCTTCTGATATTCTTTATAGGAGTGACAAGAAGGGTTTGGCTGAGAAGAGCCGTATCTGGCCATTCATTAACAACAGGCTGCATTTCACTTGAGAAGACATGCCACTCTGCCACGCATCACCTGCTTTCACAACACCACAGAGGTCTGGGAGAAGTGGGGCTTGCTCTTACAGCATCACTTGAAGGATCCTCAACAGACATCAAGCAAGGACACACACTGAGGGCATGGAAAAGCCACCAGGACACAGCTTTGACACTGATGTCCCCAAAGGGGTTTGCTCCACACAGTGGGATGTACATCCCAGTGCCAAGGAGGACAACAGCCTCCTGGGTCTCTTAGTGCCACTGCACAGGAGTGGCTCACCACAGCTCAGCACCCCTCCACCTACTGTACCATTCCTTTCAGGGTTACTGTCCTCCAGGATTACTTTTAAACTGCAGACCTCAGACTAACCTGGAAAGGTAAATCCTCTGGAGACTGAGTGCAAATAGGATTACCTGCAACTCCCACTTCTCATCCAGCTGCACCACCATGGCTTCTCTGACATCTGCAGTGCAACAGAAATCACACAGCAGAACATCAAAGAATTTTGGGGGGTTATTTTCCTTTTTCCTCCCAGGAGAAAGGAAGTCAGAGGTAAGAAACACTACTCGTTAATATTTTTATTCTGACTGTACAATTCCCTCTCTCTTCTGGCTTGTGACATTTCACTGCTGCTACTGACTGAGGTCTGCCACACTTCCCCAGGGAAGGAGCAGCACATATGAGCCAGCCTGGCAAAGACTACCCTCCCCTGGGACACTCACACCCCTCACTCAGCTCAGTAGGGCTCTCCTCTGCAGCACCAGTTTTCATCCTCATCCCCATCCTGCAGCAGGAGCAGTGCAGTGCCATCCTTTAATCCATGGTGCAATAAAAATAAGTGCTGCTCACGCTGTTTCAAAGTCCCCAGACAGCTCTGCCTGGGAGCTTTTGTACTACACTGACTGATTGGAGTTTTCATCGCCTTCCTGGCCCCTCAGACACCAGCACCTCAGAGGATTACCCTTCTGCTCTTTCAAGCAATAACAGTGAATTTCTGGGTAAGCAGAAATGTAATACTTCAGGGTGAAAAAGATTTTTAAACAGAAAGTTACTTCACTTGACTGAAATTGATGGGATAGCCTTTTGTCTTTTCCTCTACTTTTATCTACAGGGAAGATCACCTCCTACAGTCCTTTAAGAGAGACCTACAGCAACCACCAGAGAACAGCTGAAATTAAACACTCCTAATGCCACTTTGGTTCTGCATTTCAGACTTCAGAAAACTTCGGGTTGGCCAGTTCAAGAAACAGACATGAATCCAAAGTCCAAGCCCAGAATAAAGGTGCAAAAAACCTCTGAGGTCCTCGGAGCTCAGTGTTCCAGACATCCAAAACTTCCTAATTGTGATACTGTTGATGACACATAAACCTCAGAAAATGTGATCTCTTCATTCAATGCAGTCCTACAGCAACTGAAGATTTTCTCATCTTCATTTCAGTCAATACTTCTTTTAAATCTTTTTGCCTGCATATAAAGTGGGGCTTCTGTTTCAGAACTGCATCAGCCATGTACAATAACCAGCACTAAATATTCCTGTCCATAGAGTTTGTTTATTATTACTCTGAATCTCCTGATAATTTTTGCATTACTCTATATGGCTATATTTTTGCCTTTATGTATCTCCTTGATTCCTATTGTAGATGTAGGACCTTTCCTAGACTTACCTGTAAATAATTCTTGTACACAAAACAAAACAACAACAAAAAAGAAGCAAAAGTAGAAGTGAAATATTTTCTGCTAATAGCTTAGGCAATAGGTTTAACTCCTTCCTCCCAGGGGATGGGGGATTCCCCTCTGATTAGATTTCAGAGGAGTAGGAAGCAGACAATTAGATAATGAAACAACATGTCCCACTCTGGAAAGACTGTTTGAAGCGTTTCAAATATTTTTTTAAACATAATTAAATTATAAATAGATTTTCTTTTTAGTTTTTAAAACACTCTACCTTTTAAGTGCAACTGGATTTCATTCATTCCAGTGCTTATAAAACATTTCTTTGTCTTAATACATCAGTGATAAGCAAAATTTCCCTTTTATTAGTGTAGATTTATATTTATGCATTTTTATCTTAAACTCCTCCCTCCCTCCCAATGACTAAATTTTCTTTATGTGAACGCCTATATTATGGAGCACCTACACATAAAATTTTTTTTTTGCCAAACATAAATAAGACCAATAACCTTGGTTTTGTAAAGATCACTACAAATATCTTGAATTTGTTAAAAACTGAAGCTAAAGCCATAATGTGTATTCCTCTTAATTCCCATATAAGCTGTGAAAATTTTGATTCTTTAGTTCAGCTGACTTAACAAAAACCCCACTAAAACAAACAAAGAAACAACAAAAAAAACCCCACACTTTTTAAAAATTATTATTTCTCTTCTGTGCATATAACCCAAAATAGCATTTTTGTAAGACAGAGGCAGCTGGCAGCAAAGTTGCCTGTCTCTGTTTTGCAGGTATTTGTAGTTGCCAGCTATTTGGAAGAGTCCCCAGTCTTGTCTCACAGCAAGGCAGGTTGTGTACCCAGCTGGCATCAAGCCACAGCCATTATGGCAAACTGCAAAAGACTCTGAAGAAGGAACAGCTTTTCACAGAAAGCCAAAAAAGAAAAGAAAAAAAAAAAGAAAAGTAACTCGACTGTGAGTACAAGACAAGAGGTTTAAGATATTCAGAATGAAAACCTCTGCAAGAAGATCTTTGTACCTCTGGATTTCAGCTTTCAGCTAGCTTGGGATCATCTGTCCTTTCAGTGTAAGTGTTCCCAGCATGCAGCTGGGAAAGCTGTCTAATCCAATCCTCCTGATCACATGAAGAGAATTTATAGTATGTCTTTGAGCTCTTAACTGATTCTAGACAGCTGACATTTTAATAATAACTTCTTTAGGACACTCAAAGCTTCACAGAACCCTGAACAAGTGAAGGAAGCTTTGAAGTAATGCAATTCTGTGGGAACAGCTACAACACATCTTATACTCTGCTGAACTCCTAAAGTGCTTTTACTGTGCTAGCACACAGTAAGGACATATAGAAATTAATATGGACATACTGATTACCTGGCCTATCTGATAACAGTTGGGGTGATGAAGATGTCAGTTCTGCACCCCAGAGAGCACACTCAGCAGTGAGCTCAAAGGGAGCCCCAGCTCCCACCTGGCACCAGGGGAGGGATGCAGGCACACCAGGCAGCACCTGCTTCGCCACCACCAAGCCAAATCACCCAGACTCCTCACAGGGACTGCAGAGAAATTAGTAGCCAGTGTTCAGCACCAGCTGGGTGTTTGTCCATGGGTGCACAAACATTCAGAAAAAAATGGGGAAAGAAACCCCATACTAGCCATCATGGAAGAAATAACCACTTATTGTGGCAAAGCCACAAACAATTCAAGCAAGCCTTCATCAAAATGCTATTATCAAAGCAGAGATAGGAACTACAGGGACAGGAAGCCAGTGAAGGGTCAGGAGCCATCTAGAAATCATAGGAAACAGAAGGCAGAAAGCCATGAGAATCATAGTGCTGATGGACAAAGCAAAAAACAAAATTCAAATTCTCGTCCTCGTACTTGGCCATAGTTCAAACCACGGCTGCTGATGCTCACTCACAACACAGGAGAAGTTATTTTTAAAGAAGAAACTTCCAAAACTATGCAACTGTTCCTAGAAATTTTCACTATTTTGCAACATATAAACCAGAATTACAAATCAGCTTTGCCATTCATACCCTGAATTGTTTTCATAGGCTGTCAAACTGTCTGTCTCTGTACCTTCACTTACTGATTCACTTGTCACTTGTCTTGAAAGAAAACAGCTTAAAAATCTTGATTTAATAGCAAGAGTTAAAGGAAACATAGAACAACGCATTATGAAAATGCCTTATAAAACATCTGTTACAAATCTTCAGTTTATTGCTTAAGGGATGGCAGCAGGTGTCCCACACCCTGAAGCTGGTGAAAAATCTCTTCTGTCCTGCAAAGCACATCAGCAGTGTCAAACTCTGAACATGAGCATGGTTCATCAGTTATTTAGTCAATCTAAAAGCCTCAAACTTGAGTGTAGTCTGAGAATGAGAGCGAAGATCAGAAGCATGGCAAAGATCTTTTCACTCTCTTGAGAAAATTATTTGAACTGCAAGAATCTCAAAGATAGATTATGATTTTGGTCCCTAATAACTGCTCTAATGTTAAAATGCTAGTTAGCAATGTTTCTTAGCTGGTTTTGGTTGAGTTACACTTGTCTTTTTTACTGATCCTTTCTCTTTTGCCATAACGTTAGGGTGAGATTAGGACATAATTTATATGACACACCGCTCCTACCTTGGGGATGGCTGCAGAGTGAATATTTTGGGATTCTGAAAGAATCAGCTATAACTCAGAATGGTAGAATTACTGTGGGAGTCCACTTCAGTTTGCTCTTTGTAGGTATTTCACCCCCACACCATCAGCACTCATCTGCAGATATTAGATTTTTTTGCTTCAGGTAGTAATAGCAAGTTTCAATTTCCTTGACCTTCTTTTCAGCTAGCATAATTTCAGTGTAATTCTTGAAATCCTCCCTATATTGATAGCCATTTTGGAGTCCATGGGGCAAGGAAAATGTCTTCTAACCAGGTAGACCTATTCCATAAATCTGCCTTTTTCCACCAGTCTGAAGCAGTGCTGCACACCCACCTGGCCATTCCCTTCTTTCCCATCTTCTCCCCTTTCACACACTAAAAAGTCCAAACTGTCCTATGAGAACTAATTTTTATAACTGAACCTTTAAGCCATTTTTAAAACTAAAGCCAGACTGTCCAGTGTGCCCCATAAAACTTTTTCTGCAAACATTTCTTCTGTTCCTTCATCCACGCTACAGACATGAGTCTAAAACAGATTGTACAACAACTAATATTGATGATTAAATTGCATGCCATGTTCTCTTTACCACAGGCAATGTTTTAGCTGCTCTGTTGTGTGCTGGTCTTGCTCTTTCAGAACTTAATGCCTTCACAGGTGACTCTGCAGTTTCAGATGAGTTTTGCACATGCATCCTACAAAGGCAATCGCAGGCAGGGTGCCCAAAACAGAACTACATTGCAACACTCCCACACAGCCAGGGAAAAAGGCCAGATGCATCTCTAATTTCCAATCTGCAAATGAAGTATCCTGTTTCATTTTGTGCTATTACATTATTCTCACTATACTACACATCTTTAAACTTTATGGGATCCTAACAATATTCTGGCTCCAGACGGATTAAATGATTGCTAAATGCTGCTGTAGTACTACCTTGCCCAGGTTGAAGTAAGCATTCAAATTTTTCAAGTTTTCTAACTGATCACACTCAGAAAAGATACAATCATAGCTACCAAAAGATTTAAAATGATACAAAATTAGTAATTTCTTAGTCCAGACTGCTTGACATTTACAAAATTAGCCTGATTTAAAAGGAAGGGGAAAATTACCTTGAGGGTATCTAAGCTCACAGGGTTATTAGCCTGAGGCTCACTAAGAATGGTAATGAATCCATTAATTCCTAACGTGGCAAAATAGTTAAGGTAAAGAACACAGTCTCAAAATCCTCTGCACCCCATTTCCATTTAAACTCCTTATTGTTTTTTAGCTGCCTAACTTCCCAGCCTGCAACACACTGCCTGCTTCAGAATCCAAAGGGGGCTTGGGGCAATTCAGCTTCACCTTCACAGCCAGCACGTGGTAGGACTGCCCCACTGCAGGACTTCTCAGCTTTGTTGCATGTCTGTGTCTGCACTTGTGATGCAGGAGCAGGATCGAATTAGCCTGCTTCACAAAAGGTTCTGGAGAAGCAGCAGATGCAGTGACATCATGCTTAAGGAATTCAAAAAAGAGGAAATCCAATTTTTGCCTTTTTCTGTGATAAAGGTAGGAAGCAAAGAAAGCTATTTTTCTACCAGTAACAAAGCCAAGATTCCTGGTCTTTTGGCAATTGATTCTTATCCGTTCACTTGGACATTTTCAGGCTGAAATCATAAAGATCAAAAATTTATATCAAGCAAGAAACATAAATAGACTTTGCTGAACTTGCCTATCAGCAGGCAGGAGATGACTCTTAGCTCTGTATTTCATTACTACTGTGTCCAGATCAGCCACACACATTTCTACCACAGCCCTTGAGAACATGTCCCACGTGGCTTACCCAAGGCATGGGTCCAGGAAACTGGGCACTAAATATCTGAGAGCTCTCAGTAAACACCATTGGCAAAAATGACACTTTAGTGCAGCTGACTGACACCTGCAGCCCCAGAGACAGAGAGAAATTGATGAAAACACCAGAGTGGTGAACAGGGCGCAAAAGAAAACATTTTATTTGGCCAGTCTCTGTGGAAGGACAAAAAAATAACTTGATAAATGAAAAGATCTCCACTTGATGACAAGTTATCCCTTGTCCCTGAACCAGCCCAAAAGCTAGGCTAGCTTTATTGCACGATCACAGAAATCACCAGTCAGATTGGAAAAGTTTGCTTATTGTTTTGGCAAAGTGCTTAAAATGGTATCAGATCAGGTTTTCTTCCTGACATTCATTAATTTTGAGACATGCCTGTCTCAAAAACTTAATAAGCAAATAAGGTAATGATCCTCAGAGAGGTTTCACAGAATTGATGGTATCCTCTCCCTCATCAAAACACAAGATTTCAACTGCTGTAATAAAATATTCACTGTGACAGTAGTGGCTCCATAACATTCCCTGGGTTATATCCACTAAAAACAATGCCCTAAATTCTACTGAAATATAATGCTAAAGCAAGACTAAATTGTGAAAAATTGTGAAAAATTTTAAATAAAATTGAATAAAATAACAAAATCTTGCAACAAATCTGCTTGCTGCCTGTACCCAGTCAAATCTGCTGTTTGAAGAGCAAATCAAACATTTTCCTTCTATTAGCAAAGCTAAACCAGCTCTCTTAACCCACAGATGAAGGTTTTCTGCCACTTTTCAGAACAACTTTTAAAGTAAGTGCTGGCTGAGCCCACTTGCTGGACTTGAGGTCACACCAGAAGAGCCATTCTGCTTGCCACGAGCTGGCAGGGTGGAAGAGACATGACACAGGGATACCCACATCCAAGAGCCACCTCCCCTTCCCTGTTGGAAACACACCTGGCTCCAGTTGCTGTGCATGTTGCAGGAGTTATGTGCTTTAAGCTGGGCTGGAGTTCAGCAGTCATGTGTGCCAAATTTTGTTCTGGATAAGCCATAAATCAACTCTGGCAAGCACAGATATTGAGACTTTGTGTTGAAATTTTGGCTGGTCCTCAAAGAAACAAGCAGCTTAGAATGCCATGAGCTCCTATGTGTGACTGATACATATTTTAAAGCAGTACTACACTGCAAAAATTCCTTACAGAAACCTTTGGTTCTAAATATTTCAAATTCACATTCACAGCTTAATAGAGAACCTTAAAAAGCAGAAGGCTATCTGCTAGCTTAAATAATTCTTAAAAATTACAAGACTGTATTAGGTATGCCTGCCACAAAATAATGGAGCCACAGTAGCACTTATACTCTAAATTTAAAAATTCCTTAATTACCCACAGATTTTCAGTACATTGAACAGTATGTGTCAGAAACGAAGACACGGAGTTCAGACAAAACTGTTTATCATAGCCTTTGATTAAAAAAAAAAAAAAAAAAGAAAAAAGCAATTAAGTAAAGAGACTGAAATTGTTGACCTTATGATCAGACACTACCTGATAGGAATATACTTTTTTAGGAGAGCAACTCTTTTTCAGTTGCCAAGAATATGCACACATGAAAGGAAACACTGACTGCTTCAATGAATTTAATGCTTCATCTCTAGTCTCAGAAGGTGACAACCTCCAAGAGCATCTACCATGGCCATTGCCACACTGTAAGAACACTAATTAGAGAGGGTGAGGGTGAACTCTAAATCTGTATTTTTTTCATTTGGATGTTTGAGCAAGATCTCACTTACAGCTTTGCTTGTTTTCCATTCTAATTGAAATTTGAATGATAAAAGCTGTAGTTTCTCTTCTGCAGAAAGCTTTCTCACACTATGACTCACCTGCAATTCATAGCTACCGCATGACTTCCATTGAAACATCATATCAGAATGACAAAATCAGCTTACTGTTATCTTTTTCTAGATGAAGACTATGTTCCCCATAAGAGTATGTGATCCCAATTACACGAGTCTCATGTCTACAAGATTTTCTGAATGAATTATCACTGATTAAGGTGTGATGTAGCATGCAAACTGCCAGAGGCATCTGAAAAGCTCTGTTGTCAGTTGATGCATAATTTCCTTCAGTATTCAAAACAAAAGATCAGGTGGGCAGCAAAGATGCTTTCTTCACATGCAGAAATGTTTCGTTACATCTCTCCTCTCTACCATATTACTGCTTCCTAAAGTAGTTCATAACTCGTTTTCCACAAAGCTGTCTACAATCTGATAGCCTAAGTGTATCCAAAGGTTCCCCCTACCCTACCACTTTCCTCCCCCTACACTCCCTGAGCAATCATCTTTCAAAGGGAGACTATCACAACACCTCGCCTACACTCTCTTTTCAGCTAAAAATCACTGTTTCATGATTCTCAGAGATCAGTGCCAGCGCTCCATCTCAGGTTCCTGACCTGTCAGTGCTGCATGGGCAGTCCAACACCACACAACTCCCAAGCTGTGCAGCTGCAAGGCTGTGTGCAGCATGTGTCTGTGGAGGCAGTGGCAGAAGAGATGAGGCAGATCGCTGCCGGTTTTTGATATTTTGGAAACAAATGACAATATTCTACAAGCTGCTGTGGTAATATGAGCAAATGACAGGCACATATAACAAGCTCACAGATAGGGGACTGGATTTTCTATTAACCACTTGAAATGTTCTCCAATTGTAACAGAAGAGAGACTCTGCTAGGGAGAAAATAATGTAGAGTTGCAACAGGTATCTCCAGCAAATTATAGATATTGTTATGTATTCCTATATATAGCAAGCAGAACACATTGCCATGCCACACAAGCAATGACTCCTGATGTGCATTTTTGGAATAGTGGTAATGTCATGATGGCAAAACTAGGGCTGCTGCTCTCAGGCACTACAGCAGAAAAGCACTGGAGAGTGTCTCATTTGAAGGGACCGTGACATTTTGTTACCCACGCCAGGGGTTAGCATGGCATTCAAAAGCACAAGTTCAATTTCTGTATTGATAAAAAGACTAATTGTACATTGGGATGACTGTACGTACTGTGCATGTATAAAATACATCAAAACCAGCTCAGTAATTAATCTTCCAAATGAGATTACAGAGATAAACCCTCTTTAGGTTATCCTCATCAATATATATGAGAGCTGTAAAATCTTTTTGTAGCAGCAATTCGGTTACTAAATCCTAAAAAAAGAACCTGTCATTGCTGGCTGTGTTTCCTACTAGGCTAGCTTTCGGCCATGGGCAGACTTGAAATACAGTAGAGAGGTTTCATTTCTAAAAATCTCATTGCTACACTAACATCTTTTCAAATATATTGGCATATTTTAATATCTAATAATTCCACCTAATTACTTACAGAGCCCTGGCAGAGGTTCTGAGAGAGCAGCTGCAGCAAACTCCTATCCCTCATGCCCAGGGGTGATGCAGGACACACCAAACAGAGAACACCCACCTGCACACCCAACAGCTTCATCATTCAAACCATGGCACTAATGAATGGAGTACGAGAACCCAAGCAGTCCTGAAAAGGCCCAAGAAAGCTCACTACCACAATGAGCATTTCTTTAAAAGATAGATATTTCCAGCAGAACCCTCATGGACACGAGACTTCCAAAAGACAGCTACAATAATGTATTTTCCCAAGAATTAATAACCCTGCTTTCTTAATGCATGAAAATGGCAGCCACTACCAAATGCTTTCAGTACTGAAATTTCAAGTCAGTGCTTCAGGCAATCTTTAACAATTTTTGGTGTATTTAAGGCATTGCATGAGTGCCCCTATCTGTTTCATTATGAGAAACAGGGTATAAAGAGTACCAGGATGCAAGAGCTCCTTCAACTGATAAAGAAGTGTGGGTTTTAGTCAGTTGTATGCCTTTTGCTTTGTCTTTTATATCTAAATGTGGTTTTCTCGTAGTATGTATCATCCTAAGACAAAGCATTTTGTGTGACCTAATGAGATCAGTGGACAGCAAATTCCAGTACACTAAGTAAGAATTATTAAATAAAAACACCTTCTTGAATCCATCATCTCCTTTAGCATGAGGAATTCTAATTTTCCCTGATTACGCAGATGTTTTTCTCCTGAATTTCCATCCTAGCATGGCAGCAGCCAGCAGCTGCTCTCCTGTCTGGAATATGTTGCTTTGAATACAGCCTCTAGTGAAATACAGACACAAAATCTGACGCAAATAGAATCGTGAGATATAAGGAGTCATAAAGGAGATTTGATGAGCTTTAACTGCAGCCAAACTATACACGAGGAACATTCCCTGCAATAACATGCACCTCGTATGGATCCTGTTTGCTTCCCCATGATAAAGTGGCAACTTAAGCTGCGAAAATTACTGCCATCCATCTCACCCCATGCATTCACATGCTTGGGAAGCCTAAGTGAATATGCAGCTACGTGTTTCGCAAACAAAATATTTCTGCTAAGTTGAAGAACGGAGTAACACATTTCACAGGAAATGATCAGGCAATGCATGAAGGCCTGGCAGGACTCCAGCCCATCAAAGCCCATCAACCCTGCTTCACACTGAACTCTTCTGCTCTGTAGGCCAGAATCAGATCCACAGTTCAAAGGTCCAACAACTCTGAAGTCAAAAGGGCAGAATTTATCCCTTAACCAAAAATTTTCTTTGTTATATGCTACAAAGGCACCTCCTTTTGCTATTTTTCTGTGCACTGACAGTATTTGTTCTGTCCTCCCACAGGATCTCACTGATGTCACAGTGTGTTTATACGAAGCTTGATGTGTGAGGACCACATGGGCATATGCCCTATAATGCAGATTTATAAGTGTGTGTACATATAGGTTAATTGAACTAGAATAAACTCCAGTCCTCCAGCAGCAGTACATACCCATGAGAAATTATTTGTTCTGCAAAACAGTGCTTGTGACATCTAAAAACTACTTTGTTAAATTTTCCCTTTTATTTCAGGATATTTCTTTTTAATACTTCCTTGAAATATGAGACATATTTGCATTACTTATGTCACTTTTCCTTTTTTCTATATTACCAGATCTTTATACACTTCTATCACATTTCTATTTGCATGATATCTCTTTAAATATGATAGTTAGTTCTTTCACTCATTTGGGTTTTTTTTTATTTCTAGTATTATCATCAAACTTTCATTTTCTGCCTCTGGTCCCTTTCTTTATCTACTTTGCCTCAGAGAGACCATAATCCAACATTATTAATTATCTGACAGTGATATTGAAGAATATATTGCTGCTTATGTAATAGGAAAATCTAATTATTTTAATAAAGATATTATTGAATCCATCAGGTGAAACCTTGGTCTGATTTTCTTAAGACATTAACTCAGCAGAACTTTTAGAGTTGCAATTTCTGTGACTGATGGTAACATGGCAGTGTAACATGCTACTGTAAATCTACAAGCAGGAACAGATTCCAAAATTTTGCCCTAAGAGCCAAACGCTACAGTCTCTGCATACCTTTTTGTGAAGCAGAATGATTTACTGAGATATCATATATATTCAGAGGTCCAGGGACTGGCAGCAACATTTTCATCTGTCAAATGGGATAGATATTTAAAGCTGGTTTTGCCCTAAACAAGTGACAAGATATTTACAAAATAAAGAAATAAAAGAACACTTCTGCTCTTGTATTTGTGGGGTTCCCAGATGAAGGAAGAAATTATGAATCTGACTCCATGTTCTTAGAAGGCTAATTTATTATTTTATGATACCATATTATATAAAAGAATACTAAACTAAACTATACTAAAGAATACAGAAAGGATACTTACAGAAGGCTAAAGGATAATAATGAAAACTCGTGACTCCTTCCAGAGCCCTGACACAGCTTGGCCGTGATTGGCCATTAAGTCAAAACAATTCACAGCAGAAACCAATAAAACAATCACCTGTTGGGAAACAATGTCCAAACACATTCCAAAGCAGCAAAACACAGGAGAAGCAAATCAGATAATTGTTTCCTTTTTCTCTGAGGCTTCTGAGCTTCCCAGGAGAGAAATCCCGTGCAAAGAGATTTTTCAGAAAATATGACGGTGACATACAATGTGTTTGCAGATTTTAATAAATGAGGTGAAATGACAAATACCATTAAGCTTTGTAAAGTACTACAAAACCTGATCATGTCTGTTTTGTGTGGCCCGTGTTCGAATGCAGAGATTCCTTGCAATTCTTTTTCATGGTTACTGAATTGTGTAGTGATCAAAACCAACTTGTTACTTACTCTGGAAAATACTTTTTTAAGGTTCATATCATTTTATGTTACTTATAAATGCAAGACATAAACAGCATCATCAAACTCAGTAATTCTAGAGATTTACAGAAAGCATTCCATGAGTCACACATTTACAACCCTTGAGAAACTATAAACTGATATTCAGGGATGAAATAAGTTATTGCAGTGGATCACATCTTGGAAATATATATGTAGACTTACATAGATTCAGTTCCTGCTGCCATATGTGGTAGAAGACTCCACTGAGTATCCGGAGAGATAATGCCATCAAGAACCAAAGATGTTTTAGACAATGTGATTCTGTAGAATCTGAGTTTCAGGATTAGAATTTGGTCACAACAGACGGTATGAAACATGAGTTTTACATGTTTGTAGGGTGAACTAAGTTATGAGTTTTCTTCCACACCTCACTTTGATTCTTAGATCCTGATTTCTACTGTGCATTAAGGAGGCAAGAGAAAATTAAACGTGAAGAGAGATTCTGCAGCCAGTCTTGAGAGTCGTTGCTAAGATAATTTCTTATCTAAGATAAGAAATTGTGGTGCTGAGAGGCAATCTACGAATGTAGATTCATCTCAGCTGTCACATAGATTTTGAATGCATGTGCATCTAGTGTGTATACATCAGTGCTCCTTCTGGACAAAGCTAAAGAGTCACTGTGAACTGGTATTTTGAAACTGCAGATGTTTCTTACCTCGTATTTAGAAGCATTCCTCTGTGGGGCTGATTAGAACTAGGAGAAATTTGAGTTCTGGAGTAGGCCACTTCTCACTTGTCCCCTACGTTTTTGAATGCTTTGTACTACTTGCATATTTTTAGGATTTTCAAATGTTAGAATCTCTCTCTTATGCACTAAAGTACTCTCTGCTATTTTATTCTCTGCTGCAGCTGTGGTGAGCAGCAGAATCTTGAGATGCTTAAGTAGTGGAGTGCAGGCATTTAACTCTGTGAGCAATTAAACAGTGGGACATTTTTCTCAATGATGGTTCATTGTCCTAAATGTCTGTAAATTGAGAGCAGCTATTTTTGTTAAGATGTAGCCTAGTTCATACAGCATAACCTATTAGATGAGCTTGGTGAGAGATTGGAATAGATGGTGTTCCTTTGAGATTGATAAGCTGAGATCAGTCTGTTGCACAGAAAGGAAAGTGTGAGCTTTTTTGCTTGGGACGCTTGTAATTGGACTGAATGAGGCACTATGAAAAGGGAAGTGTTGAATTAGCCCCTGAGGGAGTTGAGTAATATGACCTCATAGGACTTTCCTTTTGTCATGTGCAGCTAGCACAGTCTAAAGTAGTGGCATAATGAGTTACTCTGGCTGTCAGAGAACTGGGGGACCAGTGTCTCCAGAGTCATTAATCAATTGAACAGGCATTGTGAGCACTAGCAGGTCATGATTCCAACCTGCCTCAGCTGTGGTGTAGAGGGCTGCAGTTGTCTTTCCCAGTTCAATCCTGATCCTCTGTTGTAGCTCAGGATAACAGAGCTTAATACATAAATTCCCACAGTTTATGGTCTGCATGTGTCTGTCTGTCCAGTGAAACTGAGATCTCAGTTTATTTTTTTTCATATCCATTGGAGATAAAAAATTATTTTGGTCATTGTATGGATGCAACTGGATTGAAACCTCCAGTTTTTTTACAAAATGTGTGGAGAATGGTGTACAGCTCCCCAGAGTAAGGGGGAAAGGAAAAACTAGACTCTTGTATGACTGGAAATAATGACTGACAGACTTGTCTGGTACAGCCCAGTAGTAATTTGGCTGCACAGATAGAACTGTTCTTGCGGTAGATGAAGGTTTTAGTGAATCACATGTCAGTCAAGGATCCTGCTTTTCCAAGTGTCTGCAGACATTAAAATGCAGGTGCCTCTGCATTTTGGTTACCATCTATTCACAAGAATATGTGGTACATAGTGCTCCATCTAGCAAGTTTGTCCAGCCCTTTTAGAAGTGGAGGCTAAACTTGTTTTTCATTTCCCCCCCTTTTCCACTTCAAACATCATTAGTTTGAGTAGGCAGTAAATATGTCATCTTGCTTTGGCAACAGTTAGGAGAAATCGAACTGCAGGCTTTGCCTATTAGCCCTAGATTAATTCAGTCCAAGTTGTTTTCATCAAATGCTGCAGATTACAGGGGTGGGAATCTGGGTCCAGCCTCATGGGAGCTGTCCAGTGATTAAAGCAGATCAGTGGTTACAGGCTTGGCTGTCCACTAGCACAAAATGTGAATTTCATGGAACATGACGGCACCATGAGAACTTGCCAGACATATTTTTTAATTTGACCGCTCCATGTACTTGTTCACTTCCCTCCACAGCTGCCCCATGTAGTTGGCTGTACCTGTCTGCTTTGTCCCAGTGGTAAGATACATCTGTGTGAATATTCTGGGAGAGGCACCTGGCCTGTTAACTGTGGGGAATCTTCAGAAATGGACAAACCTTTGGTCAAGTGTGCAGCATTTTAAGCCAAGCAGCGTGACTGTGATTTGGAGCTGTAGCAGCTGGGACACGACTGATGATTTCAGTCAAGAAATGACTGCCACGCCAGGGTGTTGGTCGGTTGGTGACACTGTTGGTCAGAGATGATAACAGAGAACAGATTCTCTTGATTGTTTTTTCCCCACAGGGAGAAAAAAAAAATATTATCTCCATTTGCTTCCCACCACCCCCTTTGCATGGAAACACTTGATAACAAGCCTGTGACTCCGTGAGGTGTGGTGGTAATATGAGAAATCACTTGGACCACACACACACCCTTCAAAAGAGTGTGTGGCCTACTTAGGCCTTCATGGCTGCAAAGGCTGAAACTGCCTCAAATTTGCCATCAGCTCTCCTCTTCCTCTTCTCCAGAGTAATGCAGCAGGCTAGTAGCATAGTCTTGCAAGTTTTTCTCTTTTTAGGTAGTTAGAGCTGAGCAGTCCTTTTTCACCTAGGGAAGTGTTATGTGCTAAATGGCAGACTGAGCTGTTAGTGATTTGAAGATCTAGACAGCTAAAGAAGAGGAAAAAAGGGGATAGAGTCCTGCTCTGGTTTCCTGAATCCAATCCAGTGTACTTCAGGAGTGGTCAAAAGTCAATGCCCTTGGACATTTTGGTTGGCCTCCATCCAGTTTCTACTAGTGCAGCTGGCACCATCTGGTGCCCTGATTACTGTTCTCCTTGACAGGGTCATGTTTAGCTGGGCTGAGGCATCCTCCTCCTTGAACCATGGATGGCCTCCCAGGAACCCACTGCCAGTTGCGGGGTCTTTTGTCCTTTGGATACAGCATAGTTCTGTAGGGTGCCTATAAGTAATTTTGTATCAGTGAGGTATTAAAGTCAGTGTCTAAATGTCAGTGGGGCTGCAGGACATGCCATGTTTTCAAAGGAGCTGTATCTGAAAATCAGTCTGAACGTGTTCTGGACTATAGACAAGTGGATGCAGAAAGCAACCCAATTATGGGAAGAGGGAAACTGCGTGTCATGATGATAATAGTGAATATAGTATTGATTGGGAGTGGGAGCGAGAGGTGGGAAGGACAAAAACAAACCACAAAACCCCCAAACAAAAAAAAAACAACATTTCTCTATAACACTTGTAAGCAGCATTTTATCCCAGGTGACTGGAATCCAGTTTTAAAAAGAGTAGGAAGGTGGAGCCTGAGAACTACTGAACTATCAGCCTCACCTCTGTGCCTAGGAAGATCACAGAACATCCCCTTAGAAGCTGTGCTAAGGCACATGGATAACAGGGGGAAGATTTGATACAGCCAACAAGGCTTCACCAAGGGCAAGTTCTGCCTGGCCAACCCAGGGGCCTTTGGCAATGGAGTGACTCAATCAGTGGACAAGGGAAAGGCTTTAGATGTCATTTTTCTGGACTTCTGTAAAGCCTTTGATGTGGTCCCCACAATATTTTTCTTTCTAAATGGAGGGGAGATAGACTCAATGGCTGGACTGTTAGATGCATAAGGCATTGGTTGGACAGTCACATGCAGAGAGTAGTGGTCAACTGCTCAGAGTCTGATAGACATCAGTGACAAGTGGTGTACCTCAGGGGTCCTTACTGGGACCAGTTCTATTTAGTACTTTCATTAATGACGTAGAGGGATTGAGCGCACCTTTGTCAGGTTTGCAGATGTCACAACAGAGGGGTGGGATGCTTGTCCAGAGGAACCTGGACAAGTTCAATAAGTGGGCCTGTGGGAATTTGATGCAGTTTAACAAGAACATCTGCAAAGTGCTGCACCTGGGTCAGTGCAGCCCCTGCTATCAAGACAGCGGGGAAAGAACAGATGGAGAGCAGCCCTGGGAAGGACTTGAGAGTGCTGGTGGATGAGAGGCTGGACATGACCCAGCAATGTGCACTCACAGGCTAGAAACACAATTCTATCCTGAGCTGCATCAAAGAGTGCCCAGCAGGGCAAGGGAGGGGATGAACTCAATGATCATTAAGGTACCTTGCAACCCAAACCATTCTACAATTCTACAACAGCATCTGTCAGAATCCATCATTACCAGAAGGGCGTCCTAAATTCCAGCAGCCCCCTTGACAGCTGAGCTGGTCTTGTGCAGTGGGCTGGGTGAATAGTTCCTAGTTAGCTAGATTTCTGAATACTCACTTTATATTCACTCGTGATTATTTGCTTTTGCAAGGCCAGTAAATGAAGGTAAGAATGCTCCAGGGAGCACTTTGTAGAACAGCAAGGGTGGGGGGTTAGGAGCAGGTCTGTGAATCTGTGAACTGGCAGTCAAGATCACCCAACATGAAAAGCAACCAGTATTCTTTGTCCTTGCCTGTTGCCCTGGCTGAGGAGTGCCATGTCTCGTTTGATGTCGCTCTGTCTGGACACTTGCTGGCTGGTCCCCTCAGCCTGCAGGCAGCCTCTGCATGGTCCTGCTGCCTCAACTAGGAACATAGTTACAACAGCCATGGAGAAGTAAACTTTCAGCCAGCAACAAGTCTGTTGAATGGGAAATAACAAGTGGGAAGTCTCTGAAGTCCATTTGGGCCAACTTATGCTGATGTCAGGATGTCAAGAATGCCTACTTATATTGGCTTGGGGGGTATCTTTGAATACCCCCTTGGGTATCTAGCTCTGGTGTTGTGTGTGGAAATGGAGAGCATGGATCTGAATCCTGGGCTGTTGTATTGTGTACAGTTAATGGGACACTTGTGCAACAGCTGTTGCTGCTGTGTTTAAAAATTTGTCATTCCAGCCCTGTGATACTATCTGATCCTAGAGATCCCTTTAAATTGTTTTTATTAAAAAGACTGCTTTACATTTCTAGGGTTTTTAATTTTAAAAGTCAGCAGCAGCGTAGTCTAAATTGTTCTTGAATCACAGACAAGCCCTCAGCATGCTTCAAGTGCTCCTTTCGTCCACCATGACGGTCACAGCCCCACCTAATGCACGCACAGATGGAGGATTGAGTGCAGCAATTTATCCTATTAGTCCTTTCTCATCAGCAGATATTCTTTTCTTACATAAAGCTTCCTCATGCAACATCTTGGACCATTTCCCTGCTCTCCACCCCTCTGGAGAGACCTGAGGGAAGCTCTACCATGGGAAACTAGATAGAAGTTTGAGAAGTAGATGGCAGAGAACAGTCCTGCTCTGAGGGAACAAGGAGGGAGTCAGAGGTGATCTAACATATCTGTGAACTTCAGGACAGCAGCTGTGATGGCATTTCAAGTTGTGTAAACAATATCCATCTGTAGGTCTTGTGTAACTCTGAGTACCTAGGACACATTATCTTAGCAAGAATCTTGGAGCAAGTAGTGAAACAGTGAAGGAGCAGGGATTGCAGCTGACATCATGTGTTTACACTAGTGAAGTCAGGGGAAGACTCAAACCATCTGAGTGACCTTACTAAGCTAAACTGGCAGGCAGTGACAGCAGGCAAAAGCCCCTTGTTGCCAAGCTGCAGACAAAATGCGTAGGGAGGAATCATTGTTTGTTTTACATTGTTTTGAGTTCTGTATACGACACAAGGCTCAGCACAACACCTGCAGTCACAGCAGTGAAGGTAGCTGGGGCACTGATGGTTTTGCCCTTCTCTCTCCCTCAGGATGTCTTGCTGCTGAGTCAGTTCATCCGTTCAGATGGAGGTATGCTGCCACGAAGGGTCACAGGCCTCTGCTTGGAGGAGCACAAGAAGGTTGCTGTGTGTGTGCAGATGGCTCACCGTGCAGGTACGTAACTCTGCCAGAGATAACCCCTGACTGTAGGGTACCTACTGAACCCCTTAAGAGGGGTCTCCTGCCCAGTTGGTATAGCTCAGTGAGATGTCATTGTCCAGTCACCCAGCAAACTCGTTATGGTCCAAGTGCTGGGACAGGGTGATGGAACAGAGACTACTTGTTCTGCTTTCTCTGTCCTGACTCTTGCCTTGACAGCAGACATTTATCCCTGTAGATGAGACAAGTGTTGCAGAAAGATCTAGGAAATGGCTCAGTCTCCAGTAACTAATGATTAAACACTGAAATTGCTTGATTTACCTAAGCTTGACCTACCCTATGAGTAACGTGCAACTCTGCCATCTGCCATGTGGTGACTTTTTTACTTTTCCCAGGTTGACGCAGTCAAGAGTATTGTGCTGATCTTTGTGCCTGGTACCTGAATTGTATCCAAGTTAAATGGTCTGAGAATTTTCATAGTCAGATTTTCCATCCTGGAGATGGAATCTGATGGGACATCAGTGCCGTGTGTCCTCTGTAAAAGCCTCTGTGATAAGCCCACGTGACAGTGTCTTTGGTGTATATTTCCTCCCTATACCCAGCACAACTTCCCAGCTTCTCTGGCTGGGTGCAGGTTCAGCAGTGAAAGAAGATAAAATACCCTTTCTAATGTACTTGAGCTTTTGTTGTGTTGTTGCCTGACTTATGAGGTATAATGTGACTTCTGAATGCAATAGAAGCAAAGAGACACTACAAAATATTCTCACATCTCTTTCTGTTTCAGGTTTGTTGCCAAACCACAGGCCTCTGCTTCCTGAAGGGCATGTTCCCAAGAAACCCAAGCTGAACAGGTGAATAGTCTTGTCTTTCCACATTTCTCTTATTCGGGAATAAATTGGAAAGGGAAAAGCAGTTCCTCACAACTGGGTGAGAAATGCCTCAGGCAGCAGGGTTCATAAAGAGTACTCAGCATTTTGGAGAAGATCTGTCATGATATTCTCTTGGCAGTCTTTTAAGGACAAGTCGTATCTCATATAAACCCTTTATTCACACAAGATTAAAACTGCCACACATGTTAGAGTCTGCCTGCCCTTCCTCAGCTGTGCTCACCTCCTCATCACTAACAATCAGTAAGGCAGTCACAGGAGGATGCCACAGATGGAGTCACAGCAGCACAGAGTAGCTGAGGTTGGAAGAGGGAGGCCTCTGAAGATTGTCTAGTCCAAGCTCCCTGCTTAAGCCAAGTCACCTAGAGCAGCTTACTCAGAACTATGTCCAGCCAGGTTTTGAGTATATCCAAGGATAGACCTTCCCCAGATTCTTCTGAGGGCAGCTTGTTCCAGAGAACCAGCCTCATACAAGACAGTGTTTCTTACATTCAGACAGAATTTCTTTTTTAATTTGTGCCCATTGCCCCTTGTCCTTTCACCGAGTGAGCACCAGTGAGGGGGGAGAGCCCACCCCTCTCTTCTTTACACCATACTTCAGGTACTTACGAACACTGGTAAGACCTCACTGAACCATCTTCTCTCTAGGCTGAGCAGTCCCTTCTCTCATAGCCTTTTTAGCCCCCAACAGCAGGAGGGTGCCCAAGCAGTGATACCAGCAGTGAGGAGGACAGGCTGAGCAGCCAGCAGGGGCCCGTCACAGGCCTGTTACCTTCTGCCCCATTCCAGTTTCCTCCAGTCAGCGATTCGCCCTCTGCCTGCTCTTCCCCCTCCCCAACCTGAATGGCCCCTGGCCTTTGGTGGGCAAAGGGAAAGCCTGCAGCTGCCTCCTGCTCTGTGCTGGGCGCTTGGAGGTGCTAATCCCCTGTTTATAACCTCACACTTTGTTTCCATGGGGATGTCAGAGTGGTGTACGAACCTCGCATTAGCAGACCATGGGGTTACCAGAGGCCATGGGGCTGCCACTGGGAGAGCTTAGACTGCAAGGCTGGAGACTCCTGCATTTCAGGTCTGACTCTACAGAGGAGATTTGAGAGAGGCTCCTGGAAATGCTGGCAGGCTGCATAGTGGGTATCAGTGAAGGTCAAATTAAAGGACTCTACGTTTGATGCAGCTCTGTAGCCATTAGATACTTCAACTGTACTAACTTTTTCCTTGTGTCTTACAAGTCTTGAAGATTCTTTAGTATCTGTGTCTTATCTGGCAGCTGTGGGGTGGAGCATATTACCTTGTTAGCATTCACATTGCAACCCTGAGTAGCAGGTTGAGACTGGAAATGGTAAATGCAGTATCTTGCTGGAATCACACCAGGACTTCAGATCTGATGCCCTGACTCTTACAAATTGTTCTATAGACCTTTAGTAAGAACAAAGAATGAATACCTCCGGATATACTCTGCATGCAAGTTGGTGTGCTACACCTCTAAATTAATTAAATTAGAGATTACTGCATTGCTAGCCCCTCCCTACACTACCCTTGTTTTTCTCTTCCCAAAGAGGGAATGTAGCAGGCCCAGTGGAAGCAGTGCAGAAGAAGAGAGCAGAGCTGTTTGCTGATGATGTGGAATAGCATTGAAGTAAGCAGACTTTGGGGTCTGAGTGGAGACAAGAGAATAAGATCAAGAAATGGGATTGAAAGTTTTAATGATGGGGCTGACACTATACAAATGAGTCCCAAGAACTAGGATGGAAGTGCAGGAGTACTTCAGGAATTCTGTTCTTCTGGTCCCTCATGATGCTGTCTTACCTGCCTCTTGGAAGGGGAGAGCTCTGTGTGTTGGAGCCTTGCAAAATCTTGGCCATTTTGTATGAATTTTGACCATGTGAACCCCCACCCGTACTTCCCTCGTTGCTCTCTGGAGCCATAACTGGCATGGCATAAGGCAGGAGTTACAAATTGCTTCCTTCCTCTAGCCTGAAGTGCACCCACATGCTGAATGACTGAAGTCATTTAGCTGGTACTTACTTTGGGAATGAAGCCAGAGCTCTTATCAGAAGTTTCCCACATAAATGACTTGTCCAAGCTTACCTTGTCTTTGCCTCTGTACTTGTTTCCAAAGCTTCCTCTAAGTCTGCAGTAACCTGGGAAGCACTCAGTCTGTGGTGCTGCCAAATATAAGTGAACTGACAGGGGAGAAAAGGGACAGAAGTGGGCTTGATCTTTGGAGTCAAACAAGCTGCCTTGTTCAATGCCATTAGAACATGTCTGCATCATCCTCTAAACATGTAATATCAGGGCTATTCACCTGACTTAGCTTGTTCCTTCATTGTGTTTATGTCTACTGGATTTTTAAGTGCCAGTTCAAGAAGAGATCAACAGGATCTAAAGA
>JAYDZK010000169.1:35720862-35746939 GCA_034509185.1 Euphonia xanthogaster | reverse complement strand
TTTCATAAAATATGTCCGTGACAGGGCCTGGCCCAAACAGAAATCTGTTTCCGTTCTCCAGTCCTGGGGGAGCCCGGGGCATGGGCTCATTGGACACAGCCATGCTCTGTGGCATCTGTTTTGCAGCCAAACAGAGGTGGAGCTGAGGGGTGCTCAGATGGCAAGACTGGCTAAAACTGCTCTTTGATCACACCCAGCTCACATTTTTTTTATTTGAAATATAAAACCTAGATTCTGTAAATACCGATCACATCACTCCTAAGTTTTCTGTTTCAAGGGTTTATGTTAAAATGATGTCCCTGATCAAAGGAGAGCAGTGTGTGAGCACAATGATATACACAACTCATCTTTGAGACAGACTGAAGGACCAAGCCTGATCGTTTTCCCCAAAGGAATAGCACCTACAGGAGGCAGAGCAGTCAGCAGCATATGCTCCCTGCCATATTGCAGCCTACGATCTCTTACAACATTGATCTGTGACATGTGACTACAGCCTGTGGATAAAAATCAGTTTCATTCCTCCTCTTTCACTGTATTTTAACACATTTACTTGCAGCAAGACCTGCACAAGCCTAAAAGGAAAGATAAGAGAGAAGACAAATGCATCTTCACTTGAATTTAAGAATGCAGCTGAGGGATTTTATAGAGAAATGTCCCCCAGAGTTCTGGACAGGTACTCATGTTCACTTAGCTTCAATTAAAAAAAGAAAAAGCCAGAATTAGCAATTGCTTGAATTTGACACTAATTAACACTAACCAAAACAAAATATTGTAATATATTTTGGTAGATATTATTATTTTAATAGTTTATAATGCACATACATTTTAATAAAATTCTGGATACATATCTGTAACATTTCCCTCATTTTTTCATTAATCCTAATAAAAAATTCATTATATATTTATGCAATTCCAGGAAACTTTCCAATTATTATGGTTGGAGCTGAACTGAAATGTGTAATACTCACAAGATATATTCATCCAGGAATAATGGATGTAATAATGTCAAAAAACCCCTGAAATTTTCCACATGTGAGTTTCTTTTGTAAAAGCAATGCTTTAACCTCTCAGATGAAGTGAGACGCCAGAGAAGATAAAATCTGGAAGTAGCTTTGCTATTTTTAGCCTAATTATAGCTCTCTCCTGAAGGAAGGTGATGAAAAAGAAAGGAGAGTTTCAGAGGTTAGAAACACTGGAACTTAAGAGAGATAGATCCATTTTCTGGTTTTCGTTTTCCCCTTAATTCTAAATACACCCATTTCATTAAATTAAGGCAGAATCAAGATATGGCACTGTATGTGTAGATTATCTGTTTGGGTCTTAGGCTATATATAGGAAGGGTTTTATATATATATATACATATATATATATATATAGGGTTTAGTACCTAATGTTATGGCACCAAACTTGGGTTTCCTGACACCATAAAGTCAGCAAAATGAGGCACGTATCTAATACAGAAGCCCTGATTTCTCTGTGGAAATCCCAATTAAAGAGCCTAAGCTAACTGGGACTGAGATTACATGGCATGTGGGACTCCTGGTCCAACACATGGTTTCATTCACACCCCTACTGAAAGTAATTGTGATTGTAAAATAGGATTTTGCCTCTAAAAATGAAGATGCTAGTTTGCTTTTTTTTTCTGTGTCTGATACCATTCCTGCTGCTGTTGCACCATGGTGGGAGCTGCATTCCCCCACAGTTATTTCCTTGTCACTGCTCTGCTTTCCCCTCTTCTTTCTAAGTATATGACTGTGAGCTGATCCACAAACCCCAGTAACTCAGAGCTCATGAAAACTGATCCCTTGCAGTGCCTGAACTACCATCATAAATAATTTGGATTTAGACCCTGTTGCAAAGTAACAAGACTGCCAAATATTAAGCTAGCAAATAATTAGCTGAGTTTAAAAGCTAAAAGCACTAAAAGTACTGTTCAACTTCATAAATTGTAACTGGTAGAAACTGAGTTGAAGTCCACCTCTAGTAAGAGATACACTACACTGCCATAAACACAACTGCTCGATACAACTCGAAATGTGCCAGTTAAAGCTCCCTGAGTATATAAATTCTGTTATCTGGATTATTTACTATTGTAGGATGTGTCACTTTGGTACTATTCATATTACTTGCCTTTACGGCGTGTATATTTCATATTCAATGAAAACCCATATTTATGAAATGATTAAGTGATACAGGATCTCTAAGGCCCCTTTCACAGTAAAATACTTTGATAGCATATGGTCTGACATATAATTATTTTACTCTATGATTTATTTATATGCTGTAAACTAAAAATATTTAGAAAGTTATCTTCTAGATTTGAATAATGGCCTATAAGAATCTGGCATTATTGCTGTTTTATTCAGGAAACTACTATTATACATAGCCTTGTCTCAGATATGTTGCTCCATTTCTATGACTTTACCATTTTGTATTACTACATCTAGAGCAGCTGAGGGATTCATTCAGGTCTATTTCACTTCATTATTTTAATTTTTTTTAAGTGTATAAAGCAGCCTGACTCACCTTCCACTTTCATTGGCATTTTTACAGCACAAATTTGATGCCTACTCTATCAATCTTCACGCAGATAGGCAATTTTTACTCACAATTTGTGTTGCCTTTGAAAAGGCTGCACAAGATTTACTTGCACATATATGGTATGCCAACCTGAGCCTCAAGAGAGAATTTCCTTACTTCAAAAATTTTATGGTTTTAGGAAAACTACCTATGGAACACCATACACAACCACGAGATGCACAGTGCCCCTCAGTTCATCCCTTTGGAAAACAGAGGAGCCAGCAGAGGTGATGTCGTGAATTTTCAGACGCAGCAGCACACTGGAAATCAGCCCAAACTGAAGCTGTCTCCTTGCACTCTCCAGGAAGGCATTTTTCAGTATATGCTGTAGCACAGGACACAGTGCATTTGCTTGCAAAGTGATCTCAAGAATCATACTGGCAACAAGTAAAACTTGAGCTATATTGATGTTCCAATACACTGCAAAATGACTTCTGAAAGTCATTTTCTGAGGTTTTTTTAATGATCGTTGAAAGCTAACAGCAAACTTCTAGACATAAAAAATACTTCTTAACTTGCTGCAAATGCCTGTTGATACCTTGCCACAAAGAATGCTGCCTTTTAAGATTAATTTTAATGCATTCAAATTATATTCAAATTTCTGTAGGAGAGAGTATTGAATTCTACTAATAGTTTTCCTGTCCTGAGGGAATATGTCCAGAATCTTCTTCATTTCACATCAGGAAAACCATAAAAATTAGAAAAATAGAAGACAATAGACTGAATACTTAATAGTGGCATAGCACATATGCATTATTTACAAGGCAAAAGAGTTAAGTATTAGAAAAGTTGAAACCAGCTCCTGTATTAAAGAAAGGGGTATTTGAGATAAGATTACATGACTCCAATACTAATTTTTAGGCATTTTGAATTCAAATTCTACTCAGTAAGAAACACTGTAGATCACTGTACATTTATGAATAATAGCCAAAAACATCTTTTCAATTTTTAATAGAGTTGGAATAGGGGGAAAATCGACTTAAATTAAAAGGATTGAAGAAGCGAGTAAAGGCTTGCAGATTCAAATTCTTTTGTTTCTAAAACCTGATTAGAAAAATATGTAACAAAAAATGACCACAAAATGACAAATATCTTGTGAAAAAGACCACCAGTGGTTTATGAGATTTGGACCTGCTTCATTGGTCTTTGAGCAGGCACTCTCACAAACACATATACTCTCCAGTGGAAGGGAGAGAATTAGAGTTTCCACACAGGGAGTTTGACCCACTGTGTTGCAGCAGAAGAACATTGTTTCAGTCTCTCAAAACGTTTGACCAACTCTGCGTCTTACAGAAGCCACAGAGCAGAAGGGATCTTTGGCACCTCAGGATGAGGCTAAACCTTTAAGCTGCTAAAAATAGGCCCATGTAAAGAAACCCCTATGACCACCTACTCTTGCAAGCTAAATGCAAGACCACGTAGTTGGTTCACAGAATCAAATATTTGACAAACAGGCAATGCCCTCTGGATGTTTAATGTACATATTTAACTCCTCAAAAGGATATAGTGTAGCACATGCATTGTAGAAGACAGAGTAGAAGGAGACAGAAGTAGCAAAGAGACCAAACCAGGATGTTCTTGTGAGATGTCTGAAGCCAGACCTGTCCTGCCTGGCAGGGAAAACAGCTACTCATGATGTGGTTTCACAGGCTGGAGAATAGTCAAGGTCCTAAGAAATTCAAGCATACATCTACAGCTAACTTTCTTGTAAAATAAAATAATAAATGAAATTCTAAAGTGCTGCCCATCATTACCGCCCTGCAGTATGAAGTTATCAGTGCTCTATTACAAAATATATCTTGGTACATGCTAAACACTCACCATGCACATGTGTATCTACAGAGTTATTGACTCTTGCTGAGGCTTTGTGACCTCTAAGAAGCATTTGTTTCTACTGCCCAAAATCAGCCAATGTGCTTTGTCTGGATTTATTCTACCTGAAGCCCAGCACTCCTGAGCCTACAGCACTACTGCAAGGACTGGAACTTACCAACCCATCCCACACAGGATACTCAGACAATTATTAGCTGGAGATTTTTGGCAACTCTACAGAGACCCTTATTTTAACATAGCAATACCACATCTCGTAAAATAATAAAATCATTAGGTTGGAAAAGACTATGCCCCTGTCATGACTTCCTGTTATTTATGATTTCTGTTATTTATGATTTCTGTTATTTTCCTGCCTTCCTTTTAGATTTTACTCTAGCTGCTCTTTCAGAACCAATTTTCATGTAACTGGACATTTTAATACGTATTTCATCTGCTTGCAAGTGGCAGTGGAGTCAGAAACAGTGGGATTTTTGCTGTTTAAGACAAAGATGTACCCACTTCCAGAGTGGTACATCTTTTTGCTTTCTTGTTCTTCCTTTCTTTCTTTTCCTTGATTTACTTTCTCTTCGGTCTTTCTTGTATTTGGCAATATTTTTCTTCTACTGCACATGCTAAAAGAAATCAGAAACAAAAAGCCAGTAGCAGATATCTGAGGCCACCTTTTCCCAATGTCACCTAGCCTGAATTAACTGTAGACATCTTGATCCCTTTCCATTTCCACACAGATTTCTGCTTTCTAGTTATTTCCATATTCTCTGTATCGTTTCCTTCTTTTCTGTCAATTCTTTTTCTTTCTCTCATCATTGCCTCCTGACATGACCTCATTCCATTCAATTCAATACCTCATTCAGCATATTAGCAACAAAAGACATAAACAAGTGGCGTTTCCCTCTCAAAAACCATGTCACTGTTAACATGCATTTTCGTGGTCTATTCAGAGACACTGTATGAGCAAGGATTACTGACCTTTCTCACATGGAACTTGGTAATGAAAACGATCTGTGTAGAGAAACATTTTCTGGGGTATCAAGACCATTTATGATGATATATGTACAGTGCATTATTGCTATTTAAGTCACACTTCTAGATTTCAAGCTTAATGCAGAATGGCTGTGTTTTCAGAGGGGTCATTATTTATACAGAATACCACACGTTGCTTTGCAGAACCTGAAAACATAGATTAATTGTCATTAGAAATCCTGCTTAGTATGAAACAATAGTTGCTGCTCTGGAGGAACAAAAAGTTAATCCTCAGGCTTTCAGCACATGTTTTTGGCATAAGAGCATCTTCCTCAGTGGCCCATCTTCTTTTCCCAGGCTTGTCCTGAAAACCCTAGTCTTTAAACAGCATAGGACCAAGGTGAGAAATAATTAAACTTGCTTCCTCAGCATCCTATCACTTCCCCAGAAACTCCAACTGATGTCAGCAGTACAAGCTTTAAAGGCACCTGAATAGACTGCTGGCAGTTTTGTGAGAGAGAAAAAAAGATTATAAGCGAACATTTCTCAGCCAGACCTACCTTGTCTGACTCTGTTTCATATCAAAGCTAAAAAATGTACAAAAACCCTGTCACCATTTCAGCTAATCAAATTCTGTGGTTGCTGGCGTGTGTGTGCACACACTGACCTCTACAATGTCATGACTTTCAGGTTGCTCATTGATTTCCAGGAATCAAAAATGCAATGCAAATAAGGAATTGCCAGTCAATTAGCTCTTATCACGAGCTCGCAGTCTGTGGCAATGGGACAGCACACAGTTCTGCATAACAATTGGAAACAAGCCCCTTCTAGACAGGTAAATGTCCTCAAAGGCAAGACATGTCCCCTTTCACAAAAAGAGATGTAGTCAGCAACATGATTAAAGCCTTTGCACATGATACAGGACTGATTTTACATTTGTCAGCAATTTCAGATGGTACGAGCCGTCCCTTCCCACTTATCCTACACATGTGATACCAACGTATTCACGATTTCAGGCTGCACACAGAAGGAAAGCTTTTTATTTCTTCTTTATTACTCTTCAATTCCATCACTGCCAGCTAACTGTAATGAATCTACTTGGAGCTTCTTTAAAATGCCTATCATTTACCATATGTTCATTTAATTTTTAAGAGACAGCTATATGGTGCAAGTTGCAATTTTTCGCCTACCAATATATGTCATTAAAATGAATATTCATGTGGCATCACCTACCAGAGTCATTAAAAGGCTTGTAAACACTGCCCACCAGTGCCTCTGGCACTCGTCAATTATGAACTTTAACTCTCTCTCTGCAAGTGCTAATCTCAGTATAAAATATTGGCATAAATTATCAAAGTTTATCAATTTCATTAGAAAATTGGGATTTTTTTCTAGCACCTCCAGTATGCACTTACCTTTATTACAAGTCATTAAAAAGCTATCCTTGACTGGTCCAAACAAAACCATTTTAAATACATTAAAATTTCTGTGGCTAGATTTCATGAAATTGCCATTATCCAAAAGAAAATATTTTTATCAATTAGAGAAATATTACCATTTATCATCTTAAATCACAGAAACCTAAAACGGTTTGTGTTGGAAGAGACTTTAAAGATCATCTAATTCCAACCACCCTGACATGGGCAATCTCCCACCAGACCACGTTGCTCAAAGCCCCATCCAACCTGGCCTTGAACACTCCCAGGGATGGGACATTTACAGCTTCTCTGGGAAACCTGTTCCAGTGCCTCACCATCCTCATAGCAGAGAATTTCTTCCTAATATCTAATCTAAATCTACTCTCTTTCAGAGCAAAGCCACTCTCCCTTGTCCTGTCACTACATGCCCTTAGAAAAAGATCCTTTCTCCCTTTAGGTACTGGAAGGCTGCAATGAGATCTTCCCAAGGCCACTCTTCCCCAGGCTGAACAATCCCAGTTCCCTTTGCCTTTCTGCACAGAAATGCTCCATCCCTCTCATCATCTTTGTGACCTCCTCTGGTCTTGCTCCAACAGGTCCATGTCCTTCCTGTGCTGGCACCCTAGAGCTGGATGCAGGATTCCAGGTGGGCTCTCACCAGAGCAGAGCAGAGGGGCAGAATCCCCTCCCTCCCCTGCTGCCCATGCTGCTTTGGAAGCAGCCCAGGACACGTTTGGCTTTCTGGGCTGGGAGTGCCCATGGCTGGGTCATGTCTGGCCTCTCACCCAGCAGCATCCCCAGCTCCTTCTCAATAGGAATGCTCTCCACCTGTTCAGGTGAGGTACTGCAGAACCTGTACGTGAAACAAAGGCTCTGTTGCCTTTTCTCTTGTGGAAATTTCTCAGTGCAAAGGCCAATCAAACACCAGTTTGTGTGGGGGGCAAAGTAGGACCAACAGCTCATTAGAAGCTGTGTGATCCAGAGCGTTCTACCCCGGCTTGTCCTTGTACAATCAGTGTGCAGGGTAACACATCCTCAGAGCATGTGAATGAAAAGGTGCTGCCATTCCACAGCCACAACATTTAGGGTAAGCCTCATCCCACCTGACCCTGAATGTGTCCAGGGCATCCACAGCTCCCTGGACAATCTCTGCATTTGGCTAAACAATACAAAGAATATGCATACCCTCAAAAACATGGAGTTTACCTTCTTTTTTTTTTCCCTTTGTGCCAGATTCCCTTCAACCTACGTGTAAGAGTTCACTTTGGGAGGTCATTGCTCCTGAAAAGGTTTAGGCTTTCTCTGAGGGCTCACACTTTAAAGGAGCAACCAAGAGAAACACAGTTATCTGTCACTACTCCCTAGCCAGAATTTTCCCATCCTCTGCAAACAGTGCCAGGAAACAAATTCTTGTTTCATTTTATTTTAGGCAACAAAATAATTCCTTCCAAGCAGTCAGGTTTTTCAAAATATGAGTTCTTGTTGATACTTAGTTTTTTGGGAATGCAGCCTTAATGTAACACTCGTGTGAAATCCAAAGACCTTTGAAAATCTGTCCCTCATGCAAGCCAGTGCCAGATATACAACATGTTGTATATACTGTGCTAAACATTCAGCACCTAAAAACCCTGGGCATGCAATCTTCCCAAAGGCTGGCAGTAACCATCCAAGCAAGTAATTTACCAGAATAAACATGGGATCTTACTCAAAGCAGGCAACTAGGAACTGCTCTGAATTTCCAGCAGTCTATTCTACACCATGTCAGTGCAAATGTCTTTACTTTTCATTTTGGTCCTTGCATCACTGGACAACTAAACAGATGGTACATGAACAGTATGCAAAACATTTAATAATGCCAGGAAAGGTACAGTAATACCAGCTGTTCTGGCCTGCTGACCTTGCTGTAGTTTAGATAACATTGAAAGAAAGATGCATGCCATTTTATTCTCTTTTTTCCCTCCTGAGTCCTCTTTTGGTGTCACCCCTACAAAAGAGATGCTAAAACTAGGGAATTAGACTTAGATGCTTTAAATGCAAGAAGAATTCTACACATTTTACCTTGCCCACTTAGTACTAAAGACAGAAAAATAAGACAACGTGTAAAAGTGTGTCCACAGGCTGCCTCCACAGCCTCATTATCCTTCCCAGGTCTGTGGCCAAATATCTGTATAGCCCATTAATTATGACCAGAATTTGGCTACAGGTGATCATATAAGCTGAAGGTACAAAGCAATTGGCAAAAATGCTGCTCCTCAGATGAACTATGGGTGCTGGAATGGTAGGAGAAGAGGATACCTACCTCACCTTCCTTATCTGTCACCTTTACAGCTGAAGAAGTGTAGCTCCTGAATAAGGATTGGTAAGACACGCCCTTTGTCACCTGTAAGCATTTCTTGCTGGACAAAGAGGAGAGGCCAGGAGCTGATGGAGTCCTTGGGCCAGTTTTTCCAGACAAACCCACATTGCAGATGATGATATACAAAAATAGGCAAGTTAGAAATATTCCTGCACCAACATAAGGCTCTTGACTTCATCCTTGCCCCAAATACATACATTTTTCCTAATATCTGAGCTTCTAGAAAGTAAAACAAAGTAAAAGTTAGAAACAACAAAGGTTCATCAGCATTAACAGATGAAAACCCAGTACAAAATTACAAAATAAGCCAAAACTAAGAATTAAACTAACCCAAGACTTGGGAGAAGTTATTTCAATTTACATTTCTTATGCACATCTCAGGACACTTTCCTACTTCAGGTTGACTTTAGCATGCACTGCTCACTCCTGCTTCACTGCAAGGGTTGAACTACTTCTATTCTGGATTGTTGACTACCTTCACAGACCCTGGTTCTATGGTTTATAAAGATAAAAACCTAAATGTCTCATAGAAACCCTGATCTGACCAATGTTTAAGCATTTCAACTTGGGGGATCTTTGCATGAGAGTACACCACACCACAAAGGGATATTTAGCAAAGTAGGCTCAATAAATATAGGAAAAAAACCCTTGTTAGGCCACCTGGCCATTACAAGATGACGTTTCCCCCATATCTGCCCTTTTTTTAAGAATGAACAAAAGGTACTTTGACCATCCCCCTTAGCTCAGGTTCTCCCTCAGTGAGTCAATAAGCCTTCATTAAGCTATTTGAATTACTTTTTAAATTAAGAGACCAGCACACATTCCTGCAAACGAGAACAATAAGAGGCTTTTGGCAATGATCCTGCTCACTAATTATAGTATTTTATATTTATGCACTGCCTTTCATCTCCCGGGGTTCCAGAGTGCCTCACTAAACAGTGGGCTCTGCTCACAACTGTTGCCTCCCCATCACGTCACTTTTGCTCACAGGACGGCGAAGTCTGACCGACTTCACAGGTGTTTGCCTCACACACAGAGACAAAAGAATAGTGCCACTGTTGACACTATACTCAGTAAATTTCATTAGCATAGAAAGCATAGGAATAATACATTCAGGTCAAGGAAACTGGCCTCATCCAATGAAACCCAGTTGAAAAAGGAAAATGTTATAACCGGGAAAACCTACAGTACCTTAAAAGCAATGGCAGCAACTAAAATACATCTCCTAAACTCCTCCTGAGAGCAGTGATGTTCCTGGTGTTTACAGTTGCACATTAAAATTCCTGCCACAGGTGAAGACACACTGCATAGTTAATCACAGCCCCCTTTGACCATTAGTCAAAACCAAAGGCCACATGCCGGTATTCCTTATGGTTGTGGCCCTCCTCTCCCCACCAGCTGATCACAAAGTAAACCACTATTGCCACACTGTCACTGAAGGACAAAAGGCAGCTTTCCCAACCAAGAAACCACAGATAGCCTATGTCTGGGCACCACCTGTTGACAAAACAGCAGTAACATGTCAGCTCAACTACATTAACTGAAGTAAAACCACTCCCAACAAAATCATCTCTAGCTGAGAAAGCCCCCGCAACACAGACCTGCAGACTTCACAAAATCCCCTGCAGCTCTTCATCTCTGACCAACAAAAGCTGGGAAGATGGAGCGACTCCCACAGTCAAGGTCTTGGCAGAAAAACGGTGCCTGCCCTCCCACACATGCCCCCACCATAATCACAGCTGGGCTCAGCATGGGGCCATTTTCTCCCGGCTTTTTTCTATTAAATGGAAGGGATTGTGATTTTGTTTTGTTCTAACAACAGCAAAGTGCTTTTTTTTTTACCCCTGCAAAGCACTGCCATCCCTCAGACCCTCAGACCTTCTGTGAGTGCAGAGTTGTACAATCTATCTTGGAAACCTGTGATTTTGTTCATTGTGCTGGTTGAGATGTGAGCAGGGCTGTAATGGGAGCTCTCATCAACCCATTAATTCATAACAAGCCACTCCACTAAAGTCATTGTTGGTCCACTTAGGGTAGAAGGAAAGGAGAATGTCAGCAGTCCTTCAGCAGCTGCTTCAGCTCCCTTTAGACATTTGGCAAGTGGATGTGTACATAATCACAAGCTGAAAAGGAAAAGGCAAGGGGGATGCAGCACTCTGCAGGAGGTGGTTCTGGCACCAGCCATGGCCACTCAGGTCACAGGTCCAGCAGCACAAGCATATGCTCCTCACACATCTCTTACAGAAACATCAGGAGTTTGGATCCCATCAGTCACACTGGTTTTAACCCCAGACAAACTTCAAAGTTTTCTTGATTTATACATACATGAGATCAAAATAAGCCCCCCACCATCTTCAGCTCACTGTAAACCAAACAAGTTCTTGCAAGTCTGACTGGCCCAAAAATCAAAGTCCCTGAGCCTTTACAGGGAGTCAACAAATCTGAAACCTTCACAGAATTTTTTTTTTCAAATAATTACTAGTTGGACTTTTGTTTCACATTTAGAAATTTTCTTTCCATGTAATTACAATATTCGAAGAAACTTGGTAAGAAGTGTGACAAGACAGAGCAATTTCAATTTCTGCAAGTGAAAAGTATGAAACAATTACAGAAGGAGGACTCACACTCTGCTGAGAGACACCTCCCATCCAGTGCTCAGTGAGCCTAACAGGAGAGAATACAATTTGCATAATGTTAAATTAGCAGCACAAATATATGCTAATCATACCCAGCTGCAAGCATCTCACTTTATCTCATGTGCTTAGAACAATGAAATGATTTTAAAAATTAAAGATAAGCTTGTGTTGCAAAACTTAAAGGCAAATCCAAAGTTCCTCGAACTTGAAGCTTGTTCTTAGCTTGGGATCTTCAGAAGATTTCAGGCAGAGCAGTCCCTGGGGTCTCTTTGTATTTAACTTTCCCCACATGCCCTCACTGCCAGCCTATCTCTGCAAAGACCTGCTGACCTACTGTTCTCAATACACCATTTTCATCTTGCAGACTTTCCAGCAGCTTTCATTAAGTCCCAGATCAAGCAGAAGCAGTTTTGAAATAATTTAAAGCTTAAGTTGCCACCATCAGGAGTTAAGCACAGCAAAGCATCTAACATGACTGGAGCTGACAGGTCCCATTGTAATAAAAAAATCAAAATAAGGGGTTTCTAAATGAATTTCCCCAAAAGGCAGGGTTACTCATGACTACAGCTTGGGTTATAGCAAGACTATATACTATGGGAATATGGAAACATATTAACTGCTGACCAGAACACATGCTTTCTGGTTAGTTTCTACACAGGTGTTTAGAAAATATTTTTAAGTGCAGGTAAACAGAAATTTTTCATTAATTTCTGGTATTTTGTTGAAGGAAAAAAAGATACCTATAAATCTCTGCATTAGCAAACTCAGATCATTTGCAGATGCATATACCACTCCAGACTCTGCATGAAGAAAGCAAACCAAACACAAATAAAAACAGAAGTTGATATTCAGGCTTTAAACCAAAAGACTATTGCTTAAGTAAGGGGCTTAGCAAAATCTAAGATACAATTTTATAGCCTGGTGATGATAGAAAGAGTGGTAAGGACTTTAAGGGAATGCTTTAGGGTTTTCTATGTCAAAATAAATGTAGACTCAATGCAAAATATTTGCAAATGAGAGAAGTTAGATCTTTTACATATTTTATGCATATATTTGTAAGTATGTACTAAAGTGCATATCTAAAAATAAGCTTTTTTTGGTATGGGTACTGCATGTGTATGCATTGTCTGTTGATACAAAACCAAAACAGATTAGGAAAATCAATACTCAATTCCTTTCCTAGATTTTTATCCACTGTAGTACACAAAAGCAATTTAGGTCCTGGCTGCACTCAATCCTTACTTCATCATTTATTAGATGAGTATATTTGTCATTCCTTCTGACAAATAGTAGATAACGGGGAAAATCAAGATAGTTTTTTATTTAGTACATTTTTAAAATGTAAGCAAAACAGAAAACTTTTAAAAATATATATTTAGTTTCTGACTCTAAAAGAGGCAAGAATGTGAAAAAGCATCAGCCATTTTTAGCCATGACCACAACCACTTGTATTCCTGGAGTCCCGGGGCTTTCTAAAATGTTGCCATTAGAAAATAGTTCCAAAAATGTTGCAACTAGAGGAAGAAAGGCTGGTGTCAGGATTAGCTGACTGTTTCACACATCTGAATAAACACTGTGCGTTGAAGACCACACTGTATGAAAAGCATCATTCTCTCACAGTGCCATTGACTGGTTTGCAGACTAAAGCTATAGAAACAAGATGTTGGTCTACAGAAGAGAAATGAAAATTAAGTTTTAACCACAAAGTACATCAAAATATTCTGGTAACCTCACAGGATGAGACAGTTTGGGTGCTGAAATTTGGCGTATACCATCTATTTAATATGATAAAATTATATTCAAAATATCTGACCAGGATTTAGGTCAACTAAGAGTATTTCTTCCCTAACAAAGATTTTTAAAATTTTGTTCACTTTCATCTGTGTTTCCTTTCTATCTTTTGAACAATGTTGACTGCACCAATTGTCCACGTTATAGCCAAATAACCAACATTCGCCTTTTGACTATATCAAGGAGTCTGATTTTTCATCATGTCCTGCACGGATGTGTTCCTGTCCTCCTCTCTTTTCAGTATTCAGTAGGATGTGTATGAAATCCATGTATTACTGTCTGTTTTTCAGAATTCCCTGAAGCTGTAGCACAGTGAAAAGAAAATGAGCCACAGCTCCAGGAGAAGGAATCCCCATTGAAGAGTAAGGGCAAAGACACAAATTGCCTGGAACTGGAAATAAATAGCAAGTTGAAACACACGACTAGATGGACTGCAGCAACTGCCTAGTGTGTTTTCATACACTGACTGGTTCTCAGATGAGAACCAACAAAAAGGAGGGCCATGCATCAGAATCAGTGAAACATTAAAACCAGAAGGAAGTTATATAGGAGATGCTTTATAGTCACAAATTCAGGTTCCAGGAAAACAAGAAATGAATGAAAGCAATTTGAAAACGTCCACAGATCTTTCAAAAATAAAATATCACAGACTGAGATTTTGCATTATGAATAGGGCTAATGAAAGTAAGCTGACAGTAACAAAAGTAATGATTTCAACAACTTTCATTCAGTGAAGCAAAAAATTAACAATATCAGGGACAGAGATATAAGTACCCACTCCTATCACAGAAAACAGTACATTAGCAGAGTAGCTAATGTCCAAAATTTACGTATCACCTTCTTTTGTTCCTACACCACAGCCACACTTCCTCTGCTCTGTATTAAACTGGATGATTGCAACTGCTGCCTCAGCACTTCTTCACTTCTCTTTTGAATCCCAGAATTTAAGGTGTGCTGCTTATCGGACAAAAGACAGGCCTGGTTTAGTAAAATTACTCAGCTTCCCTCTCCACATCCATAACAAATAGATCATCTGCTTAAAACACAAGAAAAAAAGCTGAAATACCATTATTTCTAGGATATTTGTGGTACTTTAAAGACATCTATGCTCTACAAACTGAATTGAGACCTCCAATGTATTTCATACAAGTCCTCCAACAGTTGTCAAGTGGTAATGACTTTTACAGACTAGGAAAGATTAGCTTTTGTCTTTTTAATATAATATCTAATTCTCAGTTGGAATAAAGTACTGAAAATGGTCTATTTCTGCAGAATTCCTTTCCTTTTCTCATGGTTGAAGTCATCTGTACCTTTCAACACACTTGAAGCACTACATAAGAATTCATCTAAGAAATTACTGAAAGTAGTTTCAAAATAACCTGATTGTAACCCACACGTGTAATACTCATTATTATTAATGTAAAGTACATGTATAGAGGAAGGGAGACTATGCAGCCTGAGACCAAGTATTGCACTGCTCCATGAAACTGAAAAGAGTTACTGCCATTCATACCAAGCAACTGAAGTACAAACATTTCTTCTACACCATACCAAAACTATATCCAAGTGTGCTCCACAGCTGGTGGTTTTCTTGATGGCACTACACCTGCTCATTTCAAGAGGTTTTAATAGGTGGGATGAGAGAAACTGAGCTTTAAAAGGACCTCTTGGAAATAATGGAGTTATTCCCTTAAACTGCATGACTGAAATATATTCAAAGACAATTTAAAGAAAACATTGCTCATAAATATAAATGGGGGGTTTTTTTAATAATTTGTTTAAAATATACATTAATTTCTCAAGCCTCAGAGGCTCTCTCTTATCTTTCTTCTGGGGAGGAAAAAAAAATTCACAACATGCAAAAGGAACGTGATTCATCTTCACTAACATTGTTTGTGATTAGTACAACACTTAAACCCCACTTGATGAACTGATTAACCAGTAAAAAACAAAAACAGGTATTATTTTACACAGCACAAACTACAAGAATACTTGTAAGGGTTAAACAGTGAGGTCAAGATTTCTGTGAATAGAAATATATTGCAAGTCCTGTTTCATAAATATTTGTGTATTTATGTTCATAAAACATCTGCACTGTTAGTTCTGAGGAAAGCATAATTATGACTTAATGAGCAGGCTAATAATTAGCATTCTTTCACCCTTATGTGGGACCTTATAAGATCACATTTTCTTTTGTCAAAGCTGCAGCTGTACAGAAACCTCATTCCTTCTTAGAGCATGCATTTAACTTCTGAGCACATAAATGGTATTATTGCGTAAACTTATTTAAAAGGTCAAACCCTTTCCTCTGGAGCTGGATAACTGTTAAAAATACCAATCACAACACAAAATTTCTACTTCAAAACATCTGAATTCCAAGAAAAAGCCATTTTGTTTAGTTTACCTTTTTTAAAAAATAACCAACCAAACAAAATTGCTAGCATTATAATAAACATAATGAAACTCAAATAATAATTTTGGGAGTGTGTGTTTTGTCTGCCTGCTGGACTTCAGTCCTGAGAAGTCCCCTGTTCTCTCACCATGCAGCAGCCCAGACCTGTTTATGGGGCTGTCCACAGCCCCAGAGCTCTCACCACACAGCTTGTCTGCACAGTACTGAAAACATTTATCACCTCAGGGACCCTCACCTACACTACACATAATTACTGAAATGACAGCAAAGGTGGGAACAAAGTTTGCCATGCACTGATTAATTAGAAAATAAAACTGGAATACCTGTGGCAAAAATTCTTTGGGGACTTCTTGCCTCCAGTTCTCCTCCAGCACTCAGTGCCCCATTCCCTCCCAGGCTGAGGAAACAGGCACTTTTCACAATAACCAAGGGTAGGGTGCCCTGCCTATGTCACTCCAGGGACACCCCAGCTTTCCTACAAGCAGCCCCAGCTGCATACACGATGTGGTACAGACCATAAGCCCAAATCATCTGACCCAAATTTGTTTCTGCTGAAGAGATCATTATTTCTTTTAAGATAAAGGAATCCTCCTGTCTCCAAGGTCATCTTCTGCAAAAGAAAAGGCAGATCCTCCCTCCAATATCCAGGGCTTAAAAACAAAAAGCCTGCTCACAACCTGGGAAACTAAAAAGGCAAACTGAACATTACCACAGCTAGTACCTTTTACTTAGTATCAACTGCAGTATTTTAACTTCGTATTCTCTACATTGCAGTTTAATTATTTGTAGTTTAAAAATCGGATGGGATGATGAACCCTTTCCATCATTTCTTTGCCTCATTCACGTGGCCATGCCAAAAGCCATCAGAACATATGGCACACAACAGAGTAGCAAAGGAGTCTGATTTTCACCACTTCTAATGGCAAAGATCTTCTGAAACAAGTGTTTTTGCACACATTTGGCCTTCTGAGGTCTTCTGGAAGGAAATCACCACACTTTAACACCCTGAACATAAATCTTCAATTGACATCCAAACAGACTGCTCTCTCACTCTTTGTCTGGAATAAAATATACTTAATTTTGAATTGTAAAAGTAAATAACATAAGTAAGCACATTCTGGGAGTTAAGTGTAAATGACAAAAACATATGTTACACCAGTGTTTATACAGAAGCATAGATCCCATTTCTTGAAACACTCTAGTTATTGTCTTTCTAAGCATTGCTACAATGCCCTGAATACTAATGATGTTTCCTGTAAAAGAAATACCACAAAATCATCCTATGTAGCGGGCTGGAGCGTATTACTCCGAGGGCAAATATATCATGAGAACTCTACACAGACCACTGAGTGTGGGACCGAGAAGAACTGGGGTCTTGTTTCAGCCCTGTTGCTGTCTAATGTGCAGTTACAGCAGCTTTTCATAGGGAAGTCTAACATTTCTGCATCTCATTTCCATACATGCAGAATGGAAATAAGGACTTTTTTCTAACAAATCATTTTGTGATCAACAGGTGAAAACACGCTGTTTTGTCCAATCTGTCAAGCTTTCTCCATGCAATCTCATTTGTATTACTCATGCATGAGGGATGCAAGAGAAAGATACTTCAGCTCCACAGTGCTAAAATTGTTCTCCTTTGCTATTCCCTGCTGCTGCTGTAACATATTTTGCGGCCAGCCTCCAGTACGGCTGGTGTTAAACAAACAGGAATGGTACCTACATCTGCTCACAGAAGGGTTGCCTAGCAACTGCAATCAAAGGGTGCTTTACCCTCACCAATCTACTGTAAATTAATAGAATTTTCTCTACAATATTCTAACACTTTTAGTGGCTATATATAAATGGTTTATTATTATTGTTATTATTTTTATTTTATATTTAATGTGTTTCCTTTCATGATCTGATTCAGGCAAAAAACAGAGCAGCTAGAAAAGGTCAGATTATGAAGCACAAAAAGGTTCAGAGACTTGTTTGATGTAAAAATATTCTTTGACAGCTATATTGATGTAAAAATATTCTTTGACATTTATTTACTATACCCTTTTCTTCTGCCATTTCAGAATCTATTTCAGCTGCCCCATGGGAGCATGAAGCCATTAGCCTGAATTATCATTCTGAATGCAAATTTCACAAGGTAACACCAAATCATGAAGGTTTTGATTCCTGTATTCCTGATTCCTGAGATGCTTTGCCTTTGGAGAGGTTACAGGTCTGCTATTTGTTTGCATATTAACAGCATTGATTTTCAGTATACCTGACATTACAGTGTTCATTTATCATATGTGTAATAGCTGAATACCAGAAGATGTGCTGCAGTGTGCATGTCAACACAGAGAAAAGAAATTAGTATCTGAGATATTAAACAGGCTATGCAAGCAAGGAACTAAATCAATCAAACAGAGAGCAAAGAAAGCTGGTAGAGCCTATTCATCAGGTTTTAGCAAGTTTCATTTCCAACACAGCTGAAATAGGAGTAGAATTTTGATTTAAAAGGCTTTTACTGAAGAAACTGAAGCAAAAAAAATTGGAACTTATTGGTGGACATTAAAGGTCTCATACTCTCCTCATCACAAAGTAGCTATCTTTGCTAGCAGGAAGGATCAAAGAGGCTGGTAGAACCCAGATGTGCCTATTTACCTCCTTTCTTCTACAATGTCAAGGTATACCTTCACCAGGTCTGCATGTGAGCCTGCCTATGTCCTGGTCTACAGCCAGCCCTCAAAATGTCCTCCCTTTGATGCAGCTGCCCTTTGCTCTCCATCTTCCACAACACACATTGTCCATGTCTACTTAAATGGTATAAAATTATTTAAATTCCTACATCTGTCTCCCCACACCGTTCCATGTATTAATTGTTCAAGGGGAAATGGCTTTGCCATTTGCTAGATGCAAGCATTTACCTGGACAGCAGCCAATGGAGCAGGTTGTTACGCAAACATCCTGATGGAACAAAACCAAGCATGAAGCAGCAACAGAGAGAAGAACATGCTTGTCCTCAAGCAGCAATCTCATATAAGAGTCCAGGCAAAGCCAGGAAACAACAAAATGAGCAAGATTTTATTTGTTTTGTCCATAACTATAATAAAGGTGAGGAATTTGAAAGTGCTTTGCTTAGAAGATTTTCTTTCTCCCCATTTCTTCTCCCACATATTAGTGCCTTATGCTCCATGCAATCCAACATCAAAAGCAACTCTAGCAAAAACAGCTCCTTAATTTTTCTGCTGTGCTTGTCTCTGATTAAAGGATGAACTTTAATGTAAATAGCATTTCATACAAGGCCAGGAATTCACACAGAATGGTAGGGTGCAAGGTGGACTTTTGATACTTCCAGAAACTACTGGAGGCTCGAGCCATGCATGTAGTGACCACAATTTAGCACCATCCGTGCTTGTATCAGTTTTCATAATCCTAAAAGATGCACTGTATTTTTGTGGTTCCCTCAGCAGAAGAACTGCAGCATATCCTGGCAGAATAGCAGCTAAAGATCCAGAAGTCTGATGCAAGATTGCTTAATAATTGCATAACTCTTGAAAATTCACTTTGAAATCATACCTAAACTCTTTAGATATAAGGGCTTGGTTGTTTGTGTAAAGACACTTGTTAAACTATTGTATTTTCCATCCAGGAAAAGTAACTTTGGTAGAGCTGACATAACTCAGTTTAAAAATACATTTCTTCACACTTAATTTATCCAGCCTGGGGAGTCCTAAGGTGGAGATTGTCTAGAATGTAAACAGCTCCATAATCTCAATCCTTCTTCTAGATACCTAATTCAGCTCTACCACACCTTTATGAATGGAGAGGGAAGAAGGGTCCAAATGCGAGAGCACCACTGACTCACAAACTGGTGCTGAGATTCCCTGCTGTTTTCCAATTCCTTTTGCAATAGTTTCTGTTTCTACTTGTGAGGTTGTGATGTGTTGGCCTCTCTTGTGCATCGTTTAAGATTTCTCTACACTGAATTCGATCAAACATTAATCACCAGAGTGTGCAAGCTCTTTCCTGTACCACGTGTGAGTGAGTATGCTGGGCTGCTTGCACCCATACTGGATTTCACTCATGTCCTCTCTTCTCCAGCTGAGCTAACCAATACATCTTTTCTGTTTTATCTTTCAGTCACTGGATCATTCTCTTACTTCGTGGGAATTTAATATCTTTGAGAGCCTTTAATGAGAGACTTCCCTTACATACACTTGCAGAGACCATCAGGGAATGACACTGATTTCCGAAGCATACCTTCTCTTTACAACTGCTGTGTTGGCAATCTCCATATGGCCTTTAAATTCACATAAATTAAGGGCCACATACCCATAATTTTCAATCTTTACAACAGCTCCTATTCAATTCCTCTGAAAGACTGCTTTGTGATTTACCTTGGAGCTATTTTTTAATTTCATTGTATTATTTTTTTAACGAGGATGTCATTAGCCTCTTGAAGTCACAAGGTAACAAGGTGCCTTTAAACAGCTGGTTGCACACTAAATTGTTTGGCTACTTCTTCACGTTCCTAGTAATAATGCCTGTTAATTTTTCTTATTGGATCCACACCTTCACCTATCAGCTGTTCAAATTGAAACTGATCCTTCCTGTAAAGAAGAATTAGTTGGACCTAGTGCCTTCTAGAATGTTGTTAAAAATTATAAAGAAAATTCTGCACAGAACAGCTAAATTTATCTTATTTATGTAGATCTTTTTACAAAAACATACATACATAAAAATGAGTTTCATAAAAGCACAGAACTGGTGGAGAGTCTTTTACCGAGATAAAAATTAATACATTAATTATGCAAAGACACAAGGTAGCACTATTATCTTTAAAAGGTGCTTTTTGTTCTTTGGGCTCATATAAAAGACTATCAGAAACACTTTCTGATGCCAAACAAAATAGAATTCTACAAGTAGTTTTCTATTGGTGATATTTTTGCCCAATGTCCAGAAGGAATCATGAGAAGGACTCCATCTTATCAGAAGGCTAATTAATTACTTGATTATACTATATTATTCTATATTAAATTATATTATATTGTGATATTAATATATTACATTATATTACATTACATCTAAACTGAACCTGCTAAGCACTCAACTCCAACTGCACAGCATCTCGTGACTGCCAGCTGACAGTCTCGACACACACACACACACCTGGATTCAATTGGTCAGTGAGTCAAAACACACCAGAATCCAAATGCCAATTGCCTTCAGGTAAACAATCTTCCACAATGCATTCCACTTGTGAACAAATACAGACACAGCAAATGAGATAACTGGTTTTCCTTTCTCTGAGGTTCAGAGAATATGAATCCCAGAAATTTCTTTGGAAGTTGTGCCTTGCTTTTCTCTGTGAAGATAAATGTGGTGAGTTTTCCCCCACAAAAAAGCCAGCAAATATTAACTTGTCTCTGTAGCCATCCCTACCAGACTCTATCTCCTTCCCTGAGGCAGGACTGTGACATGGAGTAAGTCCCTCAGGGGCAAAGGAAGGAGTGACCAGGTGAGTAGGGACAGGCAGGTGCTGGGTTTTATTCCACCGAAAGAGTCAGCCACGGGGATGGTCAGAGAGACCCAAATGTGAGACTGGGATAGGCTAGGGGCAAACTGCTACACGTGCACAGCAAAAGAAAATGGGACAAAGCTGTATCTCAGAGCATGCCTTGGTGGCAGCACAGCTTCTGAAGGCTTTTACTGCTCTGCTTACACTTGACAGCACCTTGCAGCTTGTACTAAGAGCTGCATCAGGGACCAAACCCAGCCTTCCCTTTGCGAGAAACACATTCACAGACCTGCACCTATTTAATGAGTATTAATTTGTTCATGAAGCTGTCAGGTCAATTTCCTCTTCAATCTACATTATATTGCATGTTCCTTTTGTTGGTTTCTGGGGAAAAAAACCAGCAGCAGCCCTTATTTAAAAACAAACGAAAAAAAGCCTCACTATGAGATTGACATGAAAGAAACTTGTTTCTCATCAGTAATTGCTTCCCCCTGGGCTTGACAATGTTTACAAATGAAAGCTTTTCCTTCATACATGGCTTGACCTATCATGAATTATAGCTGGTGCTACTGATCCACACTCCTCCCTGCACACAAGGCTTGCTATCTCAATTTTGTACTGTAATTAACTATTTTCTGATGGCACATTATTTATTATTTGTCACCTTCCAATCTCCTGGTGTTTATACACCTCCACATATTAGCAGGCAATTCAAAAACTGTTATTAACAATATTAATATCCTAAGAGCTTGTTTGATATGAGTGAGACATGGAGCTGGACTGCTTGACTGCAAGGAATAAGGGGTGAGGGCTTTTGTGTTGGTGCTTATTTTTTAATTTGTGTATTATCTACCACCTTGCAGTCTTTGTTCACAAAGATCTTAGGCAGACAAGGAGGAAATAAAAAAAATAATGACTGAAATTTCTAACTTATCTCATTTGACCATTACAGAGCTACCGAAGAGTGAAGCAAAGAAAAAAGAGAATAGGTATAACTTTGTTATTTTACTTTTTTATTAATTTTTTTACTCTTGAAAAAAAAAATCAAAATAGGCCACATCTTTCCTCCCAAGACCAGCTTCAAAGATAAGTAGGACCTGTTGCACTAGAAGGAAAATCAAGATCAAACAAAAGAGGAATGCCATTTTTCAGGTATTCAAACCTAACTGCCCATATGATTGTTCAAAATTCAGGGTTGGGCTTTTCCTTACTCCTCCATATTCTCATTTATACCATTCTCATTTATACCAAGAGATAAAGGAATTCACTCACAGACTCAACTCACTGTGCTTCAGAGCTGGTAATTAAAAACCTTTCAATTACAATCCTAGCTTGCTACACTTACCAACCTTTAGCCAGTCAGCTTCCCATTTTGCATCTTGCTCCATATTTCCCACAATCTCCTGCAGGCCACAGTTAACACCCCCATCTCCCTTCCCTCTTCCCCCAAAGAGCACTGGGGCCAAGAGGGACTGCCTGCACCTTTGTGAGCCCAGGAGCCAAGGATCAGGCACCCCTCTAGCCCTTCTCAGGCAGGAAGGACACCAGAGCTCAGAGCCCGGGAAGAGTGGGACAAACACCCAGGAAGGAATGGGTGAGAGACATTGGAACAGGAAGAGCAGGCAGAGCTGAGATGGGATCCATTTTGTTCAGAGTTTTGCTTACAAGCTCATTGATGAGTACAAGCATCTGCTAAAAGGAAATAGTGTACAACCAGGATGTTTTTTACAGAGAAGGTGATTTCAAAGGCCCCCCATGTGCTGCATGGTGCTCACAGCCCTGAGGCAGCAGGAGCTGACTGGGAGAACACCCAGTCCCCAGAAGCTCTTGGCAAGGGACAGACCAAGCCTCAAGCTAAGTTCTTAGATGGCTTCAGGTTTTCATGAGGGGACAAAGCTGCAGCTGTTCTTCTCCAAATTTATTTGCTGACATAACAAACCAAGTTTAAAATGATAGAAGAGGCTCCCCATGCAAAGCACATGTAACCATCATTAAGTATTTTCTTTTATTATAAACAATGCAACTTGAAATTATGTGCACAATGTAGTAATGAAAAATAAATTGCATGCTGCATAACTATTAGTGCACACTAACAGTCATATTTGATTGCTAAAGCTTTTGTTATCCAGAAAGTCAGAGCTTTTTCCCATTTTGCTAACCCATGAGAAAAAGGAATTGCCTTGGCAATGGTAACTTACTTGGGGCCGAAGTGCATCCAAAAGCCAGGATCTGCAAACCTCTTATTTCTCACTGTTAATTTAAACCTAATATTTTTTGTTTTTAAAGACTTGATTCAGGCCCTCTGATACATGCTGGACTAGAAATATATTGAAAACTGCGATTTTGCAAAGAACATTTTATAGACATCCTATATCACAGAAAATTTCATCAGCTTCTTTTAAAATGCATAAATTAAAATATGCATTTTGCGTCCAACATTTAAATCAAAGTAGTTCATGTAGTGCAGTGTAGTTAAGACACTAATTAGCTTCTCTGACAAATGGTGAATTTTCAGCAATTCAAGGTACTGAAAATATTTTCATTTATTCTCTACTCTTACTACTTTGTTTTTCAGACATAAAGCTATGTATATTTATGTCTATTTCTCCCCCTCAACAGAAGAAATAAATTAACAGCATCAGGAAGATGGGATTTTACAATGAGTTAGCATTTATCACACCAAACCACTGAGACGCCTTGCTCAGCTGGAACTGTGCACATTCCCAGATGGTGTATTGGATTATAATTTCACAAAATTAGTTTACTCTCTCAACAGTTTCTCTTGCAATTTCCTCTGAAAAGTCATCTAAATACTTCCACAGTCTCTATTCCTACTCCCTGTGGAGCCTCCCAAATCTTTTCTGTATGGCGTTATTTTATTCTGCCATCATGGAATATTATATGTAGGAATTTTGCTACTGAGATTCTCCTATGGCATTCTTTTTATTCTTTCATTATAGTATTTATATTAGGTTCTTTACAAGTTGGCTTTTTAATTTTTCATTATCCAATACCTTTCATACAGTTGACGTTGACTGTACCTGATATCTTTAATAATTAAACTATGACTTGACATGTCCATGAAGGACAATGAAAAGTAAAAGTGTATCTGTGTTGGCTTCTAGGTGATAGGAGAGCTGCACAAACCCTAGAAAGACAACAGCATTTCTGCTGTATGGTAAGAGCAATTTGTTGGCCTGGGGCCAGGAGGTGACCCTGGACTTGTTGGATATCAGCACTGAGTGCCAGCCCCGGGAGCCGCCTCTCCTGCTGCAGAGATGGGAAATGGTGGCAGCTCCACTTTGTTTTCACAGCACACACTGCCCAAACCATCTGGTGTGCTGGTGGCTGGGGGCTGAAGAGGAGGCAACAACAATGACAGGCCAGAGGTGGTTTGTGTTTACCTGCAGTCACATGAGGAACCCGACACCAACTGGGTTAATGACCTACGAGCAATGGAGGCACCAACTTAACCTTCCTGAAACAGAAATTTCTCCTTAGAGACATCACCTGCAACAGTCTCCACCTGAAGGTCATCAGGCAGAGAGGAATAGGCTGATGTGGACTATTTTAGAGATGAAACAGAACATTTTCCTCACCTAATGTGGGCTCACCCAACCTTAATTCTATGATTCTATATTAAGTATATCAAGAAAAGAAACAGGTTTACAGCTAAATTAGTAGGTTACATTGCTCAGAGCACAACCCAGTCTTAAAAATGGGTTTCACTCAGCCTTAGGGCTTGTCAGTGGCATTATATAATAAACGACCATGGACTGACATTATTCTCCCTTTGTTCTCAAATGAAGATTTCTCACTGATTTTGTTTGCACAAGGGGAAGGAACTTCATGTGTAATTTTTGGTGGTGAGACATTACAGCTCTCATTAATTTAACATCTCCTGTTAAACTGGAATGTGGCTTAGTTTGCTAAAATATTTGCATATTCTAGAAGTTCAAAAATTCTTTGTTTGCTGTGCACATACATTCAGTGTACCTCAAACAGCAGTGGACCAAGCTCACACAATTAATAGAGCAGTTAGACTATTGCAGTGACACCTTTGCTGCTGCAGACCTCCAAAAGGAGCCCATTTTTGTGGTTTGTGTAGATGCTAAAACAAAACACAATTTCTGATAAGCATCACTCTTGTTCCCAAAGATAAGTAATGAAACCTAGCCATAAACTCTCAAAACAATTCTGCTAAGTGAGCACAAGCAAATTTGATACCAAGTTAAGCCTCTTATTTGGTTATAATCACTGTGTGGATACATATTCCAGCCACACAGGGCATGTGCAAGTTGCTCAGTCAAACATCATTTCTGGTTAATGACAGAACATCTCATGCATAAAACATAAAAGTTTGTTTGGCCTTTACACTCCACCTTTTGCAAAGTCTCAAATAGTTCGGCATGCACACTGTTTCAAAGAAAAAAGAAAAATTTAGGAATCCACAATCTTAACAAACGTGAACCAGTAACCAATCATTACTGTTCCGCTATAACCTCTGCTGTCCACAACGCCACTTCCTGAATGTGGAAATGAGAAAATAAGGTATATAATTAATATATAATAATATATGCAATAATTAACATATTA
>JAYDZK010000169.1:35699754-35720762 GCA_034509185.1 Euphonia xanthogaster | reverse complement strand
GATCTTTATATTTTATATAATTATATTTTATGATGATTATACATATATATAATTAATACACATATTCACTATGTGCTGCTCTTACAAAATCCTGCACACAGTGAAGCTATTTAAGCTGTCATTGGAACTGACACACTAATCAAAGCACCTGGAAAGCAACCACATTTTGAAGTGGAGCTGTGCTTTTTCCTTCTACCTTGCTGGAGCTGTGGTGACTAATCTGTAAAATTATTCATGCATTTCTCCATCATTTACTGTTTTCAACAATTTCCTCTCTTTACTTAATGCAACCGGTTAAGCTTCATAAAAAGTGTAATAAAGAAAATAATTAAAAACTGTTTCAAAATTAACAAATTTGGTGTTTAACAAAAATAAGCAAATCCATAAATCATAAATCCATAAATGGATACATTTACTTTTTAGTTAAGAATGTAGTTCTTTAGGATTTTTTATTTTCCTCATGCATGGTTTTTGGATGACAGATTTTTACTAGCAATGGTTCAACCCATGAAGGCTGCATATTGGAACTAGCATGCATAAATACATTTATACTCCTGTTCATATAAGATCATATATGCCTATTTACACACACATATATGCACACATTGCTATATACACAAATAACCTTTCAGAGACCCAAATGCACTAGAGCATTTAAGCAAAGCACGAGAGGAAACAGGGTATACACGAATTGGTAGATCTCAAGATCAGCCACTGGCCTGGCAAAGAAATGCTTTTTCTCTGGCAGTTTGTGAACATATGCTCTTAGATGTGAGTCATATGTCAGACTACATCACACACACATATAAAATAACACGTCATTTACAAATTATAGGCATTTCACATCTAAGCCATTTCTGGAACATGACTGAATCCAAACCTTCAGTACTACAGGAAAGTTCATTGCAGAGACAATTTAACAGAGCAGAAGAGGCATTTCCCAAGATACCATTCCAAATTATCTTGGGTTATTTGCTAAGTGCACAGAAAAATATTGCTCATGTTTCAAATTAATTTTCTGTCAAGACCAAGAAGTGAGAAGGACAAACAGTCAGGCTGTGGTTATTTAGTCATCTCAGATGGTTTTTCCCCAACAGCTCAAGCCCCACCTGCCACTCTGGAGATGTGTAGCTGTGCTGGTTTTGGACGGGATAGAATTAATTTTTTTCAGATTAACTGGTAAGGGGCTGTGTTTTGGATGTGAGCTGAAGACAGTGTTGAAAGAAGAGGGATGTTTTAGTTAATACTGAGCACTGTTTTCATGGAGCTAATGACTTTTCTGCTTCTCAACCCACCCCACCAATAAGTGGGCTGTAGGTGCACAAGAAGTGGTGAGATGACACAGCTGACCCAAGAGATATTCCGTACCACACAGCTCATACTCACTATATAAAGCTGGGGGAAGCAGGGGGGACGTTCAGAGTGATAGCATTTGTCCTCCCAAGTCACTGATCACCTGCCTGCCCATGGAAGCAGTGAATGTATTCCTTATTTTGCTTTGCTTTTGTGTACAGTTTCTGCTTTCCCTATTAAACTTTTTTTAATCTCAACCCATGAGTTTTCTCACTTTTTCTTTTCCAGTTCTCTCCTTGATCCCCGTGGTGGGGGAGTGAGTGAGTGCCTGCTTCGGGCTTGGCTGCTGGCTGAAACAAAACCATGAAAACAGCAGAGCCAGTTGGGAAGATATATTTTTCAAACACAGAAGAAACAAGAGTATTCAATTTTGACATAACTGGAGTTTCCTGCACAGCCAAAGATCTTTCAAATGCCTCAAAGTACTTCATAATCTGGAGGCAGGACTTAGAGCTGGGGCTTCAAAGACCAAACCATACACCCCTGCCGTGCTTGATTCAGGGACATAGAACCAATCACATCTAGCCCCGCTTCTCTGTCTTTAACCATCCCAGTTTCTCCAGTGGTAGGCCCAACCTCAGATCCTGAAGAAACATTAGGTTTTAATATAGGTGTCAGGGTGGAATTGTTAATGGTGAGGAGTTTTGGTATCTGAAGAGAGAAATTCCTACCCAGTCTATACTCTTCGGGCCCAGGAGGATGCCACATGCAGCACTGACCACTCTACCAGAGGTGACTCTTATTTTCAGTTCACCCTGGATGGACTAGAGCAAACAGGTAACATTCAGACACACAGCTGCAGAAGAAATCCATATCAGCATTTTGATGTTCATCAAAGTAATGAGTTAAGAGAGTTGAGGGTTCAGAGAAAGCCATTTCCTCATATTATCTTCCTTTAATCATTGAACATTAAACACCAGTTTATCAGAAAGGTGATTCTCACAAATTTCGGCTACCCACAGACAGCAAGAACACTTTTTCTCTCCCCATTTCTCTCAAATACTACTTTTTCTTTTCCCCTACAGCTCTTCCCAACCCCCCACCCACCACCCCAATACACACAAGTTTTGTATTCCTCTCTGTACAGTTCTTTCTGATAGGAAATATTTGATTACATCTTCTTTCATGTTCAGAGTTTTCTTTAAATTCTACTTGGATTTTTTTTTGCCTCTTAATTCTTAAAGTTGCCATTTCTGTGAATCATTAATTCAGAGATGCATGAACAATCTAACTTGATAGACTGTATATTATGTTACCTCTCACTTTCCTCTGTTATCTTACATGTTGTCAAATCAGACTTCAAATTATGTCACAGCTACTCTTTCTGAATGGTTAATTTTTCACTGAGAGTTACACAGATGGGCAATTATTTTAAGGCTTGAATACCTGCCAACAATTGTAGTGGCATGAAGCGGATCTCCAAAGCCCACACAACCACAGAGAACAACAAAAAACAGAAGACAATTCTGAATGTAAACTATACCAATTTTTATGGGTGGCAAATTTTAAAGAAAAAGTTCCCACACCATTAAAAAAGCTTTCCATCACTACAAGAATCTACTTCTGTATATACCAACATCCAAAACTGCACATTTTAAATCCCAAAGAAAAACTAGAGAGAACAAAATCAACTAATAGAATAACAATGTTTCATTTATTTCTGTATTTTAAAAAAGCACAACTACTCAGGGGACAAGTGGGGTAACCACCCTTTAAGCTTCATGTATTTATCTATAAAAATGAATAAAATATAAGCACCACTCTAGAAAAAGAAACATTACCTAGAGAAGTGGGAAGTGGGTCACTTTCCATTTCTTCTAGCCTGACAGCAGAATGACCAGTGACTAATAAATCCTCTTTGAACTATCTGTTATTTACCCACTGAAATTGGGACAAGAAATATATAGAGTCCTTCAAATAAGCTTCTGGAAAACTGTCCCTGCATTGTGGCTGTCTCCTGCTGCTGGCATACATTGATTCTGCATCCTGACACTGCTACTGCTGCTGTTGTCCCACTTACAGAATAGCCCAGGGCACAATGGAGATCAAAAGAAATCACCAGCGTACTTCTACATTCACCATGAACAATAACACACACATAACAGTACACAGAAAAGAGCTTATCTAAGTATACAAAGTCATACAGCACCCAGCCAAGTCTGGCACTCACCTAAAACACCTGCTGCCTTCCCTTATCTCCTCCTAAAAGCCCTCCAAGGTTTTTATCAATTTTCCAAAACTCTGAAACAAACCACCAGAGGCTCTGAGAAATGTACATTGAGAATTATGACTTCTTCTTCTTCTTCTTCTTGCTTTCAACAGGATGAAACAAAACAGTGATAATAAGGATTAAACAAGACAGCCACCTAAAGCACACTTTCAACAGACAGCATTGCCATGAAGCAGTCCATGCTTCGAAGTATACAGGGAGAAATCTTTGATATCCTGAAGAGATATCATTTACAGGACATAAATATTTGGTTCCAAATCTATAAATAATTAAAGAAGTTAAAAGCTAAATACATGAGCCAGTCTTGTCTGAAAAGAAAATTCAGAAACTGTTGCAAGCACTTCTTCAGCGACATCGACTTTCTTAAGCATGGTACAAACTTCTCTCAACGGTGAACAATGGAACATGTGATGTTTCATTAGCAGACTCAGAAAAGGCTGAGTGCAGAACCACAAATTTCTAGGAGAGTGCTCATTTTACCAGGACTCTGTTCAGTACTTTAGTGGATAATACTAGCAAGTGCTATCTGCATGCAATACATATCATTAGAATATAAGGGAGACAGAGTTCAGGCAAACTGTAAGAACGAACCCTGCTATTATTTGAGTATTTCCCTGATTTGATAATATTTTTTTCCATTAGAGGTTTTTTCATACATGATTCTCTTTCCTTCTCTCCATTTCTCTTCTACAAATTTAGAAAATGGTCATGTTTGTAGAATGTCTGTTACAGAATTTTGTGGAAATCCTGACATTGATTTCCACAAAATCAAAATTGTGTGTTGGACACATGACCAGGCCTTGAGAGCAATCCCTCTTGACATGAGTGTCCCACTAACCAATTACAGTCTGTGAGTAAATAAGGATTGAGAAAATGAAGGGAACACACCAGAACATTTTAGTCATTTATGATTAGCAAGGCCAACAATACATTCCAGTACTGAGTTTTAAAATTTCATTTCAATAAATTAATTATGCTGTTGAAACAGAGCTGTCTTCATAAACCACATACAGCTCTAATTCCAGAGCATGCAATAATTAAAGATATAGTCAGTAGCTCTTGCAGAGATTTTCTATTTTCAAGAGGAGTGAAGTTAATTAACTTCTGGCTTTCCACAAGCATGAAAACAAGAGGCAGCCTTCTAGACTGTGGTGATTTGGCCAGAACTGGTTTGCTAAAGCAGCTTATCTATTTACCATTACATGGACTACCACGTGCACGTTCAGCTCTTCACAGAGGAAGGACTGACTGTTCCTCTTGCTCATGGCTAATTCACCCAAAACAGTCCCCAGACCTGAGTGGAGGTATTAATGGTGTAACCCATCAGCCAAAGGGAGGGAATACTGCACATCTCACAGAACCATGGGCTCAGGGAATGACTTTACACAGCGGATAACAAAATAAGCAGTAGTTAGCATAGAGACATGGAGCACGAGAAAAAGCAATGGACTACAGGGGAAATCAGGCACATGATGAACCAAAACAATTTCATCAGGAATTAATATGAACTCTTCAACTGCTCTCATTCAAATCAATGCTCTCTGAGCAGAAAACCTGCATGATTGTGCTGGCCTTGCAAGTAGGTGACTGCTAATTACTACCTGGACTGAGAAAGATGCTCCACTGTTTTAATACTTGAAAGAGAACTGGGTTGGCAACCTCTGTATAATTAGTTTCCTAACAAGAGAAAGGATTTCAGATGTAGGATGTCTGTAGGAGGAGGGAGAGAGGAGAGCTCCATATTTATAAACATATTTTTGTTCATTCTTTTCACTTTGATGACCTCCCCTTTGTTTTCCTGCACTGTAAGGGACGAGTTATCATTAATGGCATAATGCATATTAATAGCACATTCATTATCACTGCTTTTCTTATGTCAACCTATCCTATCTTGTTGACTTTCACATTTCTCTCAGAGAGACTCTCTATATTTAAATACATCTATAAATTGCCAATAGAGCATTCCTTTAAAAGAAAACTGCTACTACAGCTGACCAAGAAACTATAATTAAAACAATTTTCAATGACAGTATGTCTTTGAAGGCATTGTGTTTTTGCTAAGTATTAACTAATTTAAAATAACACCTGGAGTGTTTTTTCTTAAATCAAAATATTTTATTTCACAGCAACATCTCTTGTAAAACATATTTTACTTCATTCACTCACGTGTGTTCCCCATATTCATTCATACCACCACTGACAGCAGATTTCCACTGATAGCCCAGAATGGCAAGATACCACAGTCACTTGATTTAGTATTACAATTGAACCAAGGATGTCATTAACTACTAATACTGTCATGCCACTAATAATCCAAAAACTGAGTAGAAGTCAAAATTAATTTTCCGCAGAAGAAAAAATAATATTTTCTTAAGTTAAATCTTACATATTATTTTATCTTCATTTTCCAGTAGGTTTTGGAAGTATTTCAGTTTTGTAAACATAAGCTCAATGTTAAGTGCTTTCTCCCTCTCTTCTCCTGCTTCAGCTTCTCTTATTCACCAGAGCCAAACCTTCCATGTCTCCACCAGGAGCTTTTCCCATCTCACATAGGTCTGTCTACCCCTGAAGAAAACCCAAAACACCAGTCCCACAGCAACTGTTTCCTCTCTCTCTCTCTCTCAAGACAAGGACCTACATTAGAGAATTACCATCTGCTTCTATGGTACAGATGCACAAGGCAAGTGTGGAAGTAGCTTCAGTCCTTCCTTCCTGGGATTCTCCAACACAATAGGAAAATTATTTTACCACATAGTTTCAGTGACTAATATCATAAAGCCATGAAAGCTCTCTTGGACAGCCTGTTGGAGAGGGAAGAATAAGCCATGACAATATTTTACAGAAAATTTCTATAAGCATCTCTGGTCTACTGGACATTTTGGTGTTATTTGAACCTCAGAAATCTTCTGAGGCTTCACAATCTCTAATTCCAGGAGTTGTTACATTACTAGCACTGAAGAAAAATGAATATTAATTAAAAAAAAAAAGAAGAAAATTAAAATTCACAAAAAAAAAAACTTAAATAAGAAAAAAAAGTCTCATTTGATTCAAATACATTTCAGTACTGTTATTATTGCCATGCAGCCTGAAACATCTAAAATAATCACAAGACAACAAAACCTGAAAGACAAGGTGAAGAACTGCTTGCTTACCAACATTTTGCTGCCCCTATTCCACCTCCCTTGGCAGCAAGAAGCCTTGAACCTAATGTGCTGAGATTTGACTGGAAAAAAAATTCTGTCAAATCCCAGCATCTGTAAAATCAAAGAGAAAATTTTAGATCTGGGTTCTATATCTGTACTAATTGTCACTGGTCTTAGACACAGATAGCATATAATTCTAACCTCTTTCACCTGAGCAAGCTACCATTGTCACATTTCTCCATATGGAGAGTTTGAGACTTTACAGTAAGCTTTGGCAAGTTTTTCCTGTATAACCTTATGCAGGTTCATCCATCACATGAAAGTTTTTAATTAATGACACTATAACATTTTATAAAAGAGATAAAATCCATTTCATTTTCCATCTTTCCTGACAAAAGTTCTTTTCTAATTTCAAAGTCCTTCATTCACTGATCAGGGATTACATTGCCATTAGCTAAATTTCATGAAAGTGCAGACAGATTAGAGACACAGGTATCTCAACATTAACCATTACTGTCTGAAGGAATGCATATTCCTTCTCCTGGCCAGTTAGCACCAAAAAAAAAAAAGTCATACTCACCTGCAATAATGAATAAGAGAGTGAATGCATGGACACCGGAAAGCTAAAGTGCATACAATAAAAGAACAGCATTTCTTTTCATTCCTAGGAACATAATACTTCTTTCTAAACACTGTCTAAAAGGGGAGGGGTTTAGGCTACTTGTATTTTTTTTTAATGAAAAATATTCCATGAAAATGTTATCCTGTAAGCTAAAATTCTAATTTATATGGCTCAAGGCTTTAAATGCCTGTCTACATTTAAAGCCATGTTCATTTAATAGCCAGTCAGCCCACCCCACCTTCAGCTATCTCTAGAGGGCAAAATGGAATGCCATTAGTAATTCTCAGTCTTGGAGGAAGCTCTGACCTGTGCACAGAGTTTATCAAGGTCTTTCTCTGCAACAGCTACAGATGGGGGCAATCCTCAAGAGACTTGCCCCTACTGTTTTCTTCTGATGAAGCAACCTTTTGCATCGCCTCTGTTTTTTATTAACCAAAATACAGCTCTTATCAATAAACACAGGAAAGAGACATCTAACTTTCCTTTTAGTGTTTCAGTTTTTTCCCCCCAAACACAAGGCTAGTTATGAGGATTGAATCCATCAAGGTTTAATGGTGAAAATGGCAACACCGTGTACTCTGTCTTCATAAAAGTTAGTGAATTATAAGAAAAAAGAGCTGAGAAAATTCTTGGCATCAGTGGAAGAGTAGGCTCTTTACACAGAGGCCTTCCACAATCTTTAAAGTATAGTCTTCACCCTGAAGACAAATACAGCCCATGAATAATACCCATATTCCACATCACTACCTTCACCACTTACTCACGTGAAGGCTAAAGTTTCATACACAGTTCTGATCCAGTCAGCCCAACATAACGTTGATGTTGATGGTGCTACTCTGATTATGTTTTTATTATGTAAATTAAGGGGGCAAATTTTGCCTTAAAGAAGTACTAGATATGATGCTATTTCTGTAATACCTATGGTTTCTTTGTGGCATGTTTTTTTCTTCCTCTTTTATCTCCTCAAAAGCACAGCAAACATTCCTTCTCATAGGATAGAATCTGGAAAGGTTTCCTTTTTATAGAGATAGAACTGTGTCCTATAAATATTGTTTCTACTACATCTGCATGATCTAAGATAATGGCTGTAATAGAAAAGACAATGAAAAATAATGAATGAGCTCATTTGAAATACAGGAGGCTTTGTCTTACTGGTAATAGCCAGGGGATGCCATAAAATAAAATAATCTCTTAAAAATACCAGTCCACAAAAGTAGTCAATAGACATCATGATAAGCACTTGCTAATCAATAGTGATGTCAGTGTGACTTAGCTGACAGATATTTCTTCAGCAACAGTATTTCTAATAACTCACTAGCATAAACATATCAGGCCAACGCTTTAATAAGAAAGCCCTTCAGTAGATCACAGGGCAGCAGGATGAAGACAGTACTATACCACCCCTAATCACTCCAATCAGCTCTAAATTTTGCAGAACAAGGCCTCCCCAGGGACACTGCTGACTACCAAAGCCTTATTTTTACATGAGGGGGAAGGACATAAGGAGCATCAACACTCCTTGTCAAAAGCAATTGAACGCTGCAGCACTCGGACATGCTTTCAGAAAATGCAGAAAAACCTCAGCTACTGGGTAAAAGGAACTTCTGAGTAACCACAGCTTTGATGTCTCTGGTAAAGAATAAATAAGGAAAACTTTTGCCCTAGACGTTTGCTTCAATTGAATTGAATTGAAATGGCACACATTGCTGTTGACCATTTTTTCAGGGGTGGTCACATACTTTCACAGCAGAAACCTTATCTGTGCGTGGGCAGACATAAGCAATAAAAAACTTTTTTAGATATAACAGGCTGCAAGACTAAGTCTTACCTTTGAGAAATGTAGTTGTTCCTTACTCCTATGCATTTCCACATGGTGCTGTAGGGGGTCCCAGCCCCATCACTGTGGCCAGGCCACCTGCCTCTTTGGGCTCACCTTGGTTCCTCCTGTTCTCTCTCCACTCAGATACATTCTCTTTGGCCACCAAGGTGCTCTCTGGCCTACTCATCCCCCTCTATATCCTTGAAATTTTGCTTCCCAGTTTGCCAAGGATAGCAAGGTCCACTGCCTATTTGTTGAATTTTCAAATCTGCACTTTCGTGTGCACATCAAGGAGCAGCATTTCACTTTCCAGGGCTTTGCTATTGTTGTGTAACACTGCACTCCCTGAGTGATGGGATGGGCCACAAGTATCTACAGCTGTTCTCCTTCTCCCAGGCTCACCTCAAATAATACTTTTATTTCCTTTATTTATTTTTTTCTTGCCTTTAAAGTGAATTCTAAGCTTCTAACATAAAAAATCCATTTTTAAAGGCTGCTCCCTTTAAAGTCCCCAATCAAATTCAAGGTCTTGGAACCAATTGCGGGCAGGGATTTCAGCTTGTTGTTTAAGATTTAAGATACTTATTTCTGTCACAAAACCAGACAAGTTTTAACACCTGCATAATTTCACTGCAAAAACAGAGAATATTCGTGGTTTCTCAGACACCTAATAAGTTAGGAAGGCATTGACTGGGGTGTTAATTTTTAAAAGGTAAATCAGTCATCTATTTTCAACCTGAATCTTCGGAACAAACAAGGACACAGGTTGTAGACATAGAAGGCATCACCTATTCTCCAAAATAATGGCCATGGCCAAGCCTTCAGTACTGACAGAGAAGCCTGTCTGTGCAATAGAGTCATGAGGGAGACAGTTCTTTCACAAGTTTATGAGCCACATCAGCACCTCTGCCTTCAGTGGGCAAGAAACACTTATCTGATTTGTCTTTCCCCCCTAAAGCAACAGCACAAAATAAGCACATGAAGCCCTTACAAATAAAATAAAGTCCCTTAAAGTGCACCTGCCTCTCTGGAAAAGTTGAAAGAACAAATCACATTAGTGAGGGTATCAGTTGCCTGAAGCAAGATTACTTAGCAAAACTGAGAGCCATGCAAGATGCACTGTGCATCTTAAACAACCCTGGGGACCAGCAGCCATGGCACAGACACAGCACCTGACAGAAACCAGCACCTGGAGCTCAGGTGGGGCACTCAGCACTCTCTCAAGTGAAGATGGAGGTTTAGACTCACACTGCAGCACCTGGCCCCTAAGGTGTTACTCAACGTTTTCAAGCACTGCAATAAGAAGAAATTAAGAACCTCTGAAGAAAAAGAAGGCCTCTGAAAAAGGCTGTCATCCCTCACCTCCTACACAGCAGGCAGTGTATATTTCTACACTGTCAGAAATGGATCTTAATATCAATGAGCCTCTGTACTCTGCATCTGGGTGCTCTGGTCACGGCAATTCAGACTTGTTTGATGTTTTAATGGCTTTAACAATGTAGCGAAACTTCAGATACTGACCCCACTGTGCAATCTTAACAGAACTCATGAACCATGGAAATATGAACACTAACATCACCAGAAGTTTTTTTTTTTTATTTCATAACAACCAAATGTTATTGCCACACCCCCATAGATGTCTCGTAAAATTAGACACTGAGGAACAGAGACCATGACACGGTATTACCTGGACTCTCAGTCCCTGCATGCATGTGTATGTTGTGTGAAGTAGAGGAAAGTAGAGGAATTCCTCAGATGCATTATAAACTACACTTGAGTAACAAGAATGAAAGTAAATTCTGCCAAAACTTAAACAGATGTGTAAAGATAACATTTAAAATATTCTAGTGGTATTATCTTCACATTTTAAGATGTGAAGATATTCCACATTTAACACTCCCCCAGTTAACTGAGCAGATGACTCCTTTATCTCACAGTTGACAATTGAAAGTGCTTCATGAATGACAATTTTGTGAAAAAACATGAATTATATCTGAAACACAGTATGCCCCAAATCCAAAAAATATCAGCTGATTTTTCACTGCTGGCAATTATATGTTTTTATGAGAGTACTAAAATAAGTTCCTATAATTCCTTACTATAAAGGGGAAAACAAAATCAATCAGGAAGTGTTTATCCTGCTTTGCTTGTGGGGGTGAGGGGGAACCTTACACAATGGTGTTGACTGGCTTGTAATAAATTCAATATAACTTTACTATGGCAACAGTTGCATCACTTCATATCATGCAGTCTCAGATGAAAAAATTAAACCAGCACCTCCTCCTTTTATTCCTGCACTTTGATCATCTTGGAAGTGGACTTAAAAAGAGCTACTTCCCACATTTCCACATCACTGAGCCTGTGCTTATAAGATTTCTAACTGATTGAGCAGATTTTTCCTATTTACAATTAAGCTAGTAAAAGCATTTTGCCCTGAAAGCTCCTTTGTGCTACACGGTACACCCAGTACTTAGGGGGTTAATGCATGAAATGGATCACTGGGTTGAAAATAGAAATCACTGTTAAAAAAATGTGGTACCAGGAGAATTAGGCACAACATAATATTGTAACCACTGAGAATTCTCAACAGTAAAATAAAGCCTTATACTCCCAGCATTTTCATTAGTTTTCCAGTAGTGCTGGACGCAGTGTGAATTACAATGAGCAAGAAAGCAGTGGTTGCTCTCTTTAAAGAACATGCACTGTATAAGGGGAAGTCATTTCTTCAGATCATACTGTGCTGGTTATTGGTTTGTATTTGCTGGTATGCATTTTAGCACACAGAAATTGTATTTCTCTCCATTGCAGGGGATTCTGCATACAGCCTGAAAAACAATATGTGTATAGAAGCTCTCAAAATGTATCTCATTGTAAAGTAAATATTTGTTTAGAAGTATAAACAGTGATATAAATCTGCAGAAAGATCATTCTGCACCAAATTTTTTCATTGAGAGGATGTTTTTTCAGTCTGGACAGGATGTGCTGTGTTTTCATTAAAACTGCAGAAGATAACGTGAAGATGACGAAAAGCCAAAACTGGACAAAAATTGAGGTTAATATAAGCTTCTACTGAAGAATGTTGTTTTGTTAGCACTTAGCTATTTATCAGAATAAAAAAGAACAAAAAAGGGGGGGAAAAAAACCCAACCAAAACAAACAACCAAAAAAAGCCCTAGGAATAAACTCATTTGGGCAAATAGAGCATGTATTTTATGTGGTTTAATCCTGGCCCAGTCCAAACCAGTACAGTATTAAAATACCACCAATTATCTTGGAAAATAGGCAAACAAGCTTATGTGTACAGAACAACTAATTTCTCTGAAACCACTACTTACATAGTCCTTTAAAAATTAAGCATGTGATCTGTATTTAAGGGAAGATTTGAACTGATTCAGGCCTTAGCTTGAACCATCCACATACTTATTTGGGGAATCTGTAAGTAGGGGTCAAAAAAAAAAAGAACCTCAAAGAAGATGCGCTCTCTGACCATTTGCTAAGCATAGATCTCTCTTTTCAGCTGCATGATATTATCTAGAAGGCCAAGCTCAGATCAACCTGCACAACCAATGGAAAACACAGAGCTTCTAATTCTTAAGAACCCAACCAGCCTAGATGAAATTGTACAGAGCCTGCAATATGCTCTATATCCCAACATGCTCCTCTGCTGGGAGGACTCTGGTATGAATTCAGTGACGTGCCACAAGCAGAAGTTTGTAGCAAGTAACCTTTCTCAGAGCCTAACTCCATTCAAGTCCCTACATGGCAGAAAGCCTGCAAAGTGCTGAAAACCAACTGCTTACCTCCTAAATAATTACCCACCCTACAAAATACGGACATTTTACATCTTTTACACACAGTGAATTTCAAGGTCGTTCACAGAAACATTGAAGACTATAGAGAACCTCTGCCCCTGCTCAGAGTTGCCTGCAGCAGGCTGCTCAAACCATGCCCCATCAGGTTTTGAGCATCTCCACAGAGGGAGATTTTACAAAATATTTTCCAGTATCTGCTCCCCCAAAGAGAGAAAAAGCTTTTTCTTTTGTCCAGATGGAACTTTGTGGGGTTTTTATTTCTGCCCACTGCCTCTTGTACCATCAGTGCGCACTCCTCCACCATCCTCATTCTGTCCAATTGAGCATTTATACACAGTGATAAAATTGCCCCGAGCCTTCCCATCTCTAGGCTCAACATCATCAGCTCAGTCAGCACAACATTTTTTGGATTGTTATGTTCAAATTTTAACATTATGTCCTATGTTGTCTCATTATCCACCTTCTTTTGATGTGGCACTGCCTTTCCCTCAGGAAAAGTGAGGTGGTTTTTTGCTTGCTTTTTAAGGAATGGATTTTAAAAATTGTAATTTTTTTCACTACTTAAAGGGAAAGACTTGTCTTTAAACAACTATGCCAATAACAGAAGACTAAATTTTACAATTATTAAGTATTAATGCTTTTTTCCTTAACAAATAATCTGATATTGTTCTCTTGAGGATTCTGTCTTCTTTTATCCCCTAAATGCAAAGAGCAAGCTGTTTACAAAGTCATTAAGATTAAATATTTACTGAGAAAAAGTAAATAAAATTCAACAACTAATATTCAGATTTGGTGGTGTTTTCTGTTTTAGAGCATGTACCTTTAGATACCAAAATTCTGTTGGACTTCAGTGGCAATGAAAGGTTGGGCATACAATGTGTAGGGCATGTGCTGTATTTTCAGAGAGATAACCAAAGTCATGCAGCCCCTTTGAACGAGGGACAGGCAAGGATGGGTGAGGCAGGGAATGGGCACCATACGATCTATCACCTGACACCATTTACTCCTCTTATAGGATAGCAAAGGAGAAGACCACAAGTTAAATCAATGGTGGCTTCACATCATGACATAAAAATTATCACATCACCGATGAAGATCCGAGGCAGCTCAATCACTGGGTTTACTACAGAAGATCTTTATTTCATGAGGAAGATTCACATGAATGAAGCAATTGCTCCTATGCAAATTGTCTGGGCTGGACATGACCCACCTGTGAGGTTTGCCACACCTCCCAGATGCTGGAAAGCCCAAGGCGCTCCCTGCTCAGCTGACAAAGCCTGGCTTCTGGGGCCTTGGATGCATTCACTGGCACCTCTGGTGCTAAAGGCACTCCACACCCCAACCTCTTCCTGCATTGGGCACTTCCAAAGCAACCTATCACTGTTGAGGAAGCTCAGGCAAATATCATAACTGTGAGACCTTTATCTTCTTACCAAAGTCAGTAGTGATAGTTTTATAACACTTCTGAATAAGGATACTGCACAGGGAGAGACTTAAAACGTCTGTTTTCCTAACAGATCTGGATAAAATCAGCCGAACAACAACAAACTAAGGACAAAGGAGGTAGCCACAGCTGACATGCTAATAAAAATTCTCTTTGAGAATACGGATATCCAGCAAAGAAAGAAAGCAAGGCTGAAGAATTAGCAATCCACTGTATTTTAACTTCAGTTGCTCTCCACACCTCAGAAAAACAATTTTAAGACCTTACCCTAGAACTCTCTCCCTGGAAGTAAGACAGTGTCTAAATGCCACAGAACTCCAGGAAACAGGCTAAGAAAGCATCACTTCTGCCTTGGAACCTCTGAAGACTGCAGAGTACAAACACAACTGTGTCACACCTGTCATGTTTCAAATGCATCTTTACATGTTTTAGGGGATAAGAGGAAGGATGAAGGGGCAGCAGAGACAACCCGTGATTAAGTGACTGCAATCCTCATTCCCTGTCCCCTCTGCTGCTGCAGGGCAGTGGAGGTAGGTAGAGAACATCAGGAGTGAAGTTGAGCCTGGGAAGAAGGCAAGGGTAGGGGTATGATGTTTTTAAGAACTGGTTTTCTTTTTAATTACCCTTCTCTGATTTAATTGGTAAAAAACTAATTTCCCCAAGCGGTGTCTCTTTTGCCAGCCACAGTAATCACCCAGTGATCCCTCCTGCTCTTACCTCAACCCAAGAGTCTTTTGTTATATTTTCTCTACCCTGACAGCTGAGGAGGGGAGTGACAGACCAGCTTTGGTGGGTACCTCCTGTCCAGCTGACCCAACATCACAGTAACACAGGTACCAGCTGTGCACTGTGTCCTCAACAGGAACACCTCCACACGCCAAGGCAGTCCACAACATTATTTGTGATCATTAATAATCAGGAGCCAGGATCTCTATCTTTGTCCCACCTGAAAGTCCAATCAAATCACCATTTGCAAATCAAACTCAAGCCCACCCTTAAGTAGCAATAAATCTATGAATTGACTTCTTTGTGTTATCAGTGCCTATTACAGAAAAAAGTAAGAAAGAAAAATAATAAGTTTCATTTAGTGAAACCACTCAAAAAGGTTGGTTCTGTCAATTACAAAAGATGCAACATTCATTTACTGCATTTAACACAGAAAATGTCTCATTTCCAATTAAAAAACATTGGCTAGGACTTCAGGTGTTTTTCAACAAATATTAAAAATTTTTAAAAAAGTGGATATTAAGGTAATCTGTTAAGAGTACTTATGTTTTTCCAGGTGTTTAGTGTGATTGGAGTACTACATATTTGCATAACTTTTGGATTTTCTAGACATTAAAAGAGAAGAAAACAGAAAGAGAAGCCTGTGATTTATCAAGTGGTTTTTCAAGAAGGAAGAGTAATTTTCTTTTACAAGCCATCTGTACAGTTCACCCTGTAAATAATTTTCTGCTCAAGATAACAAAATCATATCTTACTGGTGGGTTTAACATACATGGCATAGTCCCTCCTCTATTATGTTCCACCACCAGAGGACTCATTAAGAATTACCAATTAACACAACAGCTACACTAGCAGGCACAATAATGAAAGGGCATTTACACCTTGAAAGTTTGTTTTCTTTCCTCTATTTTCAGTCATTTTTAGGGAGGTGTGGGCAACATATTTGTATGCAGTTTATGGATGTTTCTACCACAAGGTTTCTCATAAAGACAAATTGTAATCACCTTCCAATGGCACCTCACGAAATCTCCTGAGTCTTTATTTATTTATATGAAATCCATCACTGAGAAGTCTAGGAGCACAAACAGATTAAATACACTCCCTGTGTGTGCCAAGGCTGCTGTTGTTGACATTGCCCAAGAAAGAAACTCTAGATTGTATTTTTTTTAATCCCCTCAAGCCTGAGCACAGCAGGGAAAGTGTGAACTGAGATTTCCTTCCTGAGACTAAACCACGCTATTTACTGAGCATCCATCACAGACCAACTGACGGATGCCTAAGCTGTGGAGAACACAGCAAAGCTTCAAACCTTTAATTTTCTTAACATCTTAATATACAGTGCTGGAAAGACCAAAAACCCCCAAAAAGGTGCTTGGAAAAGAAATATTTAGCTAAAAACCAGTTTACTGTTTGCAAACTGCAAATATAAAGCTGGGTTTTTTCCAAATATAAACATCAGCTTTCCCCTGTGATTTCTTTGGTATGGGTGCCCTCTACCAAAGCACTGGTAAATTGATGCATTTCATTTTAATGGTCTGAGGTTCAACAGTACAGTTACAATGCTGCCAGCTCAGCATCACTGTGACACAAACAGAGCAGCCCAGGAGATCGTGAATCCATGGAGAAAAAAAGAAGAAAAGATGACTTGCCATGGAATTCTTTTGCATAGAGTATAAATTAGCATACTGATAAAGCAGTTGGGTCAGAGATTCCTTTCCATCATATTTTTCTGTTACGGGGAAATTCAAGGATATGTTGTACCAGATATAATAAATTGTTTTCTGTGGGCATTTAGTTTTCACAGATAAACATTAAAAAACTTATCCTTTCAACCTGGCAAGAAATTGCCTAATAATTAGATAGCTTGATTTATATTTAACAGCCTGTGGGATTTAGGGCTTCCACCTTCTCTAAAACTGTCACACCTGTGCCCTTTTAGCATTACATACTAGCCTAGTGTTCTCATTAGAGTCTGGAGATTAATATTAATGAGATAGATTCTCACTGGAGGCACACTAACTTACATGACTTTAATTTAAATTTTTGAGTGCAACTTATTGTGAGAATTTACCTTTATTACTATTATTTTGTAAGAGCTTTCAGGTTCTTTTTCATCTCAAATAATGTCAGAAATTATTCAACCCTGATTAAAGCCAGGAAAATAGTAATCGGAATTTATATCAAAAGGAGACTTCCGAGTCTGTAATCCTTTTCTCTTTGACAACAGATGAGTTGGTTTTGACTCAAGTAGACAAACCTTGAGTAAGTAAATTATTTGTAAATACAGCGGTTGAGGAAGCATACTACTTAGGATTATCATAATTCCTAATTCAGGTAGCCTCGTAAGAGGATTGTGATTGCACTGTAAAAAATTATTTTTCCTGTTATCTACAGCAAGAAGATGGAATCTAGCTTTGGAGAATGGGTTTTCTGACTGTCTCATAAAGAAGGAATTATGATGCAATTCAAGATTTAAAATTTCAGTCACCTTTCAGGGTTTCTCCAGGAACTCAATATAACACAGGAAAATTTGCTCTGCTGAGAAGAAAAGTCCACTGTGGAATAGCAGTGCATTACGATATATGTACAGTAATGCTTCGACTGCTGAATCCAAACAGGCAGATCAAACACACAGGGACATTTGGATATTTGGATACTGCCTCCGTAGCAAAGTTAAGATGTTCTTTTTTGAGGGCTGAGGTAGGCTTTTAGTCACAGGATATGCAAAAGTAGACTTGCACAATCCTATCAAAATCTTCTCCAACTTACTATCAAACTTTCCAGTCTATTGTAGTTTTATTTGACAACAGAAGAGTGGTCTGGAAGAGATCACATTTTAGCAAGTTAGAGGAAAATTAGAGGCTGAGTGAAACAAGGGCAATATAAAATTTGTCCCACTGAGGGAACATCAGCACACTGATGCAGTGCTCTGGCTGGACACAGGACACATTACCTCTTAGCTGATTTGGAAGACAAACTGAATGCAGTAATAGAAACAAAAAGCAGTTTAGGAGCTAAACTTCAAAAAAAAATACTATTTTTTTTAAACCTTCAAGATTTTTTTAGCAGATGAAAGCTGAGCTTCTAGACAGCATAGCAAAATTTATGGGACAACTTAATTCTGCAGCTGTGCACTGATGCTTCTGAAATACAGCAGCTCACTGTCCTACTGAAAGTTGTCCTAAACTGCATTATTCTCAAAGCCAATATATCACAGGGTGATGCCAGCTTAAAACAGTTGCCATTTCCCAGATCCTTCACATGCTGTAACATTTAGAAAAAAAAAAAAAACAACAAAACCAAAAACACCCTAGCCCCCAAAAACAAAAAAAAAAAACCAAACAAACAACAAACAAAACAACAACAACAACAAAAAACAAAACAAAAAAAAACCCACAAAACAAACAAAAAAATTCAACCAAAAAAACCCCCACAAACAAACAAAAAAAAAACTCTCAGAAAATTGCCTAAGCAGGTTCTGAGAATGCTTCTTGTTCTATGTAAATAGAAAGTTCACTAAATTAACTCCCTAACATAAGACTTCTAGATTTTGGGAAGACCTCAGCTAAATATAATTTGCATTTTTTATTTACTCATTAATAACGACCCAAACTCAATTATTTCCTCCTGCATAGGTTTGTATGTTTTGACAAAAAGCAGGATATGTCAAATATATTTAAAAGCTTGCAACAATTTTGCAAAGAGCTTCATTATTGGCCAAAGGTGACAGGATTCAGCAGCCCTGCTCTGAAAGCAGGTTATTGCATGACCAATATAGCTGCACAGGATTGTTTTGCATTATGCCCCAGAGGAACCACAAAGAAAAATTAGCTGCTCCACATTACAAATTATCTTGTTTTCAGCTACAGCAGGTAATGGCATTTCAAGGTGCACTTACAGCATACGAGAGGAGGGAGGAAAAAAAATTAGGTTTACCCTGTATGCTTCACAATCTCATTTGTTCTCTGGATTCCATGATAGCATTTGTAAATAATTCAGATTTGCTCTCGTATTTTGCAGAATAATAAAACTACTTAAGATCTAAGAATCAATTGAATTTTAAAGTTTTGTTTACTATATATTTTACGGCATGCACCAGACAGAAGAGCAGCTACGGCAGGCTTCCCTTGGGGGATGCATGAAAGTGCCAGGGAACAGCAGAGCAGGCTGACCACGAGCTGCCTGCAGCAAGGGGATTTGAAGGAGAGCCTTCCAAAAGCTACCCACAGCTGCACCAAAGTCTGTGCCTCTCTGGGACACACCCAGGTCCAAGGGTGGAAGCACCATGCTCCCTTCTGCAGTCTGCCTCTAACCCATGAACAGCAACCTGCAGCTGTCAACAAAGGCTAAATAAATTTAATCCCTTTAAGCTTCTTGCCTTGTAAACAACTATTAGTTGTTGTAAATCACTTTCATTACCTGCTATTAAAAGCATCTTTGTGTCTGCTCTGCTTCAGACCATTTGAGTTTGAAATCCTCTTCCAGGAAAGAGACCAAAGAGGGAGGAACAAACCCCAGTGCATCCCTTTCTATGTATTCATCACACTTCTTGGTCTTGCAAGGCAAATCAAGGCAAAATCTTCCCCAAACTGGTGTCCTTTTCTCCCATATCCATTGCACTGAACATTCATATTCCAGCCATAATCCTTCATTACCTGTAACCCTTTTCTTCATAAATATTCTTACATAGGATTTATCCATACACTTATAAGTACTTATTTCTGGTTCCCTAAAAAGTGCACAATTAACTATAATCCTTATAGCATCATTGATACTTTTGTTTATTAATAGAATTTCTGGCAGTTTGACATTCAGTCCTCACTTAGAACATACAGCAGCCTGGAAGCATTTTGTGTCTGAGACACTATAAAAGACACTGTAAAAAAGATTTTCAAAGTTTTTTTCTACTAGAAAAAAACATATAAATTGTTCCCAAACATTCTATTTTAGGATGGGCAGAAAATGGACTGACAGCATTCCTGAATAAAAAGACTTGGGAATGTTGGTTGACAAGAAGCTTAACATGGCAATGTGCAATTGCAGCCCAGAAAGCAACAGCATCCAAAGCAGAGTGGCCAGAAGGGCAAGGGAGGGGATCCTGCCCCTCTGCTCTGCTCTGGTGAGACCCCACCTGGAGTCCTGCCTCCAGATCTGGAGGCACAACATAAGAAGGACATGGACCTGTTGGGGCGAGTCCAGAGGAGGGACACCAAGATGCCAGAGGGCTGAACCACCTCTCCTATGAAGAAAGGCTGAGACAGTTGGGGTTGTTCAGCCTGGAGAAGAGAAGGCTCCAGGGAGACCTCATAGCACATTCCAGTACCTAAAGGTGGGGAGCCTAAAGGTGGAAAGCTGGTGAGGGACTTCTTGCATGGGCATGTAGTGACAGAACAAGGAGTAATGGCTTTACAGAGAAAGAGTGTTGGTTTAGATTAAATATTAGGAAGAAATCCTTCACTATGAGAAATGTGAGACAGTGGAACCAGATTTCCCAGAGAAGTTGTGGATGCCCCGTCCCATGAAGTGTTCAAGGCCAGGTAGATGGAACTTTGAGTAACCTGGTCTAGTTGTCCCTGACCATAGCAGGGGGTTAGAGATAAATGATCTTTAAGATCCCTTTCGCTCTCATTTAAAATGTGATTGTAGTGCCTCTGAAACTTGAAAGATAAAAAAATAGAGCTGGTATTCAAGAATAAATGAAGGGTTTAGTCTTCCCATTAACATGTGGCATGCATTTGCATAATCACTGAGATTAATCCTAAACTCACAATCTTATTTTGTCTAACCAACTCTCAGCTGTAGTTCCTCAAACAAAAAAACAAAGCAGACACACAAAAAAAAAATCCCCAGATCGGAAGA
>JAYDZK010000169.1:35668536-35699654 GCA_034509185.1 Euphonia xanthogaster | reverse complement strand
AGACACAAAAAAAAAAATCCCCCCCCCCCCCAAAAAAAAGGCAATATTGTTTTGATACTCCAATAAGTAAACTATAACGTGAATCCTCCACTCAGGTTTGCTACACCTAAATTCCCACAACACCCTCTCTTTAAAGATAAGGGGCAGATGGCTATCCTTTTCTCCTACCCATGTGTCACATACCATGACTAAATGCTAGACTCGTCCAAATTCACTAGACCCAAGCACTGCTGAAGGCTTTTCTCTCTCTACCCTCACATCCAGAAGGCACAACTACAAGGGCTACAGGAGCCCTTGTACCAACACAGCTCAGGTCACATAGGGGCAGCTAGAACACTGCTAGAAAAGCATGGTGCAGCTGTGTGGGATGGGATAACAAGGATAACAAGGACAGCCAGCCCTATGGGATGAGCTTTGACAGGACATGAATGACAGAAAACATGAGAGAAACAGAACTGTACAAGCAGAAAACAATTACTAAAACCCTAAAGAAAGAATTAGAGGAACAAAAAATTATCAGAAGCCTAAAAACAGAGAATGAGAAGGGAAAGAACACACAGCCTTCAATATTTTAATGTTGCATTTGCATGTGAAACGGGAAATGGGACAGCACAAAATATGAGACATGATGATGTAGAGCAAAAGAACAATGGAGGAGAGGGAAAAGCAGAGCAGCAGTGAGAAAAACCCAAAAGCAACAGATTATAATGGTCACAGTCAGCAAGACTTAGAAATTCCCTCCTTTGAAGAAAATACTGAGGCACCAAAACCTCTTCACTTTGTGTACTGAAAGTAGTTTGGCAGTAATATGGTTTAAACCTACCAATTCATAAAAATATTCTACAGCATCACGCAAGAACCTTTCTGGACTTGAGGTTGATTCTTAAAGACGTGCATGTGTCAATAGATCAGGCTTGGATAAATCTCACAAATGTTTGTGGCATGCCTGGTAGCATTAAAAATCAGAGACAGATTCAGCAGTTTCCTTCCTGAAATCAGAGAATAAAAACCATTTTGTCCCAGATTTCTAAAACCCTGTAACAGCTCCCTGGTCCTGCAGAGCTCCAAGTGGCACCTGGAAGCCAGGAAATGCAAGTTTCTGTAAGCGTGGACCTAGCACTCCCACAAACAACAACTCAGTTAGAAAAGCTAAAGAAACCCAGGAGCTGACATCTGCCAGCAGAGGAACTGGCAGGGATAGCAGTGGGGCAAACATTCTGTGGCACCAGCAAGCAGCAGCAGCTGATGCTTGTCCTCCAACACCTTGGACACTACACTTCTGATTAGAAGAAAGTTGTCAACTATTAAAACCAAAATATATGTATTTCATCCTAAAATCTTGATACTGGGTATGTTCATGTTCAGAGTTGTAGAAAAGTAGTTCTCTGTAACTACTTTTAAATAAATCTTTTTTATATATTTTTTAATTTTCCCTTCCTCCACTGCTTTTTCTTATGGACAGAAGTATTTGCTTAATACAGAAAATATAAATCAGTCTTTTCATTCCAAGATTCTGGCAGTTGGGTAGGAATGAAGGCACCCAATGTCTGAAACAGGAAAAGAATCTGAAAGGACTGGCCAGCTATAAATCAGGTAGAGGAACCCAGGGTGGGCTGCAGTTTTGCTCTGGCATTTCACACTTAGCAGACAGCACATTTATGTGCAGAGAATGAACTTCCTTTTTGTGTCTGGGCTGGTCCATCCTACCTCTGCCTCTGCTGTGGATGGGGCCAGGGGTTAATACTGCACTAGGACAGTGCAGCATTTAACACGATTTATGCCTCACTGAGACAAATACTTTCAGAATACCTTCTAGTCATTAAACAGACTATAAAGCAGCATGCTTTAGAGTTTCTGGCTCAGAGTTACAGTGCACATTTCAATAATAAGTTAAGCTACATGCAAAAGCCAAATTTATAAATCAAATCTCAGCAGTGTTAACTAATATAAGAAACTATAACTATTAAAAGCTCAGGGAATTGCAACTGCTGGAAAGTCAGACTTATGGTTACAATTATTATATTTTAAATACATATATATGGTATTTAAGATCCATAGACTCTGACTGGAAGCGAGGCTATAAGGAGACAAACAAAAATATTTATATCATTGTTAAAAGTCATTGTAATCTAATGTCAATTCAACAGAAATTTACTTTCTCACAGAAAATTTTTTATTGCATAAGATCCATTGGAAATTAAATTGAAGATGTTCAGATGCTTTCTATTTTCCTTGTTTTGCTAATTTAATATATTCTGCAACTGACTCTGAAATTCCTCATTTTGTAATTTCCAATTATAATTCTCACTGAGCAACTGCACTAGCACCATTTTTTGTTCTTGGTATTTACCCTTCACTTCAATGACATTCTAAAGTGAATTTTTTTTCTAGGAGACTTGAAAGATTTTTTTTTTCTTTAAATAAACAATGCACATAAATAAAGTATCTTCTCTTAAACTTAAAAGTTAAATAAAACTAGGAGTTTTTAACAGGCAAGGAAGTACTCAGGCTCCTTTTTTAGACTCATCCATATCTGTAAGTTCAAATCATATTAAACATAGGTACATTATTTAGCACTGATGTTTGTCTGAAACCATCAATTAACATTAATCTTGTTCAGCTACTCTACAGAGGATCAATCCTTCATTTCAATTTAACTTTGTAAAGGAGTAGAGTTCAAGCTTGCAATAGAATTACACATGATAGTATCTCCTTGCCATAAATATAGTGAGGGCTAGAAACACAACCCACAACAGCTGATGAATGTCTCCTGATGTTATGCTTTCTTCCCTCCTGACTGGTATTGCCCAGCCATAAGTAAGGATGATGGTAACAGAGCTTTATTAAAACATACAGGAACTCACAAATGCACAGCAACAGTGGCACCATAAAAACATAACACTATCTGAATGGAAAGAGCAGTCCAGTAATAAAAGAGGAAATAAAAGAGTTGCTGAAATGTTTGCAATGGCAGCCTCACTCAGGATTACAGATTACAGACCAGGCTGCTCAGCAGGACTGCACAGCCTCGCCACTCTGAGAGGCCTGGGCTTCCTGGTGTGACCTTAGAGCAGACCCAGCTCTCAGCACGGTGGTGAGCACAAGTTATCCTCTCATGCTGTTCTATCTTTTCCAATTTATCTAGGATGATGGTACGACATTTCTTGTTAATAAATAAATAAGATTTTCTATTATAGAAGCAGAATATCTCTCTAAGCAAGTTCTTCAACTACAAAACACCAAAATGTTTCTATATAAAAACTTGTATTTGTTTATGAACAACTGTCCCTGAATCTGCATAACTGTACAGCAGTCCAGAAGGAAAAAAAATATTTTCTAAAACAAATAAATAGAAGTGAATAAAAAAATCATCTCCACAGAATGACTACAATATACTGGTATGGTTATATTGTCTTTTTCAAGCAAAGAGGGTCCCTGTCAACCAAGTCAAGATGACACTCCTCTATCATGGTGCTTATGTGAATGTCGCTACACTTTTTACTACATAAGAGACAAAGCTTTTCAGATCACAGAATCACAGAATAGTTAGAGCAGGAAGGAACCTCCAGAGATCATCCAGTCCAACCTCCCTGCCAAGGCAGGGTTACCTAGAGTAGGTTACACGTATCCACATGAGTTTTGAATGCCTCCAGACAGGGATATTCCACAACATCACCGCCTGTTCCAGTGCTCTTCCACCCTCCAGCCCTCATGCTGAGGTGAAACTTCTTGTTTTCTAGTTTATGGCCACTGCTCCTTGTCCTCTCATTGAGCACCACCAAGAGATGTTATAAAATCCTGTGTCAGACCTTGCCAATTTTATAGGATCCATACAATACTGCAGCAGCAATCAAATCTCAATGCTGTCAAAGAGATGACTAAAATTTCAAATGTCATTCTTACACATTAGCAATGCTAATTTGTCAACAGCCTAGAACAAATAACCAGGGGGAGAGATCTTGTTACAACACAGCAAAGAATAAACAGGACTCTAACAGCACAAGGTATTAGTAAATATACTCTGCCATAAAACATGAAATGTCTCATTTTGGTTGTCTCTCTCACTCACACTCTTGTGCTTGCTCTAAACAACAGCAGTCTCATAAGAATTGCTCTAAACCCTATAGACTCCTCTAAACCCTATAGACTAAGCCCAAATTGCCTGGTGAAGGATACAAGATCTTAACAGAGTGCTACGAGTGCATGAAAAGTTGGACAATGAACAGAAAGAAGAAAATTAAATACTGTTTCTGACTTAACTGCTTGTATTTCATGCAGACACAACACCATTGACCAGGTGATGAATGGAATTTTGCTGCTGTTTGCAGAGTGCTGCTCCCCATTGAGCTGCAGTGCTGGGAGTCTTTGCTTCTGAAGAAAATTATCTTTTCAGGTCTAAGCCTTCTCAACATCTTCTGAAGCTAAATGTGAACCCCATGTCTCCTCCACATATCTTCTATTCTGAATACGCATCTGAAAGCAGAGAAATTACCATGTGCAAGAGCTCTTGAGTGAACTGAGCACAGCAAGTCATAAGTCAACGCTCCATCAGAAAAATATTAAGAAGGGTCTGCTTTCAAAACTTCGATGGAGTCTTTACTTCTCTCTAAATCAGTCCTTCACAGCCCCTACCTAATGATAGCAAGTGCAATTTCCCATCTCCAAGGTGGCTGTGAGCCTACAGCCACAGCCCTCCAGGCCAGCCAGCCCCAGAGTGCTCCTAAAGCCACTCTTGGGGGACCTCTTTCCCAAATGAGCTACATCATACAGTGACATTATTAACAAATAAATAAATAGGGTTATGTGACACATTATACATCTAATCCAAGTGGTCCCTTCATACCTTTAAGCAAATATTTCCCTTCATTTCAAAGGCAACCATTTCCAGTGTAACCCCAGTAGAAGCAAAATGCCAAACCCATGATCCTTCAACTTGTTTCCTACTCTGAATAAGTAGCAGCAGCCAGAAAGAATACCATACACAAGAACAGAAAATGGAGTTGCAACCTCAATATACACTTAGAAACTGCTGTAAGGAGATTTATTAAGAACTAAGACAACCACTGCAGATGTACCAAAGCCACACTGGCCTCTGCAGGCAGAGCTGACCACATGCTTTTGGAAGCGTGCTGCTCAACACCAAACCTGCAGACCTTTTAGTCAGCTAATGTGGTTTCTTGGAACAGCTGTTCTCTTAAGTCTAATCAAAGACCATCATAAAGGGAGTTGATAAATTTCAGCTGTCAATCACACCTGTTACCTCTCCTAGAAACTGCTCTGTGTTTCACAGCAGGCTGCGTGTTTTGTGTGTGGCTGGCATGTAGCCTGAACTTCAGGTCCTGTCCAGTACAATAACAACTGGCTTTAGAGCATCTAGCTTTGCACAAATGCCACACTGTAGCTATGGGAAATCTATCACCACCCAGGAAACATGAAAGTAAGCACATTGATCCTTAGTCAACTCAGTGTTCAACTCTTGAATGAGCAACATCCATCAGGAAGCTCTTATTGACAACAAGGCAGACAGCCACCATGACCAAAACCACCTTAGAATTCGCCCTAGAGATCTCACAGCAACACGATTTTCTGGGGTTTGCCAGATACTAAAGCTCAGCAGAGTATTTTATGACATTCTGAGATACTCATAGCTTTGATAATCCTGGTACTGCATATTCAGGCTATTGTTACAGCAAAATATATCATAAATTACAAGATGTCTAATTTATTGGTAATCATTTACTAGTCATTGTGGCTTTTAATAGTATGTTTGGTTAGGTGTAAAAAGCATGGTTCATCACCATGCTCCATCATAAACTAACTCCATTTCCAACAGGTATGGACAGAAGAAAAAGGAGCAGAAAATTTTGTGTTCGCAAAACCATTGTACCACTGAGCTACAATCAGCACAGCATCTTGGAATACGAGTGACCTGTGGCATCAAATGAAAATGTGTCAAGTGCTTCAAAGTAACAAACCCATTTTTAGCATCAGAAAACTGAAAAAATAAATTAATGGTGAAAAATATGAAACTAGTTTTTCAAACCAGTTTCAGAGGCCACCTATGAATCTAAAACCTCCAGTTTCAACATCTATACTATGCAAAATGGTAGCAATAAGAAAAAAATAAAAAAAAAGAACAGTATTAATATAGACAGGGATTAACATGATGAGACTCTATAGTTCTCTTAGAAGACATGACACCTCACAAATCTACCAGACTTCTTCAAGGAAATCAGTTAACTTATGGGCTGGATGACTGTAATTTAGCTTTCAGCCTACCTGAATTTCCAAGAAAGGCTTTTACAAAACTCTTCAACAAAACCTCTCTCTTCAAGAAGCTGAAACTTTATCAAGTAAGAGGAAAAACCCTATTTCAAATTATTAAGTAGTTAAAAGATAGAAAATTACTGTAGAAGTGGTTCTTTTTCAGAATGGGGAAAGGTCCTGTAGAGTCTCGCATGCATCTGTGCTTAAAACTACACTGTGCAAATGGAGGTGCATTTGTGTAATGACAATAAAAAATTTGTCAGAATAATTAAGTCCTACACTAATCACAAAGATCTGTGAAAATTCTATAATGAGCAACTGAAAAATAAACTAGCAGATGACATTCAACTTAGATAAACATAGAGCAACACATTTATAAAAAATAACCTCAACAACACAAACACCATACAGTGCTTCAGAGTCCAAATCTGGAAACTGTTCAGAACAGAGATTTTTGTGTCTTTGCTTAAAGTTCTCTTAAAATATGATCAGTTGAAAGCCAAGCAGCAGTGAAAATGGCAAATTAAATGATAGGTGCTATAAGAAATAAAACAGAGAAAACCAGAAAAAATGTCAATGTGACAAGTAACTGCATAGAGCATCCAGTTCTCTAGCACAGCATGCGGCCGCGGCCACCTGATTTCAAAAGGAATGTAACAGAACTGGGAACATTACAGACATGAGCAATACCGTGCATGGAAGTTATACAGCTATGTCTCTATTGAGAGAAGCTCAACAGACTCACATTGGAAAAGCCATCTTAGATATGAGAAAAATCTTACATGGAATGTAGTCATCTCCAGATCATAAACAAATACTCATTTTCTCATATATGAGAAATATGAAGCAGAATAGAAATAGGCCTGTCAGTCTCACTCCAGTGCCAAGTAAAATCATGGAAACAATTATTCTAGGAGGTATTGAAAAACACCTAGAGGACACCACAGGCATCAGTCATAGCCAGCATGGCTTCATGAGAGTTAAGTCCTGCTTGTTGAATCTGACTTCCTTCTACAACAGGGCAACCCACCCAGCTGATCAAGGAAAGCCAGCAGACATACTGTTTTTGGACTTCAGCAAAACTTTGGATACTGTCTCCCACAGTATCCTTTTGGACAAAATGTCCAGCACACAGCTGGATAAACACATCATGCAATGGGGCGGGAAACTGGCTCATGGGTCCGGTGCAAAGAGTTACAGGGAATGGGGTGACATCAGATTGGGAACCTGTCACTAGTGGGGTTCCACAGGGCTCGATCCTTGGTCCTGTGCTCATCAACATCTTCATTAACAACTTGGACGCAGGACTCTGGGGATACTAAATAAGTTTATTGGTGACACTAAATTGGGAGGAGCTGTAAACCTCCTCAAGAGCAAAGAGGTCCTGCAGAGATACCTTGAGAAATCAGAGAGACAGGCAATCACAAATCATATGAAGAATAACAGGGGGAAATGCTGAATTCTGTACCTGGGATGGGACAATTCTCGTTGTGTGTATAGACAGACTAAGGAACGAGAGGCTGGAGAGCAGCACTTGGGAAAGGGACCTGGATGTCCTGGTTGATGGCAAGTTGACTGTGAGACAACAGTGTGCCCTGGCGTCTGTGTTCTGGGGTGCATCAGGCACAGCTTTGCCAGCTGGTCAAGAGAGGGGATTGTCCTTCTCTGCTCTGCACTGGGGCAGCCTCACCTCGAGTGGTGGGGGAAGTTCTGGGTACCACAATACAAGAAAGATATTAAGCAATTAGAGAACATCCAAAGCAGGGCAACAAAGATGGTGAAGGACCTTGAGGGGAAGCCACACGAGGAGTGGCTGAGGTCACTTGGTCAGTTCAGCCTGGAGGAGAGTGAGGGCAGACTTCATCACAGTTGACAATTTTCTCATGAGGGGAAGCAGAGATACAGGTACAGATCTCTTTGTTCCTGTGACCAGTGATAGGACTCAAGGAAACAGCACAGAGCTGAGTTAGGTTTCGGCTGGATATCAGGAAAAGGTTTTTCATCCACAGGGTGGTTTGGCACGGGAGCAGGCTCCCAAGAAGCATTTGGACAAAGCTCTCAGGCACATGGTGTGATCCTTGGGGTGTCCTGTGCAGGGCAAGAAGTTTGACTCAATGATCCTTGTGCACCCTGTCCAACTCAGCATATTCATTTCTACTCTATACTTGACAACAACAGAATTTTGACAATAAATTAAACTCCAGATAAAGTATAATCACATTACAGGCTATATTTCTGTAAGATCCTGTAGAAAATAAAAATGGAAACTAATTTTTCAAGTGGAAAAAAGTACATTTAGACCTCAAATAAATCCAGATTCAACTTTTCTTCGAAAGACAAACTACAGCATACTGCATCTTGGAAAGCTACCTTAGAAGGAAGACAATTTTCTATTTGTACCTAAGTATTTATCTCTGGTCACTATCAGACAAATGAGTGGGCTAGGTGGATTTTGGTTTGACCTAGCACAGCTGTTTTTTCTGATTGCCCCATCCTTGTCCCAGTGAATCGCACCCTGCTGACATCCTACTTCAGGGCAGATAAAGAGAGAGCTTATCAGCTTTCTTGTCTTGACCTCTGCTCTTTCATCTCACTAGTGGTTTCCAAAAGGACACCGGAAAATCCCTCTGTAAATCACAGAGATGAACCCTAAGGAAGATTAATAAATCCCCACAGTATCCTCTGACCTGTTTCATGTATCTGTAAGCTGCTGCTCTCAGTTTACTTTATAATACAACTGCCATCACTACTGGCATTAGCTACCACCTTTGCTGACACTTGCAGACAGGACACACAATTCACGGCCACAAATGGCAGTCTCCATGAACAAGTTCAGAAAATTGTGGTCATCTCCCTCCAAACATCACGAGCTCAGAGTCACAAGTATGCTGGACGTGGAGGATTGATTCTCTCAATGAAAGCAGCACCTCTCTCACGTTATTTTTGTGTATCAGCGTGGTTTAAAAATTTTCAAACAGTCAAATCACTGGATACTAACTCCTCTTTGAAATAGGTAAGGAAGCTGTGAAGTGACAGGACACTTGAGAATTAGTCCCACCGTTATAAACAGAGCACATAGATAGCATTTCCATTGCAGAGCTGACACAAAACAAAATTTAAAAATGTCAAGGAAAGGCTACAAAATACAAACAAGAAGAAACTCCACATATTTGCCTGCATTTTCTATAATTCATGCATGAGGAAAGTAGGTGTTTCACAATGCCATCTACTGAAGAACAAGGAAGGGACAAAGTGACAGGAGCAGACACGAGAGGGGAAAAGCTCTTTGCAATATGTTATGGCAGGCTCTGTCTAGATGCATGCCCAAGGTCTTTGCCTCTTGTTTCTAATAAAGATTACCTCCTTCCCACTCTGCACAATGCTGTCCTTCTCCTGAATACACAAATGGGTAGTCCAAGCATAACCACCTTTTAAGGTGTCCTTCAGATTACATTTACAACTTATCACTTGTACTGACACAACTTTTCAAAAATTTTAATCCCACATAAAGAACAGAAACCAACTTTTTTTTAAAAGTAATTTTGTAGTTTTATAGTATTTATGTAAGATTTACATAATAACTTCCAAAAACTCTACAGGGCATGGTGGCATTAAAGGAAGCCAAGTGTTTGGATCACCCTCTAGAAGGTGGCTGTCTTTCCATATCAGAGTGATTCACTGCAGTCAGTAGGATGGCAAAGAAAAAACCAGACATCAGGGAAAGCAGCAGGACTAACAAAAGGCTTAGGATGACTTTCCCTTTAACATTATCAGTAAAAACTACATCGTTGATTATAACTGGAGTTGGAGAAGTGCTATACTTGTTCTTTAGAAAAAGGGTCTGAAGTGATGTACCTACGAAGTTTCAATCAGCCACATGAAAAAGCAATTATGTGATAGCTACCCTGAAATAGCTAACACACCATCAAAAAATATCATATTAAAAATAAGCAAAATTCATAAACAATATAATTTAGAATACTGAATCAATTTAACACTTAAATCAATTATTTTTTTAATACTGAAAATCATTGCTCTCTTTGGAGCAAATGGATAATATTTTTATCTTCTGTGTATCTTAGCATTAATGTTCTAATTTATAACTGATTTTAAAATGCATGGACTAAAGCAGTATCTCAAATACAATGAATGTTTTAAAATGCATTCTGTTAGTAATCCATCATTTCATCTTGATATAGCAAATAAATCTGCTTACAGAAGGAGTTTCTATTCTCTCCCATCAAAGCTATATAATCTTCAAACAAAGACATTCACTAAATTGAGGATTTGCATTTTAATAAATGTTATCAACCTAAGAAGCTATGAAAATTTTAAAAAAACCAAACAGGAAAAGTTCATAAAACTGAGGACAAACAATAGTTAAAATATGAGTTAGTAACATATGAGTTGACCTTTGGAAATATAAGTAAGTGATCCCTTTTCCTCTTCACAGGTTATATACCAGTTTTCGTCTCTGGAAAGTGCAGCAGATATTAACTCTATACAAGAACCTAATTAATGACACAAACAGCAGCAACATTTTTTGCAGCTGTCACTTAAAAGGAAACTTACTGGATGTGGATACATGCCTCCAATCTAAAAGGTTAATGGGGCACTGCACATTTATAGCATTGAGCTGTGCTTTGAATCACTGCAAATATACCTGTGCATTTGTGCTTATCTGCTTTTTTATTGGAAATAAACTGATCTATGATTTGCAAAGAGTGTTTTCTGGGTTCACTAAATAGTAGAAAAAGGTGGTGCAATATGCAACTAAAACTATAACATGGCTATTAATGCCACTCAGAAAATTCAGAAAAATATTCCACTTTCAGACAGTTTTGCTAGGAGATCCTTTTCTTAGTCTGTCTTTTTTCAACTACCAAAAAATGTCAACAACAAAGCAGAATCTTTTTCTGCTTTTTCACAGTTCTTCTCTCCCTGCAGCTTATTCTTCATCTAAATTCACAACTGTAAATTGGGGTGTCACTGTTAATTGCTTCAGAGACCACGAAATGTCAAAAAGTAGGTGGTTTTGAATTAATGCAGGAAATTAAGCATGGGAAACAGCAATTCCTCAAGTCCAAATTCATTAACTGACATTGTTTAAAGCAATTCTCGTTCTTCTGTTTTCTAAGTTTCAAAAATTATTATGCAACACAGTAATTATATGTGGGGAATTACAGTCATGAGGCTAATTTTTTTCCATTTTATTTACCTACTTCAAACTTTGCAGTTGAGAAGGAGGAAGGTGGTAGCTTTATTATCTGTCATATTTTTTAGCCCTCACACAACTTTCACCACTGAAACTAGCCAACAGATTTGGTGCACAGAAAATTCTGTTGGTTTTTCAATTTTGATTTGGTTGGCTGTAGACAGAGGAACAGCAGTACCTTTTCAGCTCACACCACACACGCTTTATATTTACTAGCAACATAGAGCAGGAGAAAGTAGTGGAAATGGATAAAATAAAAATGGAAGTAATACTGGAAGACAAAATTTATTACAGTGTTCAGGACCAGAGAATACAATAAGGCACTTCAGAGCATACTAAATGAACTACTAAAGCAAAAGATCATCTATGTTGATGAATGGAAAATAAGTGAGAAAAATGAACAACCAAATTATCAACTCAAGAAATCCAGCAACACAAAGAGGAATGGTAGAGAAAAATTTTTTTAAAAAAATTCAGCTCATCAGCAGTTGTAGTTAAAGAACAACAAAGATGAATAAGGAATAGTATGGCAATGCGTATGGATTAAAATATGAAGGATATCACTGAATTATTGGATTAAAGAGGAGAGTGAAGAAAATCATATTAAATCGTATGTATGAAAACCAAACTGTGACTCTTACCTTAGGAAAGAAAACCTAAAAGCATACGACACTGTGAATAGTCTAGATACCAGTCGTGATCTGCTCATATTTTAAGAACTAAAAAAATTAGGAGAACATTCAAAAGACAGTCCATTCAAAATTGATAAATCAAATACTCTTCTCAAGTTATGTGTTCAAAACTCACTACCACCAAAAAGTAAGTGAAAAAACCTTAATACATTTCAAGGCAGGAATAGATACTCTGGCATTTGTCAGTAATACCATTACAATTTCAAATTAATTTCTAGGAGACATGTTAATCTTCCTCAAATCAATTGCTTGTGAAAATAAGTCCAAAAACCTGCCTATTAAACCCCTATCTATTCTTCTAACAATGTGTTGCTTACCTAGAGTTCATTACCTTTGAAATTTGGTGACTGCTGTAGATGGTTGCTATATCTAAATTAATTGCTGTGATTCAGACACCCGTTTCCATGCTTCCTGCAGGACCTCCAACAGCTTAGATGTAGAAAGCAAAGGAAGAGAGGCCAAAAAAATCCAATTTCCTACCTTTAGCAGAAGTTACAGTTTATTCAAATTGCCTTCATAAATTTCAGAACAGCTAGATATTTTGTCTGCTTCATTCTTTCAAAGCACACACACTTTTTAAAATGTTTATTAGAGATGGCATTACAAAGATAAGTGATCAGAGAAAAAGTTGAAAGGGCACCAGTTCATTTTGGAAGAAAAACTCTGCACACCCTCACCACTTTACAGTTTATGAATAGGAGCTCATTAACAGTGTTTTACCTTGAAGTGCTGGAGTATGTTTATGGACAGCTACCGTGGAGCAGTTAACAACAATGCTTTGTTCACGTGTCTAATCCTCACACTCTCACAGCTTGAAACAACTCACTGAGGTCTGACGTTCATTGTTGGTTGAGGTTTTTTTCTTTTCCTTCCTTTGTAAGATGAAACTCAATTTGATATTCCAGCCTCAAAAACATCATGAGAAAATGAAGATAGTTTCATTACTTGACATACCTCTCTAGTGAATTAAACTTCAATAGAAGAGTTTAATCCAGGCTACTGCACATCATCAGCATCCAAATGCACCAGTTTGAAATTAGTATTACAATTATTTGTTAAGCTGAAGGAAAACTAACTTGATCTGAATAAAAGCAGAACAATGATTTAGCCCACGTTAACCTTAAACAAGTCCAGATGTGTTCAAGTAAGATTTTTCACTAATTTACCTATACCAATTTTCAGCTAAATTGAACAAATTCTGAGTTTTTTCTTTTTTTTTTTTAATAAAATGACTAGAGAAGGAAAAGCTGGCACCTTTGGATTTTTCAGAATGACAATGATGATCTTAAATTAATAGTTCTGAAAGAATTCAAAAGGAAAAAAAAATCAATATTCTCTAGTGCTTATACTTGGGAAACCTATGAACAGGCAAAAAGCAGAGAGAGATAAGAATGAACTAAAAAGCCTCCAGTTTACTGGATCAATAATGCTTTAGTCTGTTTTCTTATTAACCAGCATACAGGTCATTCTTTCTAACAATCCCTTTGATCTGTCTCTGGTCTGCAAATGCTGAAGCATAGAGAATACCAGATTACATTATTATTATTATTATTATATATTGGTTATGTTTATGTTCATTTTTGTGAGTGTGTATCTCTTCTCTCCTCACATATAGCTGGGTAAAGAATAGCAAGCCAGTGGATTTCTTCTATTCATTTAATCTAATATTCGAAATAAGAAATTTATAGTATCAGCATAGTGAACAAATTTATATAATCAGTGTAGTGACACTGGCCTAAGACAGACAGATTTGACTTTGCTTTGTTACTCCTTGTAGGAAATATGGGCAAATGCTGAAAAACATAAGGTCATCCAAATTATTGCTAGCAAGAAAACAGTGTCCTATTGATTTTCTTCTGAAGACCTCCTCTAATGCAATTTAGAATATTCCTCCAGCACAAAGAAATGTCATCCTTTCCCATAATGTCTATACTTTTTCACCATTGCATGTTTTACATACACAGAAAAATTGACAACATTTTGTTATTGCCTTAGAAATAAAACTACTATAAAACTAAATGTTCAACAACATTAAGGGCCAAATGAGAAACTAAAGCTAAAAAGAACACAGCTTCTTATTAATGAAGTGTTTCTTTTTACCAGTTTAGCAGGGAGGGAAATAAATATAACTCTTCAGAAGGCAAAAAGCTATTCAAATCACAGATTTCTACAAAGGTTTTTTCTTTCAATAAGGACAATAAACCCCAAAGATTGTATAGTTGTCAGCATCTCTTTTGAAGCTACTGCACCAGGTAGTTTTGGATACTATTATTTCTGTTTCACTTCTACTACACTTCTGGATGATATGGCTGGCATGCAGAAAGCCTAGATAGTAAACTTTATTTCATTTTAAAAGAGCCAAATTTAAATCACTAGTTTATACATCATCTTAAACTGGAGAGGAAAGCCAAGTCTAATCATTTGACTTCTATATATTTTACTGAGGTTGCTTAAGAAGCATCAGAAGTCATAATAAAAGATGATAAAGACAGATAGATATGGTTCTGCAGAGCAAGGGACAAAACATAGCTGCTAAAACCTTTAGGTCTAAAAATATCCTAAATATAGTGTCAAAAATGCATGCTAAATGTCTTCAGCCATTAGACAAACTTCCTGAGAACCCATTTTTGCCTACCTTTGGCTTGATCATAGTGAAAATATGAGCTTCTCTGACTCACAGAATAAGTTGAGTCAGAAGGGACCCACAAAGACCAAGTCCAAGGCCTGGCCTTGCACAGGACCTCCTCTAGAGTCACACCATGTGCCTCAGAGCATTGTCCAAATGCTCCTTGAACTCTCTCAGGTGGTGCTGCGACCACTTCCCTGGGGAGCCGGTTCCAGCCCAACCACCCTTTGGGTGAAGAACTTTTCTCTAATATCAACCTAAACCTCCCCTGACACAACTTCAGGCCATTCCCTTGGGTCCTGTCACTGGTCACAGCAGAGAAGAAATCTGTTTCTCTCCCTTCTCTTTCTTGACTCAAATCACAGCTGAAGACCTCAGGACCTCACTAAATTCCTGGCTCCTCTTGAGACCATGCCCGCTCTGAAAGGAAGAATGAACTGCTCACTGGAATTTATGGAGTTAATCAAAATTACTTCTGAGTCAATAGAGTTAATCAAAATTATTTCTGAATGCTGAAGATCATATAAGTTGTTTTGTTTTAGAGAAGATGAACTCAAAATTCAAGATGATTTCTTAACAAAACCAGCTGATCACAGAGCAGAACAACTGCTGAAAATCCTATCTGAAGCCCACTGTTTTTAAGCATCTATCTTCATTGTCTCCAGCTGCTCTCCTACCCAATGTCTTCTAATCTTTCTGTTGTCCTCCCCTTGAGCAGGGACTGCTGAAGTTTACTTCATGGGAGAAGCCAGAGACATAACTGAATGTTAATATTCAACACCATTGCTCTACCCACATGTACAGGGTTGTTTCTCAAGTATTTTGTCCTATTTTTGAACGAAGGACCATTTGACAGTATTGAACATTGAGATTGAAAATACCTTCATAATTTTGGCCTACTAGTTTTCCTTTAGTCCATTTCATTCAATGTTTTCATCAGCATATAGCTCCCTCACATTTTTGAGGGAAGCTCACAGTGCATAATTTCAACAAGAAACTATAGAAAGACAAACATTCTCTAGGTACTAAGAACCTACTGACACTAGATCAATGCTTTCTCAGCTCCCTATTAAGATGAATTCCCTGGCTTCTGGCCAAAACACAACTGATAAAGACTGAGAAATGAAACCTTATTAGCCACAAAATTCACACATTGTTATTGCTGCCTTGTAGGTCCGCTGATTTACACAAGCACAGGCCAGCTTCTGCCTCAGTCATCAGAAGATACTGAAATCAGTCACCTGAAATTAGCCATCCTTCAGTTGCAAAGGTGCCAGGGTGTCTAAGAGTTGTTGGGGACATGGGGCTTCTGTGTTTTTAATATTGCATAATAGTGTATTCTGTTTTCTTGTGAAACACTTGTTTTGCCCATCAGTATAAATCTGGGGACGCTATTACTATCCTAGATACCTTCACACAAAAATGTTTCCTTGTCAAGGTTTGCACTGAAACACCCAACTCCAGAGAATCCTCTGACCATCAGAGTCCTTTGCAGGTGTCTGGTTTCTCAGACCAACATCTTTATTGGAGATGATTTCAAAACAAGCACAAGAAATTCCCACATACTACGTCTCATCCAGTGGGGCATTTATGCACTTATATATAGGCTATATATATTTTAAAGCAATATTTCCACTTAGAGACACACCAGTTTCCTGTTCTTTCTTTGTTACTGTATTTCATTAGCCTCAAAGTATGCAATTATCAAGTGATTGCATCTCAAAACATAATGATCATAGCAAATTACTTCCATATCATGGAATGTTTTGCCAATATTATCCTCCTGACTCATTTTCCACATCTTACAGGCACCACACTATAATCCTGATACACGTTCTGCAAGGATAAAAGCTCTGCAATAGAGTACTGATTGGGGCATCTTCAGTTTTGTACTAATTGACAAGACATTGAAGGTAATAGCAGGGTTTGGAGCAGGAATTGAACAATCTTCACAATTTTGGTGCTCCTTTCCACTTTCTCTCTGCAGAAAACATAGCAGTCCTCCTCTAATACCCTAGCACACAATACTGGGAGACCCAGGCCCATTATGGGTCCATGAATAGAACTAAAGAGACATTTGTTTAGAAGTCTTGTTGCTGGAACTTTTCAAATCAATGACATGCTAGCTCAAGACTCTCACATCCTTCTCTAAGTAAAGAGAATCTAAATACCCTTCATGGAAAGAAGACCTTACTTATTCAAAGGAAGACTAGGAGTCAAGAAAAGAAAGGGTTTGTCCTTTGTGGATGGCAAAATGGAGAGCCACAAATAGTTCTGAGCAAGCAATCCTGCTTCTAAGACCTAAGAAAAGATGGAGACACAATATGTGAGGACACACCTTGAAAGGCTGGTGCCCAGCATATTTGAGTGCAACAGCATAACTGAGGAAGGAAATGATAAAATACTAAGGAAGAGGAGAAGTCAGCTCCATTTTTTGCATTCAAGCCTTCAACTGACTAGAAAGAATAATGACTTAAAACCTGTGTCCAAGACTCATCGATTCATCTCAGGGGAACAAGATTGGTAAGAAAAGTATTTTGCTGTTGTCTGTCTGGGGGAAAAAAACCCACAGGCAGCAACACAGACAGGTAAACACATGGAATCACATAAAAGAGGCAAAGAACTTGGAATTGTGACAGCTCAAAAGGGAAAAGGGACAACTGAGAAAGACAGCTCCCAGCTAATTTTGGCCTAAGATTTATCACCACACTGCTCTCTAATTAAGGAAGGAAAATGGCACTCAACACTTGTGACATTCTGTAAGCATTAGCAATCTTGCAACAAGCAGTTTTTCACAAATTAGCCATAGCTAACTTTGTAATGGAAAGCCAGCCAACAGGTGCATAATTGACAGTTTAGGTTTTAAAAAGGAGTACAGTTTGTTCCCAAATGTTCAAAATTAATTTATTCCTCGCTGCATCAAACATCACACAAGATAATTTAAAAGAATATTATATTCTAATGGGAAAATGTTTCCTTTTGAAGTATTTAAAAGCACACTGAATAAAACTGTATTGTAACTCATGACCTCTCTCCACAGAAAACATGGCCAAGTCACTAAGACCTTTGAGAAACATAAACATTGACAGAAGTATCTAAGGTTTGTACCTGAAGTCCCAAAGTTTGGGGAATCTTGAACCAGCTTTAGATACCAAAGACAAAATTACTACAGAAAACGTCTGAGAAATGATGACAGATAGAAACACAAGATAGGTTCTTGCCCTGAATTCTGAATTTCCATGTAATCTAATTAGATATATTTTAGCAATCCATTAAGTCATACCCACTTCAGTTACATAATATGCAGAATGTGCAAGAGTGGAATTGGGAGAACAGAAAACAGCAGGAGTATAAAGTTTTCAAAGAAAAGGAGATTAAAAATAAATCAAGACAAATTAAAAGTTGTTACATTTGCTGCTGCCACAAACAGTCAGGAAATTTTCCAATAACATGAAGTTATTCCAGTCTTTCAATCTTGAAATATATTATGTTATTTCAGTCTTGACTGAGCAACATTTGAATAAAACCCCCAACTTTTGAATGTTCTCAATGTTATATTTCCTCATACAGTTTATATTTATATTTTACTTAAAAAACAGTTCCTTGTAACCCTAGCCTCAGGTACCTCATTATGTTGCATCAATTACATCATTAAATTAGTATTTGACTTAATTTGAACTCTTCTTGTGAAAGAGTGATCAAACACAAACTGAGAATTTCTACAGGTGTCACTATTGAACTAACAAGTTAAACCTTTCTAAAAGATACATGCTGTCATTTACTTTTTTCTGGAATGCAAGAATCTAAAAAGGATGTACCCAGGTAGTTCTACAAATGCAACTCACGTTGAAGTGGCAAAGACTACAAACAAAAGACAAAGCCAGATAAATGCAGAAAAAAGCAACTGCACAAAAAATATAAAGCTCACAGTAACTCTCTCTATCAGGCACTTTTTGGTTTTCCCTATTTTATCCTCTGCCTGCTCTCTGTTTTGTATGTTAGACATGCTTACCTTAATGAATAACTATGGCCACAGGTGATCTCGGGCAAACACTAGAAAATTAGTGGTTCTAAAGAAGTCAATGCAGGTTTCTTTATGGGAGGGAGGGATGTGGAGGTTTAGGTGATGGGTAAGCTCTATGCATATACCAGTACTCCTGTATTTGAAGAACTTGACCTGAAGAGTTTCATGTACCTACCTAAGGTTCAAATTTTTCAGTTTAAACATGAGACACCACAGAAATCAGTCATTTTTTCATATCCTGTTGTTTCTATGCCTTTTTTTTTTTGTAATGAAGACACTTTTTTGCAAAGTGTCAAATACACTATTCAGATACTCTTAAAGGACAAAATACTGAAAATATTGTGGGAAATCAGCAAAAATCCAGAAAAGGTTATTCATTCAAAGAATAACCTTTTAAAGTCCTTTTAAAAAAGGACTGTAACCCCAATCCAGTAGGAATAGCAAAAATTGTTTTAGTCACTCTCTTTCAAGTTATATAGACAGTTTATTTGTAGTCTGATTATACAAGCTTCACATTTTTTCTAGCGCCTCACATTTTTTCTAGTACCGTACTGCCAGTTCAATTTCCATTGGTGCTAAACTGACCCCTGCTGGCACGATTTGTAGTTGTTGAAAACACCTGGATATTTTAAAAGATTTCTAAAGATGAAAACAGTTTCTTAATGGTACCCAGAAGTGTGCTGGTACATTTCCTTATACAAATCTTTGTAACACAAGTAACTCAAAAAATTACTTTGTGAAATGACCCAGAAAGAAGCAATGAGAGTAGGGGAGGAAAGATGAAAGCAGTCATGTAAGTTTATGTGGCTATTCAGCAAGTCTGTGCATGAGATAACATTTTCTCCCCCATCTTAAAACCATAAACTCTTTCAAAGAAAACTATGCCACAAAAAATACTTAAAAATATTAATACAGTCACACATTTTTGAAGTTGCATTAATTGAGGGTTAAGATACTTGACTTTTTTGGCGGTTTAGTATAATGTTAACAGCAAGTGTTAAAACTGATGTTTTTTCTTGGAAATCTTTTTCTCTCTATTAGGAACTTTTTTGCCAGAGACTGCAAATATGAGGATGCCCTGGAGTAATAAAATCCCCCCTCCCCATGGGTCCCATGACTGAATTTTCTCAGAAATATAAATTTGAAGGGAAAGTTGATTTTTTTTGGGCTTGGCCCAAGCTTCAGCATCTCATGCAAATAAAACTATTCTTCAGGAGAAAGGTCATGCAAAAGCTGAAAAAGCACTGTCACATTTTCCTAAAGGTCTTGAAAGTGCTTCTGTTATACGATCTGATTGCACTTCTACCACATTTCTAATTCTGCCACTTTTCCTTTATTGCTATTCCCTGCCTGCTAAACACCAGCCTTTGGGATGGACAGAAAGGGGAGCCCCAGATAATACAAGGTCTCACACATTTATGTGTATATAGGTTGGTCTTTTTTTAAAATAAATGACAATAAATGGCATCTAATTCATTCTATATATCCATAATCAACATCGCCACCATGATGAAACCAACATGACAATGTGTTTGTTCTTCACAGATGTTTTGGCACTGAAAATTCTTCATACAAACTGAATCCACAAACAGCAGAACCCACAAAGCCTGGTCTCCTTGGCTTTCATTCACATTTCTCTGTGCTTCAATTATCTTGTGTCTATTGCTATATTGTGGTGGCCATTTCCTTAGTGAACACACTAAGGAGTCTCTTGCCTTCTCACCTACATATCATATTCCCTGAGAAAACCAAGCCAAAATCAAACATGACTTGAAAATAAAGATCACAAAGAAGGAAAAAGGAAGTTACAGAAGAGAACTAGAAAGTAATGTGGTTCATTCTGGAGGGGATTTTTTAGCACGAAATAATCAGAAAGTGGCCTGACAGCAAAGAGAAACTGAAAACATTGCATTAACTGCATTGGGAAAATAGGGTCAAAGTCCACCCTACTTTTTAGAGTACCTGTTTCTTCTTGATCCTTTCAAAAAGAACTCAGTCATTTCCCTCAGTAGTTCAGTCCTTTCCATCACAGTTGTAGCATGCAAAGCTATCTATGCTTGGAAAGAAAATACTGAAAACAGCAAGATGGAGGATGAAGTTTAATCTAATGGACAATGCAAACTAAAATTCTCCAAAGACATTTTTGGGAAAACGAGAAACAAGACAAGTTTTATCCCACCAGGCTGAGAGTACATTATTCTAGACACATCTACACACATCGCCCCATGTTCTTCACATGTTTGAGTGTCACATACACATGTGTGCAAAACATAGTTATAAAAAACTTCAAGAATATATCTGAAATACCTAGAGAGTTCAGATTGGTGAAGTATCATTTGTAAGCATGCACATATTTTAGATACAGCAAGATCAGCAGTCCTGATAAGCAACAATTGCCCAATCATTTATAACACTCCCAGAGAGGGCCTACAAAATGTGATCACAACACTGTAAATTATTTTTTAAAAAACTTTTCATACTTTTTTTGTTATCTTTAGGTAATGATGTGGGTTTAGACATTCTGAAATATTACCTGTTTTTATTTAGCATTTAAAAATATTAAGACTGACATCAGTGAATTATTACTTATACAAGGAAATTATATTATTAAATTTCTAGGATGATCTAAAAATCGTACCTTAAATGAGGATTGTTTAAAAAATTATTTTTAATATGGATACAAAAGCTGTCAAGGTTTTGTATTAGTCTACATACAGAGGAAAAAAAAAATATCTGTGTTTTTGAGTCAGAAGAAACACATTCTAAAAAGTGACAAAAATATTACTTTAGGTATGGAATTGAAGTGCTCCCTATGTCCATGGAGCATATCTCCCCCCACAGCTGGCAATGATTATGTACATCCATTCCATTCCTTCCTGCTGAACTGAAATAAAAACAAAGCTTCAAATATAACTATTTAAAGAAAAAGGGGGAAAAAAAGCCCTAATAATTTTTCCTGGCTACACATCTATTCCCATCCATCACTTTGCAAGTTGCTCCAGACAAAAGTTGCCATTTGTTTGCTAAGTGTGCAGAAGTACTGAGAACATCAAAGAGGCTGACATTTACATTCTGTGTTGATGAAGGGACACAACCCAAGAACTGCCCCTCAACTAGACTAGGCTGTCTGAAAAAATTCTTCTAGGGATTATACAAAGAAGCCCATGCCTTTCATACATATGGCTAGGGGGTTGTTCTCTACAATACCATAATCCAAACTAATGGAGAAGAGTGACAAAACCTATGACCTTTTTAAATTGCCTAGTACAAACTTGCTGCTGTCACTTACCAGCTGTAAATTTCTTCTGGCCATGTGTCAACCTCATTTCAACAGGGCAAATATATTATATTTCTAAGCATTCAAGCAGAACTGTATGTAGTATGCTACAAGAAAATGAGTTAAGAACACTCTAAAGTAAACTACTGCAGCTGAAGGAAAAAAAAAACAAAAGTGGAGAAAATGCAAAATGCAAAATACACTGATAAAAAAAAAGTCTCCCACACCAATACTCAATTCCAGGTTAAAATCTTCAACAAGCAAAAAATTAAAGACAGACTAACCAAACAAATAAGAGATAAGTCAGCAAGAATTCCAGAATGTATTATTGATATAATCAATATACTCAGCAAATAAATTTCTGCCCCAGTTTTTGCATCTGAGCAGTATGTGCAAAATACTGAATGAGTCAATAATAACAAATTAAACAGGAACATTTTAAAGACAAAAATTATCTCAAATAATTCAACAGTAAAAATGGTGTAATATATTTCGTCTCTGCTTTGTCATCTTGCATCTTCTATTAATCATTGACAAAGTTTAAAAAGTTAAAGACTAAATACATACATAAGAACATAGGCCCAAATAAAACAGTACTGAGCTGAATTAAATAAGCACAATAATTCTGCTTATCACGAGGAAATGCTATTTCTGCTGGTTGGCTGAGAAGGCAAGTCCTCTCCCCTATTCACTCAGTTGCATCTGAGCTTAAGCACCTTGCTGGAACAGATCAGCCTTATTCCTCAGAAGGATGAACTGTTTTGAAAGCAAACACAAGCTTAGGTTGCCCATATTCTGACTCAGAAGCCAGGGCTGCCTTAGCACTGAGCTTACCAACCCCAGCCTGGGAACAGCTCGGATTCACTTCCATGCTAACAGTGCTGGCCTCAGAGCCTCCCAGGTCACTCCTGACAGCTGTACAGGAGTACATTCAAAGCTGGCTGCAGAACACTGTACCAAAATGCTCAGTCTTTTCTTCAGAAAGGGTAATTTTGCTTAGGGTATCAAGGAATCTTTAGTCAAATAAGGTTATTTTAAACAAAGACAAAGCAAGCAGAGCACTCTTCACTGTACATTTAGAAGAGCATGACTTGCAAACCATGTATCTTAAACACAGTTTCTTAATGAACAATGCCTGTGTCTCTGCTTCTGAATACATACAAAATACAGTGATCAGACAGAATTAGTAACTGAAATTCAATGTTTTCTTCTGTAAATGGTATTTACTTGTTCACAGCAGTGGTAAAAGCCTAATTTGTGACTTGCATTTAGCCAGAAGTACTAGACCACCTGTTTGGAGACCACTAGAAATGGAGGAGGCCCACTGCATTTGGTTCTCTTTACGATTTGGGTCCTGCTTATTTATATGTGGACTTCAGCACAGTTTCAGATAATTTCCTAAATTAAGACTAATAAATAATGATTCTTCAAAAATTGCAGCAGTCTTTAGAGATGATAAGAAAGGTAGATGAACACTGAGAAACTTGGGAGAATACTACCACATTAAAAATATGTAACTGTTTTGCTGACAGACTTGCTAAGAGCTGTTAAAATAGCTTAGTTGGCACAAATGTCCACATGCCCAGACCACTGAGTACAACCACAATTTGCACATACAGCATGGGCAGTCTATCTTACAGCAAACTCAGCAGACAAAAACATTTTTGACAAGAAACAATCCACCACACCGAAAAAGTCAACACAGCCACTCAATTGAATAAGGTATCCAGATTTGGGGGTTTTATGGATATCGACGGATTCTGTTTCAAAAACTCTTCACCTTTCTCAGAATTACAGTTTCCATTGTTGATCTGGCATGATTACTGCCATATCTCCTTTCAGTATCAAAGATTAGGTCATTAAGTCTTCAGCAGACCAAATCTAATAAAACATTAGATCATGTTTTGGGTGGGGTTCCTCTTGTTTTCTTTCTAATGGAAAAGATTGACAGGTGAATTCTGCCTGTAGAAGTTTGGTTAATAATTTCTGCCTGTAGAAGTTTGTTTAGCTTTCACAAGTAAATCAGTTTATTAGTCACAGGACTATCAGCAGAAAGAATACAAATTTGAGAGCAGCCTTTCAAAATATTCAGTCAACTGGCACATATAAATAGCTAACATAGAATTTTAAACTGCACATAATGGATAAATAAGTGCTTTCTTGGAATTCAAACCAGCACATGAATAAGATGCCTAAATTTTAAGAAAACTGTAGGTTTTGTTTTCTTTTTGTTTTGCTTAATAAAAAAAGAATAGTTTAGTAATGGATAAAGGAAAAAGTTCTCAGCAACTTTAGATCTAAGGCCCTTGAAGTTATTAGCTGATCTCAGAGGCTCATTATTCTTCCATACCAGTCATCTGTTTTAGCTGACATTTTCAAAGCCGATTGTGAAAATTAGGCTTTTCTTTTTTCTTTTTTTAAAGATCAGGATATTGGAAAGGGAGAGAAGTAAAATATTTAGGCAATAATATCTCACAAAATTTAGGGGCTGGCAGAAATATTTTCTTTTGCCCACAAGGGAAAAGAAACCTTGTAATTATTTTGTTGGGTTACTGTAACACTTCTACACCTTAAAGCCATAATAAAATTTGTTAGATGTGTCTAAAAATGATTCAACAGAAACCAAATTTATAAGACTTGGAAGAAATACCAGAATAAACTATTTCAGTACCAATTTGTTAGGGCTGAACCATCTTCTAGTTTTGCTCCAAATACACATTAATCTCTCAACTCCTATGTACAACTGAAATGTTATTTGCCACTTTGGGAGTAAGTGGCTTTTCAAGTCACCTTCCTTAATTTACTTATCTTGTAGTTTTTGAAAACATAGAAATATGTTGATATATTTGTGCAAAGAAGTTACTGGAATTGTTTCAGTGAATCCATACTGATGAGGACCATTGTTAAGATAACACTGAAAATGCACAAGAGATCCCATGTTTCAATTTATAGTACTACTACACCTCATTGCTGAAAGACAGGCAGATCCAATCAGAAATTCTAAGTACTCTATACCAGCAAGAAAATAGACCAAAGGAAACTCAATCTCTTGTTAAAAATCACAGACCCTGTACATGCAAAATGTAATTAAAATCCTTCCCTGTTGCAATGGCTTTTCCAAGAATGGAAATACATGAAAGACATCCTTAACATAGCTATTGATTCAAGATATGATGCAGAAACTGTAGTAAGGTAAACTCATCTCTGTTATGTTGCCAATATTGTTTTTACCTTCTATAAATATACCCTACAACTTAATTGTAATAAGAATGTTGTTAAGCCTCTTGTTTTATCTGAGGGTTTTTTACTGCCACAGGCTTTTAGTGTTAACAAGAAAATGCCTATATGCTTGCAAAGAGAAATTAGACAAAATATCACCAAAGAGCCCAATAAAGCAGCTGACATATATAAACCTCAGACACTGTCATTCTGAGAACACTGACAGCATTTAAATATACAGCAGCAGACCCTGGGGTCATGATACTCACTCCACCTGTAAAATTAAAAGATTTTGACCTTGACACCAAAGTGGGATAAAGCCACTAGCCCCAGACAGCTGGATTCCCTGGGCAGCAAAGATAAATTGTGAAAGAATCGAGAGGTGTGCCAAACAGGGGAAGGAGGAAAGGACATGTGGGATCTGAATTCATAAAGGCAGAACAAAGATGAAGCTCAAAGAAAGCACAGAGATTTTAAAAATGGCTCTCCTAATGTATTTTACAAGCAAAGTTAAATTTTGCACTCAAAGATGTACTTTTTAGCTTTAAGCTTTTCTCAGCTTTCAAATAGATTTTTTAAAAATATTTGAAATGGCATTTCTAAATTCATCAAGGCATTGAGGTTTTACAATTCAAACCATGCTGACTGAACACACACTACATAGAAAGTAAATTGAGTAAGTGTTTTGGAGAAGCATGGCCTAACAGAAATGTACTAAGCAATCCTACCACTTCCATGTGAAACCAGCAAGAAATATCTCTCCTATATTTACCACCTTTCTTGCTGGAGCTGCATCATATATCACCTCAGCTCTTGACACCTTCTCAGTTTTCTCACTTCATTTAGTATCTTTTCTTATTTCATGTCTTTTATTTTCTAACACCCTCAATCACAACATGGGTAGCTCCTCTTACCACCCATTTTTTGCACTCTATAATCTGCTTTTTCTTTTCACTCCTTAGCCCACTTCCTAGCTTGTGTTTCCCCAACAACAGACACCTATATTTTAAATTGTCTCCTTTCTACCTGGAAAGCAACTGTTTCACAACTTATACTCAAATCCTTCTCTCTCTGTCTGGCTCTCTGTTACTGGTCTTCACTTCAGTGTGCTCTCCTGCTTTGCTGCCTGACCTTTAAAAAGATAATTCTTGCAGCAGAACACTAAATGTACTTGAAATATTGTAGCTCATACAGCTTGTTCCAAGATCAGTAAGGGCTGCAGCACCTCAGTAAATGTGACACCTGCAATCTACCTTTGTACTGAAATTGCTTCGCTCTGCAAAATTCTTTGTTCCACTTTACAACACAACATAGTCATTCCTTATTTTCTTCCAAACTCTTTCCTGACACAGAAATGTGTATACTATCCTTGTGGAATGCACAGACCCATTTTCAATTCCCAATATATGGGGTGGGAATGAAGAAAAAGTGTGAAAAGGGAGTAAGGAAGGTCAGCTAAAGTCTACTACAGGCACATTCCAAAGAACATATCATGAGAGCAAAAGGCAATTTAAACATTAAAACTATTTATTTTTGCACTTCCTTCCCAAGTTTTAATTAGTTCACTTTTAATCCTGTGCCATAATACTTTAAACTTCGGTTTGGAAAAATATACAGGGGACCATCTAGTTCTGTGTCACTGTAGACTCCTTTGAATGAGAAGAAATTAGAGTTATGCTGGTGCAACTGATCTGCATTTCTTCTGTGTGAAAACAGTTATGAAATCTGCAGCTATCAGAAGAGGCCATGCACCTACTTCTCTTAAGAGCAAAGCAAAGCACAGCTCCTGATTACTTTCTCTTCCCTACACCTCAGGGAGCTCCTCCTCTTCCTGCTTAGTTAGTGAAGAAAGGAGTAATTAAGTGGAATATAACCAGGAGTATGCAGGAGCAAATGTCAACTGAAGCAGAGGAAAGAGAAGAAGCACTGTCACCACCAAGCAGCCCTTCTTTAGCTACACACTTCTTGATACTTGGAAGGAAATCATTATGCTTCTTGTTCAGCCATGTTCTATCCATCTTTCTCTTTACAACATCTTTTATACACAGGATTATGCAAGTGTACATGTCAATTTTTATAAATCCAATGGTCTGACTTAGCTATTCAGGCTTGCATACACTTTCAACGTTGCTCAAAACAGAAGAACAATGAACTGACTTAACTACACTATAGCTTCATTTCTTGTGAATTGTTACATGGTGTCAATAGCAGTTGAGGAGTCTGCAATAGTTCTGGTTACCATAATCCATGGAGAGTGGATCATTTTCAATACTAGATTATACTTCAACACAGAATAGAAGATTTAAATGCAAAAACTCAGAACAACCAGTCAGGAAATTCTGAAAAGGGGAATGCAGAAGAGAAACACATGTTTATGTTGACCTAAGAACCTTACAATAATTTCTTAGAGTTAGAAGAGCATATGACACAATGTGGGGGAGGACAAGAGGCCACCCAGTTCTAGCAGTTCAGGAACCAAGAGTAACTTCTCCTTTCCTTTAGTACATTCACCCCATTCCAGGAAATCAGGCTCAACATTTATGACTTGCCAAAAGGCTAACGTTACTGCAGAGTCACACTAACAAGTTAAAGACGTTGCGCTAGAAAGACTCAGGAATCCAGACTTTCTTATAGTCCTGGTAAATTACCCTGAAGAGTCTTGATAACTATCAATTTCCATTTCTGTTAGTTGCAAGAAAACTGATGCTTTTCTGAGGAATCAGAGTGCAGAACTAGAATTTGAAAAAAAAAAAAAATCCTACTTGATAGCATTCATTATAGCAAAGTAAAATATGTAGATGCCATCACTAAAAAGTTACAGACTACAAAACGTGTGCACAATCCTACTTTGGCTAATAATTATTTCAGTATTGCTGCATCTGAAAAATTCAGGAAGCAAAATATATTACATTTTGGGATGACTATATATTGAAATAAGCCATCGGTGTCTCAGACTGCTGATCCAGTAAATTTATGATAGATAGATAAATTGATGTCATTCTAACAAGACAGAGGTGATGAACAGCAACTTCATAAGAGACGACCCTTTGCTATCAGACCCATTACAAGAAATGCTGAACCAGTAGCACAACAGGACCCAAGGTGTTCAAGACATGTGAAACAAAAAATTCCTTCTCTCTTCTCAGCTGGAGAAGTGAAACCCAGGCTCCTTAGCTGTTGATAAAATGAAGATTCATCAAGCAGAAGATTCATCATAGGCAACTGTTTGTGTTAAAATGGAGTTACGTGTATTATATTCTATATTATATTGTTCAGCTGGTTCTCAGAAAATGGAAGGCAGCATCATAATGCAAACATTATTTTGTTAAATTCTTAATGTATCATTTTGTTCTAAAATGCATGCTTAATGCCTTAAGCTTTTCTGGCCACTGAACAGCACCATATACAAGTACAATGGCATGTAACAGTCTACTACAGGAAAAATCCTACAGGCAGAACTTATCAGAACCAGTCAGTGTGGAAAAAAGCTGGTTTTATCATAATGCTTTCTACAAGAGGCAAAGGTCTGCATTGCCTATTTTATGTTTGCCAGCAAAGTGACATTTAATATTTCGCTAATTCTTTCTCCATCAGATAAGTTTCTTGGCAGAAAAAAAGTGATACTTTCTTATTTTTAAATGTCAAAAATACATTTACTTTTTGGCTTGCAAACACTGCAGACACATAAAATCCAACCATAGAGGGTAACACAATCTCTCTAGGATTAATTATGCTTTTAATTAAATTAAAAGATTCCTCTTTACGTGACCTCCATATCTGTCCCATATGCACGTTATCTCTTCTCAGGCTTGTCTCGGAGGGCAACAGACTCCCCATTACAGAGCTAGATCATTTTGCCTTTTGTTGCATTTGCCAGGAGGTTGTTTGGAATTTAATTCTTGTCCTTATTTATGAAATATAACTTCAAGAACAGTTGTTTGTATGACCAATATTCCATGAATTTGAATTTTTACTGCAACAGTTATTGAAGAAGAAATTGATTGGATTTTTTTGTCTTGTACCCTATTTTTGAAGGCAAGTACAATCTGCCTTATAATTAAATTTCATATGCCCAAAAGAAATCACTGTATCTGAATACTAAATACTCCAGACATCTAATTTAAAGCATACACAAACATCTCCATAGGTATTTTACACACAAACTTTTTGAGTGGCTAAATATTCCTGTGAGGTATCAGCAAGGCAAATAGGTTTATACTAGGATGAAAATAAAACCAAAAATAAAACAAAAATAAAAAGCAGGCATCCAGTGGATACAAAAGAACAGACAAACTGCAGTGGCATGCAGCACTGCATACACAGCAGGTTAAAAGAAAAAAATATTGCTCATTAGTCATCTTCTGCAGCAGAGGCTAAATAAAATAAACCCTCAAAACTGAATTAGGCACAGTCTGATTTAAAAAAGCAAAGCACATGGTGGAATAAAAAAGCTGTAAACAATGTTATAGGGTCCTTACATGAAAGCAGGCTTGTAATAAAATTCTAGATAAAATCCCTTTCCCTCTTCCTTTCTGACCAGTCACAGGAGGAGCATTAGTTTCTTACAAGACTGTCACAAAACATGAGGGACTGGAAATCAAGCAACTGCACAATGATGAAACAGAAGATAGATTCCTGACAAGTAGCAATCTTTCAGACCTTACCAGAGTTTGTTAGAAGAAAACAAATGGGAATAGGTCGACTCTTCCCCCACGCACCTCAGAACAGCCTCATTCACATTTAGTTTTGGTTTGACACACTTAAGTTTTATCACAGGTGACTGAAGTGGATTGTGGGAAGTGGCATCCATCTCTCACAAAAGCCTAAAACGCACATTATATCAGCTCTCTGCAGAGGTCAGCAAGGCACTGGCTCATGATAAATTAACCACTAGGAAGTGTACTAACAGTATTGAGGATAACAAGTGCTCCTCTGGGCTGGCCACCACCTCCCTTTCTGGGGGGCACCCAAACCCACAGAAAATCTGCAGTCCAGCACCACCAACACAGCTTCCATGTGCAATGAGCAAGAGTTGGATGGTACAGCTTCTTCCACAGACAGCAGTGAAGAGGCGTGCAACATGACCCTTTATATTCATTTTCAAGATTGGGAACTTACTGGTAAAATATAAGCTTGATACCAGGATAGATAAAAGCCCTCACCAGTTTTTAACTTATCCAGGCAATTTCTGTTGGTAATAGGAGTATCAGAGTAATAGTAAGGTGAAGCAAATTATTAATTAAGTTTTGTTAGGGTCAGAAGGATGATTCAGGGCACCACAGGCCCATCAGCCTAACCTCAGGGAAGGTTATGGAAGAGATCATCCTGAGTGCCATTACACATGCAGGACAACCGGGGATCAAGCCCAGCCAATACAGATTTACAAATGGAAGGTCCTGTTTGACCAACATGATCTCCTTCTGTGGAAAATTTGACTTAATGTTTAAAAGTCTCTTCCAACCTTGATGATTCTGATTATCGTAGAAGGCCTGGTACAAATATCTCTTCATATACTCCTCAGCTGAAAAAATCTGTAGAGCCATGTCTAATTAGAAAGAAAAAAAAAAAAACACACACAAGGCAGAAAACCCTGATACATGAAACCCAATCCCCTCCAGACAAGCCCCACCATTTAGGTAACAGCATTTACAGTTTTGGGCACTAACATGCCCATGTGGCCCTCAAGAACAACTAACAAATATTACAAATAGAACATACAGTTATCACAAAATGATGCCCTAGAGACAGCATATGGAAAACAAATGAATTTAAGAAGATTGATTGTGAAAAGCAACATA
>JAYDZK010000169.1:35625790-35668436 GCA_034509185.1 Euphonia xanthogaster | reverse complement strand
AAGCAAAATATAAAATACATTTCTTGTATCTAAGATTTCTTAACTTTAAAAATTAATTTTAAGATGGAATGTAAAGTACCACTTCCTGGAAAGAAGAATCTTGAATATTGGTAATAGATTCAATGTTCCACATTTCAAATTCTTGTTCAGGAATTTTAACAATCCTCTTCATCCAAGCTATCAAAGCCCAACAGCTCCTCTGCAATGGCTATTCCAGTCCAAATAAGTGACTCATGTTTTAATCTAGTGTGCTGAACAGTTGTCTAACAGAATGGCATTTTCTCCTTACACCAATTAATTACCTCTGCATTTTGACTAAAATGGGGCAAAGTCCCACTGGTGTATTTTTCTAATATGTCTATCACTCTAGCATGAAGATGCCACCTGCATACTGAAAATCAACATGACTGAACAACAAAGGCAAAATAATCTCCTCCCTCCCCATCATTGATTTGTTCTACTCTATGGGAGAGAGCATCTAATCAGGCATTTTCCTGGAACGGCAATTGCTATTCTGCAGTTCTTTTACTGGAAGAGCTTATCAGTTAGACAAGAGGCTGTGATGTTCCTGGAAAAAATGGAATTTCAATCACTCTTGAGATCAATGCTCAAGGATTCCCCTACTTACCCTCCTGGTACTGGGAGGTGTTCAGGCTAGATCCTGCCCATATTTACCATGTGTATCACACAGAGAGGCAGCAAGGAAGTTAAGAACTGTGATTCACATCAAGAGATGTGATTTCACCCTGCTACACATTTTTAGTTGAGGAATACTGCCATAAATCAGATCTTTTCATGGACCAGTGCAAACTGCTGTAACAGACTCTCTTACATGAACTATTTTTAAACCTAAGAGAAAGTCAGAAAGTTCTTGAATAAGAATTTATTTTTCCAAAGGCCATTTCAATACTGAAGTCCAAAGGCCATTTCAATACTGAAGTGCCATCTGTTCCTGTTGTATTGAAACATTTTTTTTAATCATTGCATATTTTAGAATTAATGTTATCATGGGAAAAACAACAAATACATGAATAACAGTTGAAAACACAATTTTTAAATACTGAGATAATTTTTCAAAAATAATTGTAAGGTGCTATTTTATAGAAAAAATGTAAACTACTTTTAAATTGGATTGAAAAAAAGCTGTTGGTTTGGGATTTTTTTAATTCAGAAATGTGACTGCTTCTAAACTTGAGGGACAAAATTCAACTTCCCACTGTGCTTGAGATGATCCCAGACTGCAGATGCAAGCCATGGAAGGGACAGACATGGATTACTCTAGCAGAACTTCTAAGAAATACAAACATAGAAGTAAGGAAGGAAGACATAATACTTTTTTAGTCCAGGAAAAAGTGGAAAAAACCCACTCTGTGACTTCTTACAGCCATCTGAATTGCAGTACTGATAGCAGTAACTGCAACCCAAAAGAACAAGATACAGTTTGGCAACCAGAGAAAGATGCTTTAAACATGGGGCAGAGGGGGAAAACAACATACCTCCTATTATTCATCCAAGTGATTTTCCATCCCAATGGAAAATTACGCCAGTTTTCAAAAATAGAGCTTGTCTTTGGATAAATCTCTGACTTCTGTACAAAATAGCGCGATTTGGAAAGCGACAAAAAGCTAGGAAATTATGAGTTGAACACTGTTTGTGTATTAAAAGTAGTCAATCCTCCTTCTCCACAAGGCTTCCAGACGCTCCCTGATGAACTGTCATCACCATACAAATTTCATTTGATTCAGATTTATTTTGGTAAACAATTAAAATACTTTCTTGAAAGTCATTCTAATCTTATCAGAATACAGTGGTAACGTATACTCCATTAGAAGATTTCTTAGAGCAAAGAAAATCTAAAACTACTTTCAAAAGAATTCTTCCCAGTCCCAAATCTGAAGTGTTTTCCCTTTTGGTATCAAAAGAACAGCCCTTCTTTACTTTACAATATCTCAGGCTACAGCAAAGTTTCCCATTCCAGCTAAAAGAAGAACAAATAAACCCATCATTTCTTTCATGTAAGGGAGGTACAAAAAGAGTAGCACCAGAAAACAAACATACTAAGGGGATGATTTTCTTTTTTATTTTCTTTCTTCTTTTCTAACATCTCCCACAGAGTGAGTTATCCCAGTATCCTTTTTTATAAACTTCAACGGTTTCTCATAGCTTACCTGTGAATACATCTCTTAACCTCTTTTTTACAGATCTTCCCTCAAATCTACCTGATAAGGAAACAACTACTCAAAAACACTACAGAAATTGGGGAAATAAATGGCTGAAGTGTAATGCATACACTTATTCTCATATACTTCTGCAGCTATAGTTTGCTTTGTTCACCCAAGTTTTATTTCCAGGGCAAGTACCACTATTTTTAAAACTACCTCTGTCTGCTAAGACAGAAATGACCTGGCCTCACTTCTAATATGCTCATGAAACTTCACCCAGAAGCAGCATTCAACCATAGCAGAGCCAAATTACTGAAGTTCTCATTACTTTCTGTCTGGTGCAGAGTCATAGTTGATATATGAGGCCGTCACTCTCAGCATTGATTTGCAGAGCTCTCTGAATGTCTCTGAGCAGTTTGATTCCCTTAAAACATTTTTCCCTTCTCTCTACCATACATCATAAGTCAAATTGTCAAATCTTATTTCAATTTCTCTGCTACATTTAAAATATTCAGCAGACAAATCATTATGTTTTAGTTATGCATCTTCTTGCCTTTAAAAAGAAAAAACAACCCAAATCATGGCAACTAAAAGAATACTAGAGAAACAGCTGATGCAGCAATAGAAGCTTCTCATGACTGCCATAATGGCAAATGTTAAAGAAAAATATTGCAGACATATTTTGCTGAAGTGTATTGGTTAAGCAAAGACTTTCTTGTGACCCATTGTAGGCATTGCTCACGTAAGCACTCTGGGGGTGAAGGTCAATGAATCTTTCACTGAACACTTTGTGCTCTCTAGGTCTCCTCTCTGAGTAGACTTACACAGAGTAATTGCATCATCTGCAGGTAAAACACACACAAAAGAATAAGCCTCTTATTTAAGATCCAGCATCTTAAAAAACACTGCTTTGCTGCATATATTCACTAACACAACATATTAAATCACAAAATCATTTTTTGACAAAAGTATAGCTTGTAAATTCACATAAATAATTACTGACTTAGTAAAAGTTCCTTCTAAAAGAAAGTGCATGGGTTTAATTCCACATAAAACAAGATGAATATTCTTCATGGGAGGTAAGGAAACTGCCCCCTCAGCATGTTTACCCAACTTGTGTGTGCCTGCACTACATCTTCAGTAGGTAATCAAATACAAGCATGCCTGTCAAAGGCCAGATGTGTTCAGCTGACAAACTGCTCTACTCAAGCAGGAAGGTAGCCAGCATTTTCATTTTCTTTTACCTACATCATACTGAAATAAAATCTGAAGAAAAGGAAAAAAAATCAGAACAAACTATCAACATAAATGTTGGCTAGCACTCATTACTAAAGCTGGCGTATGACGGTGCTCTAGCAACAAAGGCCCTAGGCAAACACACAAACCACAGGGTCTCCACATGTACTGCTTATAATCATTACCACACATTACTTTGATTAAAAGACTTTTTCCTTACAATTTTTGGTTACTGACAAAAAGGAGGATGGGGAAGATAAAGAGAAACTTACCTACAATTCTTGCCACCTGATGAGAAAAAAATGGCCTAAATAATATTTACTACTAATTTTAGTATGTCTAAATCTAAATTTAATTTCTTGTTATAAGTGGAATTATCTCCAGTTCAATTACTCCCTAAAGCACACTCTGGATAGGACCAAAAAGTCTTGCTTAAACAACCTCCTACTTCATCTGTCTTACCTAAAATTGCTCCATGAATATTCCATGCAATAAAGCAGAAGAAAGCTTAACATTTTTTCCCTCATTTTCAAATAATTCCTTTGGCTTTCTCCAGACAAAAAGCAATTCAAATACCAGTTACTCTACAGGAACTATCAGCTTTTTCACCAGTTCAGAATTGCTGATACGTATGCTTCATTTAAAAGAATCTGAAGTAGTAAGAAAGAATTCTCAACAACTGGGCCACTATACTTCATTCAGAAATATCAGTATGGTCAATAGGACTTTTACCAAGAGGTATTTAGAATCAGATCTTGAAATACTTTGCTTTTAGCAATACAGGATTCCTGGTGAATTTATTTTAAAACCAAAAAGAGTGCTGTATTATATCAAAGGCAAATGTGGGAGATCAGTTAATTTACTGAAAGGTCACTCACAAATTAGTTTTAGCAGAAAGCACTGAAAAACAAAGATGCTCAAAACAAACAAAACAGGAATTCTGAACCACCAAGTCCAGCTATGCCTGGACTTATAATTATGATGCCACCTTCAAGCCTACTATTTTATTTATTGCTTTCACAGACCTGAAGACTTCTAAATTCTATAACCTGCTTTTCTATCTCACACAGATGAGACTCACTTTCTCTGGGATTGGCTTTAACTGGTTCAGATCCTGACTCATCCCTTCACTTTCTGGTCTGTTGAGTGCTAATGCTGTGGCAAGGAAGAAGTAACTACGTGATTAATGGAGGCAAGAAAGGGAAATCAACAGTTAACTTACACAGTCATGGAGGTGAATGCCTCCAGTTCAGTCCGCTAGCCCAGTCCTGGCTGTGCCCCATCTCCTGCTTTACTCTCTCTGGGCTCTTGCAGCCCTGCAAGTGGAGAATGAGACATTTCCACTGGCTGACACTAGCAAAACACACACACACAAACACACTACCCTTTGGAGAATTAGGTTTCTCTACCGGCAATGTTTCACAGCTAGCTCAGTTTAGTGTAGCACCAACACTCTTCTATTCATTTCCATTTCTGGCATTGGTACCTGGGGTCCAGGCACATAACATTCACCAGTTAACACCCTCCCATCTCAGCCTGGCCTTACTAAAACTATGATTCAAAAATTCACAGTGTCATAAGAATTCAGATACAAATATACTGTTCTGCTAATTTACGGTCAGGTACACAACCTCAACAGCCAGGCCAGCAGCCAGGCCAGATGTTTGTTTACACAGCACAAACACAGTACAGGGCAACAGTCCAATATGTTTAACAAACTTTCAGTGCTTCATGACTGTACAGTCACCTATTAAAAAAAAGACTTAAAACCAAAGTTGAAGTGACAGCTACAATGGTGATTTGAGTACAGGCTCATATGGAAATGTACAGTGATAATTAATCCCTTGTGAGCAAAAGCTGTCTTAGCCCTATAACAAGATAATGGAAAACTGTCAATTCTGCTCTGCTATTATTTTTTGATAGTGATCTAATGTTTAATTATAATCATTTGGTAGCTGACTGGCACTTTTTATAATACCTGCCTTCACCTGAAACCTCTTGACATTCTTTTCTTATGTGAAAGCATTAGAAATATAAATGAAAAATGTGCTTTTAAACTGACTTTCACTTCATTGTTTGAGATTTAAAAATAAGATTGTGTGGACTATAACATGCTGTCTCTGCTATATCAAAATCATTGATCTTGTTTGCTAGAAACACACAAATCAATACAGCAAGTATAGATTGTAATAGACTAGAAATATAGAAGTAAACATTTGATTCATGAGAGGAAATAAGCAAATTCAGACAGCTCAAGGATTACTTTTTTGTGATAGAAATAATTTTAATGGCAGGGAGAACACATTCTTTCAATTGTTTACCAAGTACTGACTTCAACAGACTATTTTTCCCATAGAAATGACACTTTTCTGCTGTTTTTATACAACAGGCTGTATTTTCATGCTTCAAAATACCCAGCTTCAGTAAAAACACATTTTTCTGAAGCACCAACAAGAAAAGGAATGAGAATATGAGAAAATAAATAATTAGAAATAAAATAAAATCTGTAAAGAAGCTGGCATGGGTCTGGAGCTTCCTACAAAGAATGCTAAAAGGTAAGGAAGACTGAAATAACAGCTTGGAGGGAAAGAGTGTTTACCTGTTTTTCTCTTTAAGGAGTCAAATGCAGATTTGGTTTCTGTCCAAAAGGAGGGGGGGTAAAGACAAGGGAGTTATTCCAGCATTTTAAGTGAGTTTTGAATCGTTTGGAAAATGTATAGAACCTTAAGTTTGTCCTTTTTAATCACAAAAGCTCACTCATCCTGATCACAAATATAATTTCCTTTAAGAAACCTGTAAAGTATTCAAATACAGCATCAGTATGGCATTTACTTCACTTTCAAAATTTCCTTTTCTTTCTTCAATTGTTTAAATATACCACCCAAGGCATGCAAAAAGTTACAGAACAAATTTATTTTGTGGAGGTAACAAAAATTCAAGCTGTTACCATTCTAATTATTTTCTTGACATCCATCATCTACTGCTTCTCAATTATACCATATTTTTATATGCCTTCTCATCAAATGCATTTACATTGACTCATATGCTAAAAAAATAATAATTTCAATTTACTAAGTGATGTTGACTGACAGTACACACAAGTACTAAAAGACAGTACTGCATTTTTATTTATGCCTATAAACATCAGATATTTGATACAATATGTGATCTGTGGTTAAACACATATTGCCTTTCTTCATAAACAAATATACACAGAGGACTAAATGAATAAAATGGGAAGTATTTAATCAGGAAATGTCTCACGAGAATTACAAACATTGCTGGGAGAAAGGTATTTTTAGTGCATTTTTTTTATCTTAGGGTATGCTTTTTTTTCTTTGTGGCCACATTTGTACCATGTTCAGATTTCTTAGTGGAGGGAAAAGTTATTTATACTATAGTACAAGTTCCCAATGGTAAAATACTCTCTTCTAGAAAAGCTGAGAAAGTCAAGAAATGTCATTTTATCACTGAATTCACACCAACTATTTCCTTTTGTCTATTGTTTCCCATTTGCAAGTATTTGAGAAGGGAGGTAGATATACTAAGTATACACAGAGTATTTGTACACAAACTGTGCCTCCTTTACAGGCAGTACCTTTACAGATGTACAGGGGTTAGGACAAGGTTATGGAGTTACTACATCCTATGTTTTATATAAAGCTGTTATACAGAACTTGCCTCAAAAATAATTTAAAAAATTAAGCAGCATTCCTATGTGACGAGATCTACTAAGCAAAATGTTATGGTTTAGACAAATTGTAAATCCCTAACTGTAAGTATTATACTTCCAACAGCTACAACATTATAACTTGATTTGATTTTTTTAATTAAATAGGTTCATGTTTCATTGAGGAAGTTCACAAGTTCATTTTAAGTGACTACAAATAGCAAACTGTTAGTTTCTCACTTAGTAGTGTTGAAACTAGTAGTTAAAGGATCGGAAATAGCTGGAATTGCTCTTTCATAAAATGTCTGAGATACCTGGGTCTACAACGAAGTCCAGCCAGCACTCTACTCTGCCTTGGTCTAAAGGAATGGTATCTCACAGTAGTAAGGCTAGCTTAGTATTTCCCATGTTCAGTATCAAGTTTTATCTCTATAATCAAGCAGTGCATAAAAAATCATTAGTAAGCATGTTATAACTGCATAGAACCTTGATAACATAACTCAAAACTTGAAATACTTGGCTAAATCTAACAGCAACTGGCAGTAGTATAAACTAGGATATTAAGTATTTTTTTCCTCCAGCTCTTTTTTCGTGATTTCTGACTACATTTTAAGTAGTCACAATTCTTCACACCCTACCTCCTAAAACATAATTTATCAGAGCTCTCTTTCACTAAAAAAATCTGAGGCAGGGAGAGGTTACCCTCTCTAGTTTAAGGGGCGAAAAAAGCAAAATTCCCTAATATGTCACCAAAAAAAGCACAAAACATACATTCATAATACAAACCAACCCAGTCATGCCTTATGGAGATCTGACAAACTTAAGGAAGAATATCAACACGGGAGCATTTGCAATCACTGATTCAGAAGAAGCTGATTGGCCTGCATCCATACAGCACACCAACACTTTAAAATAAACATTATATAGTGGAAACTGTAAAAGAAAAAACTGCTGATATATAAACAGTGTCCAGCAGAGGGTCAATGTATTTGCTCTTGGAAATTCCCACAAGCTAGCTACAGAAAACTGCAGATCTCATCCCCATGAGGACAGTGCAAAGATTTTTTGGCCACTCTTCAGTTCAATAAAAAGACATAACAGGTATGTTTGAAAGGAATTTTGGTCAGGCACAGTTTAATTACACTGACATCATATAATCCTTTGTTCTATCAGACTGACTTGTGGAAGAACTGAGGGTTGCAATCATTTCTTCAGTCTTGAACCACATGAATCAGACATCCATGTTTCACTGGAGCTACTGACCCCTGCATGGATGCAGCCAGAAGCTGGACCAGATGCAGATGGCTACGGCTGCTGAGGCAAAACTCAGCTAACGCCAGAAAATTGTGGAAATCAATCAGAACAGTAGAGGATTACTTCAATACTTCAGCTTGCCAGTGCTAACAAAACTATAGCAATAAGAGCATGGAGCCTTGCTCTGAGGTAGAGCAATCAAGACACACTGCCATGGCTTCTATGCAGGCAAACTTAGTAGGTGCAGGGGCCAGGTGAAATCAACGCAGAGAATACTGGCCCTGTTACTGAGCTGGTGAAACAGATTCTAACAGGACAGAAGGAAACTCTTCCCCTTCTTGGAGTAAATACATGGTTGGTCTTTTACAAAAACTCGGAAGTAAATTTAAAGAGAAATCCCCAGAAAAAGTCTAAGTTTCAATCAAGTGATGAAAGTGTGCAGAAGTGTTCTGGGTAGAAATAGACTGCATTTCTTTTCATACAAGATCACACCTCAGGGTCTCATTAATTCTTGAGAAACTCCTGTTCAAACAGAGAGTCATAAGTAATCACTACTTTTTTGTCTGTTCTCTTCCTGTAAAGAAATATGTAAGACAGTTCCAGTTATGCTCATGCTATGTTTACCAGAGAGTGTCACATCAGGACCAGATTACTCTAACGTAATCCAGCCAGACCACACAAGGCCAGCTAAAAGCGGAAGGCAGTGCAGAAAACAGCTGCTTGTTGAACTTTGCTGTATGCTGAGAAAATAATACAGCTTGCCTGTAGATTGGCCTCTAGCTATATATTGTTTCTCAGATGGCAATTACTGTTTAAAGTTCTACACAGGGCACCATTTGTTTACCAGCAAACATCCAGCTAACACTCTACTTAATAATCTTTGAAGAAAATGCATAAATTATCATGTGTTTTCTATAAAAAAACTTGATTCCAGAGCTCACTCCTCATCAGAAGGCAAAGCCTGCCAACTTTAGCAGACTAAGCTTGCAGTTTTTCTCCTCACATGGAGAATACTGGCTGCAGGACTTAATTATGAAAATTATTTAAGCATCATTGAGTGAGCAGGTCAAGATTTGCCTTGGGATGTGACATGAAGATGTAGCTTATTTTTCAAGAGGTGTCCACCATTTTTGCCTGTTCAATTTTAAAGAGAATAATCCCATATATTCCTCACTGAAGTTTCTTTCTCATTTCTAAGAAACATTTCCATTTCTATCAGGTCAAAAATCTACTTTTTAAAATCACCTGCATAAAATGACTGCAAAGACATAGATTTATGATAACACAAAGAATTTTCTCAGACAATTTGATTATCAGAAAGAACATCAAAAGACTACTTATCTCCAAATATGACCTCAGCTATAATTTTGTCAGTAAGCCACAAAAAATGAGGATACTGTATTTTTTCAACTTGCTGTATCTTCCTCTGACAGTCTAGAGTCTATTGAGAAATTCTGCATATTTACTTCCTTCTAGGAGGCCAAGATTTGCAAGTTTTAAATAAGCTTTTGTATAATTATTGAATATCCATTTATCAATCGATTTTGTGACTTCCTAATACAAAAGGCTTACATTTTCACAAATCCAAGACCCGCTACCACAATAACTAGAAAATAAATTACTTAAAGATTTTGAAGCATTTTAGCTGTTTTCACTTACTGGAAGAGAACATTTGACTCCATTCCAAATAAAACATTGTAGAGACAACATTCTTATCTCATCATGCAAGTAAGTAACAAACTAGTCTTATCTGAAGGCGTAAAATTAAATTGTGCATGGGGGAAAATCTTATTTTTAAAATGTTCCATCATTGCAAAACAAAAAAGGTCTAGATCAAGACCATCCATAGTATTTTTATGACTATAAACCCCACAGAAATATTTTTTTGCAGTTCCCCACTGTACAAGACCACCACCTCCTACTCTTCCTCCAGGAATACATGCCATGATGGAGTGAAAGCTGGAAACAAGTACACACACACACACACAGAGAAAGAAACCACCTTTCTTCTCATCAGTAGCCACTCCTTTCACCAGTACCTAAACTAAAATCTTTAAATCCTAGAGAACAATTTAAGGAGTGTGTCCTAGCTACTTCTGCTGTGAAATTTTGGTAAAGAATTACCAAGAGAGGACGACATTCCCAAATCTTTCTGAAGAAGCTAGTAAGTCAAAACTTCAGCTTCACAGTGAGTAGCATACAGCTTCTGACCTGTATGTCTTTTTTATAGAGAAAAGTAACAAAAGCATTGTCAAACTCAAAGTCACATGAAAATTCAAGCAAGCATAATGAAGTCAACTCTAGTAAGACACACTACTGATAATCTGTTGGAGGGAGAAAAATACTGTCTGCCATAATAGCTTTTAAAACAGAAGACAATATTTTCCACACACTGATTAGTTCAAATAATTCCTTTTGTTTTCTTCAACTTGACAATAAATGAAAAGAGCTCAGCTCTCTTTCATCACAGAAATAGAATAACGAAGACTTTAGTCCTGACTCTTAAAAATCCCCAGAAGTTTGCCACTCTACATCTATAAACAATTTCTCTTACAGCAAGAATACGTGGTTTTTGCCAAGTGAAGATGCAATACACTTAGCCAAGATGAGGGCAACAATACAGTGAAATAAATATTGTCTGTATTGAGATAAAAAGTTCATGTTCATCCCAATGTCTTACCAAACTGCTGTAGTTTAGCCTAGTCTTTTGTTAGTGCTTGGGCAAATGAATGAAGTCATCATTGCCTACAAAGACTCTCACTAAAGTATTGAATAGCACAAGGTCAAGAATCTACCCCTGTGAGTCAGACATGAAAAAATCATGTACAGGGAATATTCTCATTTTCAATGAATGATGTGATAACTGTAAAATTCCACAAGGCTTTTAGTTAGCATGTGATATACTTTTTTCTTCATTTACATGACCAAAAAGATAAAACGTGGTTTAACAGCAATATTATCCTTCTCCACCAAACATGTAAACTCATCAATAAAACCCTATAAATAGTTTATCAAGGATTTATTTTTGATAAGGTCATAGAGTCACAGAATCATTTAGACTGAAAAAGACATGGAAAATCGAGTCCTACCATAAACCTAGCACTTCCAAGTCCTTAAGAGCCACATTTACACATAGTTTAAACAACCCCTGGATGGGGACTCCAGCACCAGGCAGCCTGTTCTAATGCTTGACAGTTCTTTCCACAAAAAGAAAATTCCTAATATACAACCTAACCCTTCCTTCACATGAGGCTGTTTCCTCTTGTCCAACCACTTGTTACTTGGAAGAGACCGACATGCCAATCAGATCCCCCCTGTGCCACCTTTTCTACAGACTAAATCAGTTAAGACTCACTTGGTAAGATTTGATTTTCACCCATATATTGCCTTTATTGAGAATATTTTCTATTTGACAGTGACATTATCGTCAGGACAAAGTGGAAAATAAGTGATGCATCCTGAACCTTTTATTGTAATTATTGATTGATCATCTTTATGGTGAGAAAAAGATAGTGTGGCATTAAAATAAAGCAAATATTAAAAATAACTAAAAAAAACCCTAAACAAACCAACTCCCACAACACATTTTTTATACTAAATACACTAAAAAAAGAACAGCAAAAATAGAGACTGGTGCTAGGTATTATTCACTTGTTTTATAAATATAACTGCTAATATTTTAACCAACAGCTCTATATTCTCACCTAAAGACCTGCTTTATGTAGCAGGGCATGTACATGATTCCTGTGAAAGGACAAAAATAATTTCATTGTTCACTTTCCCACATAAAAATCAAATGCAGATCATTTCCACCTATTGACCATAAAATCCACGTTATTAATCGCTATTGCCTCCTTGCTAGCAACCATTATAGTTTGTTTCTAGAAAGTATAGAGCTGCAGTTCCCAATGCTCTCCACTGCAATCAGCAAAGCTATCTGAATTTGCTAGTTAAGTGATTTTCACATAGTATGGAGAGAGCAAAGAAACATAGAAAAATGAGAAGTGTGCATTATATGGTTTAAGATTCACAGTGATTGCTACAATTACATACACCATTTTATATCCATCCTGTTTAACACCATTATCTATTTAAAAGATTTCTATGTGTTTGAAACACATAAGATTTAATTTTCCTCTGTTAGAGAATTTTAATTCTTGTTTTTATGAATGTGAGTTGACATGGAGAATTCCAGCAGCAGGCTCACAGATCATCAGGTTACTTTTGATAAACAGGATTAACAAATCCTCATTTAAGGACAGCTATTTCAGGTCTAAACAAATGTGGATGTGCAAGCACAATAACATGTTTCTGACCAGCCCACACCAGATTCTTTGTGAAAATGGGTAGTAAATACACAGAGAGAGAGAGGGATCTTTCCACCAATATATCCATTCCAGCACCCACCTACCTCTGCTTTAGGAATTTCCTGAGCCAGAGGCTGTATTCATTTTAAAACTGACAGTGACTTGTTTTTCAAATCAGCAGACCAGCAGTCACACCAGTCTAAGACATGACAAATCTGATGTTACCTTCTCCCCTCAGGCCTTACCTTTTGATCTCTGCCTTCTTACAGACAACACTACTACAGCAACACAGCACTAGAAACACAGGATGAAACGGCTCCTGCAGCTCCACCCAACTTACCAAAGACTGATGAAGTAGAAATATCAGAGCAGCCAGATGGTACCACTGATGAGGGAGAATATTCCGAAGTCCAAGGTAACAGCTGTCAAGGCAAACCTGCCAACTCAAAACTTGTCTGTAGCTACCCAGCATCTTGGATCCAATGCATATGGACCAAAAATAAATAAAAATCACTAAATGAAAACCTTTACTTGTCCTTTTCTATTCCTTCTCTTTCTTTCCCCTCACTCCCCTCCAGCTTTTCCTCTATCTTCCTATCTACAACAGGGAAAGTGAGGATCAGGGCTCAGTCTCAAGAATAAGTTGCCATTTATTCTGTACCATGCCAATCCAAAATATTTTTAATTTAGTAAAAATTTTCTATAGCATCATAGAACATAGATCAGAATCTCATGAATCTCTTTGTCTGCTTGGTATAGCAACAAAACCAGTGAAAATCTCAAAATTTAAAACACTAGGTGTTTGAATCCTTTTTTAAAGGGCTTCATTAAAACCATTTGCCATCAGATCCAAAGCTTGTTTACGATGAAAATGAATAAAATCCAACTGGAACACTGGCCCTTTTTTCATTGATCTGATATCTCCCAACCTGAAGCTAACTGGGAGAATAGGAAAACACCACCCAACCCTTTACTTCTGCCTTTCTTGCTTCTTTCCTCTAGACAGGTCAAGCAGTCTCTTGGTTTTCTACTCTCACCTTAAGAACAGTTACTATTTTCTGTATTTAAATAGAAAGGAAAAAAAATGGGTTGAGTCAAACATACAAGAGCTTATTTTTTAAGGTTCAAGGCTCAGGAAACAGCAATCTTTTAAATTATAATAGTATTTTAAAAAAACCCCAATCATTGCATTAATATGATTAGATCACAATATACTGACCTAGTTCAGCTTAATTTATTTGATGGTAACAGGCTGTTAGACAAACCAGAGCTTTGATGTGAACTAGTTCTAGCCTTTTCAAACAGTTTAGTAAGAGAACAGGAAGCAACAGAGCCTCCGTTAACAAAGCCGTTTCTAAAGACTACATTTTAACACCAGTCATGTTATTCTAAACAGTCCAAATTGGCCTGCAAAAGCTTGATATGACCCCTTTTTAATAGAGACAAATGGGTTTGAAAATAATCTATCAAAATGGATTGTGTTTAGTCAAAAACAAAAAAAAAAACCACTATCAACAACAACATCCCTTTAAAGAAAGCCAAAAAAGTCTGGCAGCTTTTAATTCACGCACAGCAACCTACTGCATCTGGCTTTCCAAGGGTAATCCCAACCCTATAATTACCCAGCAGTCACAACTAGTTTTCCTAACAAAGCTGAGCCTACACAGAAATACCAGTTACAATAAGGATGCATTGAAATTATTCTTCCCTGTGTTTTCTAATGCTTAAAAAAGGAAATTTCAGATAAATGCCAAAAGCAATTTCATCCTAGATCATGTCACACATGATCAGCATTTCCTGTTTTCTAGCTCAGCTTCCACCAAAGGCAATTACACTTGTTCAATTATAAGAAAAAAAGAGTCCCATTAAATCTTACATCACATCTGTAACATACTTTTTAAAGGGCAGAAATAACTCCACTGCAACCATAAAATTCATGAAGGATTTTGCTGAAAATTTCTACATCATGTCATGTGTGAATACAACTACTGTCTTCACAAACGCAGCAGGGTGATAGCAAATCACGCTTAAAAATAAATTGATTATTTCTTATATTCTTGTTTTATCTCCATGCACTGGTTTCTTGACACACACAGAGTAGCACTATCCAAAACACAGACAGCGGTTACAAATACCACTAATATTGTTTACTTTATGGATTTTCTGTTAATCCAGTAACACTGCAAGAAGAGAAAATAAACACTGCAGTGAAATGTCTTCTTTATTTTATTTTGCATCTTATTAAAAAAAAAATATGTTCAAGTGACCTTTGGATTGCCTCTTCTGCTCTCTTCAAATCTCCCTAGCCTGTAGAAGATGCCCCTCCCTACCGACATGCTCTGCTAGAAACAATGCTCTCTCCTGTAGCCAGAGATTTCCACAGGATGCAGTTCTGCAAGTGTGGAACTACCAGGCCCATTCCAACAGACCAATGAGAAAGTCATTCAGATCCAAAGAGAAGGACAGACCTTTCCTAAAACAACAGCAATACTAAAGCTGTTCATGAAGTTTTTAAGTATCACAATGGCTCTCCTTCTTTTCTGTGAAGAAGATGGTGCATTTCAGTTAGGGAAAAAAAACAGCATTAATTTGAAGTCCTCAGGAATTCCTCTGTAATAAACACACCATTCAAAGAATATCAGTTTGTTATCCTAGCCGTGGCTCTACATGTGTGCAAGACACAAATGCTGGAAAACTATCAAAATTACTTCAAAAGACTTAATTATTCATCTCACTGTCACTAACTAATTAAAATTTAAATTCACCATTTGCTTGGAAATAAGCAAAAAATAAAGATTCTTATTTATATTTAAATCTAACAATCTTTTTCAGTTCAGACACTGACAGTTCCTCATAACTGAGGGTGTTCCAGAAATTCCCAAAAGCACTCATTTATTAACACAATTTTATTCAAAGTATTTTGGTGCAATCCAAAATTTTTTAGGTTAGGTAAGGTGCTGGCAACAGATGTTGAAGCCTAAACTACTAGACATCAGACAAGGGATCTGTCTCACATTGGAAGATATAAAAGGTAATTGCTTCTTTTAACTCACCAACTACTAGGAATACATATGAAGTAAGTTTTCCTGGGCAAAGTCCATTAATACAAATAACTGCACAATCAAATGGTATCTTTTAAATCACATGATAGCTGTGAATGGATGAACCATAGCTCAACATTTTTAATTTACAATGTACTCTCTATCCCTTCTGCTTTTGCATATAAGCCTTCAAACTTATTTCCCAATTATTCAGTCATAGAACCACAAAGCCCTCAAAAACTGAAATGTTCAAGAGTTAATTTGGGGAATGTTTCAGCCTCAGAATGAAGCAGCAAATGAGTACATTTTCATCTGCTGCTTTTCCTTTCTCAAAAGATATCAATGATGGCTTCCCTGGCAACAAGGCACAAACACACAACATCACTGGTTCAAGCAGCTAATCAAGGACAGATGTCTCAAGAGAGCATCAAAGCAGCCTTCTGCATTTCCAAGCATGTCTTACTTTTCTACAAATAAAAATATCCCTAAAGCCAGGAAATCCAGCTGAATTCTCAAAGTAAAGACATGATTTTTTTTTCCAGTGCATCTTTCTATACTTTAATTACAGGTTCCCTGCCAGTTTAAATAAAGGAGCAGAAACATTTGCCACAGCCATATGGAAGCATCAAAGAAAAGTGTTTTCTTGGGAAATACTTCTAAAGTAGTTTTCATCCTAACTTCCAAAGTACTCCAGCATTCCTTTATGATGCTGAGTGTCTTAACTTATAATAAACACATCAATAACACTTTGAAACAGATTTCAGAGTATCCTGGCATAAAGTCAAGCTTCATTAAAGGTCTCCTCTCAGGGTTTCAAAGATCACAGACTCTCATGTCCCCTTCTGTAGAACCTATATGTGCACAAGTCTTGTGTGATCTCTAAGATTTCAGTTTCATTTTCCCTAGAAAATGCATCTACATTAATAAAACCCCAGGCAATCCTGATTTCAGTTACCTTTCTTTTGCATAACAGCATATGTCTGTTACATATGTGAAACAGCTTATTGAACAGATTATTGAAAACTTTTTACAGCATATGACTACAGTGCAACATTAATTAGTAACACTTTAATAATAGCAGTGCTAATTAATTCTTCCTAACCTATAGCAAAACAGCATGTGCAATGCTGTTAGTGTTACCATTCCATGGTGTACTTTTCACACTGAACATACATTGTGCTGATCATAATTCCAACATAACATCTCCTAGAACACAGAAGAGCTAAGACGGATATGTGGAGGCAGATTGATTTACCAAGACAGAATGACACGTGAGTGTATGCAGGCAGCTTCTGGCAACAAATCAGTGTCGGAAAAATTCAAGTTTTTTTCCCTGTTTGCTTTTAAGAAGCAATGAGTACATTGACATCCTGTCCCAAATTCCATTAAATTAATGATGGGACTCTCAATCTACTCAAATCTCAACATTCAAGGCTAAACACAAGGTCACAGGGTCAGAATGGACACCCAAGTCAAACAGCATATATATACACATGATCCCCATACAGATCTGCAATCTGGACCACAAAAGTAGATCACCATCACTACGCAAAATTATCTTTCAGCCTTAAAAATCTTTCAGGCTAATCTATATAATTCTGGATATAAAATCTCTTGATTTTCTTTCGCATAGACCCAGTTATAAAATCAGTGTTAGTGAAAGGAAAGCAAAATTGACTATTTAAAAAAAGCTAGCTAGTTTTCAAAAAGAACAAGTGAACACTGGAGGATCCCATGGCCAGATCTTTTACCATATCTTTTTTCCTAAGAATTCAGCTTTACTTGGAACAATAAATCAGTCACTTTGCCTCACTATTCTAATTTCCACAACTGATCATTACCTGTATTTAATCAACATCGTTTGCTGTCGTGAGTTAGAAGAGTCACCTGCCTTCCCTCTTGAAGGTACTCCAAATTCTCAGCACAATTTTGATTCTAAAAAGTGGACTCAGAGTTTCTCATTTGCTAGTAGTAGCACCATAACAAGTAGTCAAATGTTGTTAGTCTAAAAGAGTGTTTTTCTGCCGTAAAGAACTAAGACATCTAACAGCTCCCCACTGAAATGGCAGAAGATGTAAAACAGCTACCCACTGAAAAGATGAGACACCAGGAGAAAACTTGCCAAGCTGCAAATACACCCCTTAATTCATATTGCTACATGTAAAAAATCATTTCATGAGACCCAATGAGATTTCTAATCACTAAGAATATTAATTATAGAATTATCATCAGACAATCAAGCACTCCCTACTTAATCCTAGCTCAAGTAAATATCAATTGCCATTGAATGACAGCATGTAACACACTCCTACCTTCACATCTTGGAAAGCTGACTGTGAGAACTTTGGAGCAAAACAGTTCAGGAGAAGGCAGCAGATAAATACAAATTACTGTTATTATGCGCTTGTTTGACCCAACAAGCTGGATGTAACAAGCTTCATCTTATTTCTGCCTATGCACCATTCCTCCCCTCCACCACAGCAATGCCAAAATAGAGTCCAAAGAAATCTCAAATTGCACACTGAAAACAGAACTCCAGTCAAAAGGGTATCAGCATGATTAAAACCATATAGTGACATATATTCACAACTTCCCGCTTCTCCAATGTGTACAGGCTAATGATAGCAAAATAATTAATATAGAATATGATGAACTACAAAAATCAGTAGGAACTCACCAAGCTCTCATTACCTCCTTTCTCACATTAAACACATTCACTTAAATTTCTAGAAATACCTGTATGCTTGTCCCCAAAAACCACCAAGAGATGCCCTGACAAGAAACAGTGGTGCTCAAACGTTGTCTCAGACCTAACCAGAAAACACCACATTCCCTTATAAGAAGGCTTGTTTTTCTCTTTCTGTGCCTTTCTTATGAGTCTTCACATTCCTCTCATCCATCTCATCTAGAGATTGAATAAACAGAAAATTAAATTTCCAAATGTAATTTCTTGTGAATCTACAACAATCAGATAGTAGTAAAAAGAGTTACTAGAAGTCGTACAATTCTGGATCTGCTAAACTCAGCTGCTCACTTTGCTTATACCATGGACAGGGCTGCCAGCATAAATTTTATTTATTCTGCTGTCTGTAGTGCAATTCCTCTATTTGAAGATAAAAACTTCAAAGAAATACAGCTGGCAGCACCATGCTTGGAAAGTAGATGTGTATATACCTACTCCTCTTCCAAACCATAGGCTACTTCATGGTCACAAACCTCCTCTGCTGCAGATACTCCTCTGCTGCGGATACTCCAGCTCTTTCAGTTTGCTTTTCTAGCAATCTCTACCAATGGATCACAGTTTCTTCCAGAGCACAAAGCTACCAGACACATCTCTATTTATTTTGCACTGTATTTCTGTATTTACACAATTTGTGCGGTTATGGAGAGTTATCATCTCTCTGGACTTGTACCCAGATACAGATTCGCTTTTAGCTCCAATCCAAGAGAACGCACTATGATTTATTATCTACTGATACCACCAGCAACATCCAGGGCCATTATGAGACATCAGAACTCTACCTAAATTCAGCTGCTTCCAAGAATATGCAACCTTGCAAATAAGAACCATTAATGTTGTACAACATCCTGCTGTTACTGAGTACTTTTTGTTTACACATTCTTATTTTCTAATTTTTGCCATGCCAAGATATTACACAGACACTTTAATAATATATAAGAAGCGTATCCATTAACATCATCATTAAGTCAAGTAGTTTTTTTGGTAGCTGTGTAAAGTTAAAGTTAACCAGGAAAAGGTATTTTTCAAAACCACAGTTAACACAATTAACCCAAATTGCTTCTATTTTTCATACCTTGTGGTTCATTCATGCTGAAGATGAGGGTACAAATCTTGCTGTGATTCTCAGCAACCACTGTTAATTCATTTCAAGCATATTGTTTTTATAGGAGACAGTTAAATGCACTTATTCCTGATTTAACTATCAGGTATAAGGATGGTAAGACAACAAGCTGAATTCCCTTCTTGGTCATTCCTGCCATCACTCAGCTCTAGAGTCAGCCTAGGCACATCACTCAGGCAATTGAACAAATTTTGGTCCTGAGTAAGCTGACAGAATGGGGGCAAACTGATGAAGTACTGCACTAAACTTCATCACTGGAGCTTTTCAGAACTATGGCTTTCCAATCAAATGAACTGGAACTTACATTAGAAATTACCATCTGACTGTCTGATATGTCTAAAAGGATAGTTTAAAAGGAAAAAAAAGCTAGGGAATGAGAAACAATTATCTTGTATAATTAGGGCAGCAAATTATGTTGGACTCATATCTGTCATTGATCCAAATCCACTAGAAAAATTCCAACACCATCATCATATTCTCACAAGCTGCTTCTTAGCTAGTATATATTTTTTTTATAAAACTTCAGACTGTACTTCACTTTTTAATAGGCAAAAAAATAGTCAATACATGCAACATTAATTACAAAACCTAGGTTCAGATTTATGCCATTTAAATTATCAGGTTCATGGACATTGTCTCAGGTTAAAAGAAACCCCAGAAATATAAAAATACAAAAAAAAAAGTTGGAAGTTTAAAAGTAAAGCTAGCAATTCTATGCTATTGCAACAGCTTCTCACTATCAGTCAGGTCATGGAATTTTACTCATACTCATAAAGTACAAAAGCAAACATGATTCTTTCAGAAGATTAGACAGCACAAATGCGCCTCGTGCAAGCTGCTGTTTAAAATGTTGATATTTTAATTTGAGAATCAGCTTAAAGGCTGAAATTACTACAAAATGAGAAACATGTCAGCATTACTTGGTCTACATAATTTCTGCATAGCAGAAAACACTGATGTCACAGACAACATGTGCACCCTTCTCTACTATCTTCCCAGACTAAAGACCCAAACAAGCATAGTAATTTTCACCCACAACACTGAATGGATGCTGACAAAGCAGAGGTTAGCACTTCACCATTTCTATCTTGACTAGGAGCAACACTTCACCACATCCTATGTATTTACATGATGAAACTCTGACTTCAATGACTTTGTGATGCATAAAAATACCCTTCAAAGAGTGGGCACCCAATCCACTTTCCTCTGAAAATTGAATGGAAACTTAGCCTTGATGGTAATAGAAGAAGAGAGAAGATGAATTTTATATTTGTGAGTACAGGCAAAGCACAAGGTTTGTTGACAGACTGAAGAATATTCTTGTGGAATGTGAGAAGTAAGAAAGCTTTAATACTGCAGATTTCTATTTTAAACAAGAGAAATACTGCCAGATTTCCAAAAGTGGTTATAAAAACTTTAATAACAGCTCACAATTACTTTAAATTCAGAAGGGAGATAAGCTCAAATCCATTATCTGCAGTATCTATGACATTAGGGACACATTTCCACGAACACATTTAAAATTTCAAAAAGCCCATATATTTTCAAAGGATCCGTAAGAAGAAATACAATTTATTGGTGATTACAGACATGAAAAAAGTCTAGTCAACATTTATATAATCAGGAGGAAAGAAGGAGGAAAAAAATTAAACCACCTAGGCAAATTAGATGATTTCCTAAAGGGAATATTCCTCGATCTGACTCTGCCTACATCTAAGTTACCTGGGGACAGCATGGGAACTTCCAGTGTAGCTGTGTAAGGAGAGGCAAGCAAGAATGGTATGGCAAACCATCCTGGCAGAGTTCTTGCACCTTGCTTGCATGATCTGCTGCCAGCCACTATTGCAGAACATCCATAAGCACTGTCATGTAGTGTCATGAAACTATTTGAGACAGCCTTTGTCAGCTGCAGGTTGCTGTGGCACAAGCTAAGTGATCTCAGGCCAGCTGACAGCGCACCAGTGCTACAACCACATTGTGACAGCTGCTCACCCATAGGAAAATACAGGATCAATTCAATAATAATATTGACTCAGTACCATGGTCTAATTGCTTCTTTCTCCATCTTATGTTTACAACAAACTTAGGAGTAGTTTTAATGAAATAGAACATGATACACCACAATTACTGTTAAAGCAAAAAGATATACCCATATCTTGGGGAACAGGGAGAGAACACACTTTTCAGGACTGAATTCCATGCACGTAGGTATCATTTCATTGACACCCACTGAAATGCCTACATGAGACAGAACTTGTTGCACCCTCAATTGATACTTCACCTGGAATGGCTGTTCATCTCTACAGCATACCTTAGACAGATATTATCCTCATTTTCAGAGAGACTCTGAAGTAGCTCGGAATATGGGAAGTCAACAATAGCACCACAAATACATGGTTCCCCATCCTGTATTCCAAGAACACCCTATATTCCAAGAGCATGGTATTTTTCAACTGACTATCAATCCACCACCATGTCATTCTGAAAGAAAAATAGTTTTTGTGCCTTTTCATTTATTAAACATGTTGAACAATTCTCAGAGCTGATTAATAATCCTTCCACACAAATTCCTAGCTCTGCCACAGCCAAAACAAACAAAAAATGCTTTAAGTAACCCCACTGCAGGTCATCCTAAAGACAAGGATAAACCAGTTTGCTGCCAAAAGCATTATAAACAGGTATCAGGCTTATCCTCCTCAATTAGAGGCTTTTAAAATTGCTGATAGAGGATGCAAATGGTTCTCATTTACTACTCAGATTTTTATTAAACATCTCCATGACCTTGTTTCATGCTGGCTTTTCCTAAACATAAAGGTGCCTCACCCCACACATTTTTTTGCATGTACTCCAATTGCTACAACCACTAAAGCTTTTTATCATTACTGCTTCCAGTTCATTTCCATAAGGGTGTCAGAAAACAGACAACAGACTGATGTACATCACATGTCAGAGACCACTGGCTTTTTAAAAAGTGTGTTGTGTGGATATGCTCTGAGCATAATTAGGCAAATTAATGGTAATTAATGGTAATAATCCTGGCCACCTGGGTTCTTTCAGTTCTACACTAAAATATAAAATTTAAAGAAATTAGAAAAAAAAAAGAAATAAATGTTTCAAAACCCAAACTGTTGCAAAATAACCTACACTACCCTGCCATTTATTTCTCTAAACTGTTTTCTGCCATCTCATTACTTTCAGCTTAGCCCAACAGAAGAAGCATAAAGTGAACAAGAAGTATACAACTTTCCCTTCACACACAGCCCCCCATGCTGGCTTGCTCCAGTCAGCAACTTTTCTATCAGCTTATGCTTTTCAATCTGGGCTGAATTAACTTCCTTAAAAATTAGTCTTTCTGCTTCCCTTCACTCTTCAAGAAAAAAGCTTGCTTTCCTATGACACAACACCAAATTATTACAAATTCTACCCAACCACTCCTTGTAATATATTCTTGCTTTACAACTCTTCTACTTCATTTTCTACACCTGGTACTTGTTATACAGTTTGTAAAAAAGATGGTACATGCAACTAAATGAGGGGGCCCCAATTATACCATAAGTTCAATTTGAAATACTGAAGTCTTATAATTTTACTTTCACTGTAACAAGCTTTGTTAGCAAAAGCTTACATTTTAATCATAATCATGTACTTTAATTTAAAATCTGATAGAATGTTTGAAGCCTTGTTTCATGGCCTGGTATAATATCCTTTTGGTCTTCAAGGTAACTACTGTGACTGAAAATTAAGATAATTGCTATGGAAGATTATCTCCCAAAATTATAATTCAATGGGGAAATAACAGAAAATCACTAAACCTGAAAAATCACCTTAGACAAAAATAACTTCCTGTAGTGACTCAACTTTCATTTGGCAAAGTAAAGAGGGAGGAGTCTTATCAGACTATCACCCTTATTCTAGAGTATTGCTGCAATATTTCTTCCTATTTGATTTAAAAAATTACTAATTTTCCCTAATCTCTATTCACACTATTGCTTCTAAAGCTGATGCACGGTGGTTGCCACTTCCTCTGCAATCTTGACTTCAAGAAACAACATTGAGCTCAACAAATATCATGAGAAATACAATGCAAATCCTAGCAGCAGTACAGAATGATTTCTGCAAAATTTAAAAGCTACAACCTAAGATGTAGGCTCTTAAAAACAACAGTGCATATTCCAGTTGTCTTTACACTTGCTCATTGTTCCACTGTAGAAACAAGCAGCAGACTGTGACTGCTACACTGTGTGGTAGGACAGACGTGGTTTGGTTCTGACTGCCCTACAGAACTCTTATGAAAAGGCAGCTATAGGAACACCTTCTATTAGCCTTAGTTTTCTTACAAATACTTGTCTGGTACACAAGAAAACTATAAAGAATTGTTGCTAAATCTTATTCAAGTTCTTCTTGAGGCTTATTGGAAGCACTACACAAGTGAAAAGCATTATTGCCATTTAACAGACGTTGAAATCACAGGCCAATTTAAATTTAAAATAAGGTCAACTTCAGATTTTCTACATACTCCTATGCTTTCAAGAGCAGCAGAACTGAAGCACAAACTAGTGCTTAGTTTTCTCCTAATACATTTAGCTTTACCCATTTCCTTTCAGTTTGTGGACTGCAGAGGCTGATCTTAGTTTATTCCCCTCTTGCTAGATGTGACAGCAACTCAGAATCAACAATACATGTTAGGCAAGTGATCATTCATGTTTTCTCAGTACAACTATGAACAACTATCAGAATGACTTCTGTTATGCTCCTGTGGAGTACACGGGAAAGAGAGTACAGGAAAATTCTCCTGGAACTATTTTGGCAGTAATTAACACAGTATTTCTAATGATTGCAAATCAGTTCTTCAGAGTTGTGTGACGTTTTCAATAGCTTAAAACCACACACACAGACAAATGCGTGTCCATACTCCCTTGTCCATACTCCCACCAAACTAAACCTTATCAACTAAATCAATAGCACTATAGGTAAAAAGATAATCACAAATCTCATGCAGTAGACTCAGTGATGGCAATAGTCAGAAAAACAGGGTCCGATATAGTTTGATGAGCAGGAATATATTCTTAAAACTCTAAAATAAAGAGTCAAAAAGATTAACAAACACAAATGTATGTTAAGCACCTAAGCTTAACCCATGCTGTTTCAGGTGTTCCTGTAAATTATAAGACTTTGGCATTTACAATAAAATGAACTATCAAAACTAAAAGATTTTTGCAAAATAGTTTCCCAGGCCATGACCAAAATAAATTTGTCAGTACTGGTCTTCAATTTACCATGAGACAGGGAAGCAATGTACATTAGCTTTGATTTACACAAAGAACAATGATGTATTAAACATGCACTTGCTTTTTTCCTGCCTCCAGGAAAAAAAACTTCACAGCCTCCCAATCACAGGGAAACCGAACAAGTGCATCCACAGTTAATTAGATTAGCAAGTCTAGCATCAGAAAGCAACCTTCACCTGTATGTCTTTAACAACTCTTAAGCTGCTCATAACTTCATTGTAATATTTCTTTTGACTTTCTTGAAACAAATCGATTTTAATATCCCTGATTCCAGGAATTAAGTTAACCAGTGACTCCTAAGTAAGAGTAACCTACTGAAAGCATTACTTAAGAATATCTTGACCAGGCAGATGTATCTTGTATTCCAAGGTCTTCCCAGAGAACACGGAGCCTATAAGATCTGAAGGAGCAATGTGAAGATGAAACACACTTTATCAGTCACATCATTAAATATCTCCTTCAACTTGCCCATAAAACAACACATAAATAAATTACCATAATTTAGTATTCAGGCTTTACAAAAGCCAAATGACACCGCTCAACTCCTAGTTCTCTTCTGCCTATGAAGATGCATACCAAAACGCTTTTAACAGTGAGATTTCTTTTAAACTGGTAGTAATACCTCTTATGTTGCAAAGAAATTCTTTCAAAGCATTGAGTGGAATAAAAAGTAAGTACAGAAAAGTTAGAATCACAAGTGAAAATATCTAAATTTTGATAGGATAAATAAACAAAGGGTTTTAAAGAGACTAGGACACTTTGCGTCTTGAGGGATGTTCCTCTGCATTTTATAGAGCCTCCTTACTACTTCTTAAGTGTAAAACAAAACCAACTACACCAACAGCCTAAAGAGACAATTGGCCTTCTGGTTAAAACTTTTTGTGGGCACAGAGATTGGTCTATAGCATCAAACCTGTATTCTTCTTTACTCTTATGTCAATATCACAAACCTCAAAAAAGTGAGACAAAAATAAACTAATGCGACATATAAAAATTGCACACAGGTTTCAAATACATACAGACACTTCTATTTGCCCTATCCTAGATTTACAGCTCTACAGTCATTCAGACATGGTTTTACTTTTTGACCTTTTTGTGTCAATTCTTAACTGACCTGAAAAGGAAAGAGTAGAACAGCACCTGAGCAGATCGTGGCGAGCAGTACATCCACCACCTGCATTATGAGGACTACTCACCTCCCACAAATACAGGTGTGTGACCTCTCCAGTGAACTAAAAGAATGCAGCACACCTACTTTCAAGGTACAATCTGTTCATAACAAAAAGGTGTCAAGATTGGAACTGCAGGAAAGATTGAAAATTTCAGAAAGCTAAAAATTCTTTGTCTAGTTGTTATCATCCCAGATGTGGTTAAAATACTGTCCAGAAATGAAATTTTGCACAACAGAAGAGTTAGGGAGACTGCTCTTTCAGGGTACCATCTTTGCTTTAGGTGTTGCCTTTTTCCCAACTTGGAAATGAAACTCGAGAGAATATTAGAAAGAAGGCAATATAAAAGAGAATCTTTAATGGAGGCTTCCAGGGCCAGTTATGGAAAGATGTCCACAAAAGCCCACCTCCACAGGGATGAGTACATATTTATAGGTTTTAGGAAAGCAGCATAATTGATAAAAAGCACCAATTAGGAGGAAAAGTGGTGATTCAATTTCTCCTCCAGGTCAAGCCCCTCCTCTGGAGCCCCCATTTAGCACTAGGCGTACTTTGTCAATGAAATGTATCTCAAAGAGTTTTTCTTGGCTTTGGTTCCCAGGAAGAACCAAGATAGTACTGGGGCCTTTAACCTCCCAGGGCTTGGAGCTCTGGAGTTTGTTTTGTCTTTCTGCTTAGGGGAAGGCTATGGAAAATTACAGGGAAAACTAGCCACCAATACAATAGGCTACAGAGCTACAAAAATATGTGTGAAAAATACAGAGAACATATAAAAGGTAAAAAAAGGCAAAACCCAAAATGGCATCCTATGGGGTTCCCTAAAATTTTCAATCCAGCATCCTTTCCCAAAAAGTTTATGAACAGTTTAATCAAAACATCCTCTAGAAAACGTCTTTCCAATAAAATTCTGGTTTAAGTTTAATAAATGGCCCTGTAAGTCTGCTTGTAGTAGTTCATTGACTGCCACTGGATTTTGTCTTACTGCTAGTTAGGGCAGAGGTGGCCTATACTTTATTATTCTTATAAATGTGAGGATCTGAAATTAGGAGATCGTTAAAATGGCTATCATACTAGCACACAACAGAATCTCTTTTATTTCTCATTATTGGAAAATAAATCTTCAAACTGTTTCCAAATGCACAAAAAGTGAATTCTGACACAGTATGAGTAGTTGCATTTCTATGTAAAACACCAAGCCTATCTTTGGTCTAAAAGAAGTCATCTTAGGCCTGATTCTTGCCAGTAGAGTCACTCACAGGTTTATGATAGGTACAGAGTTTATTCAATGTCTTTAAGAAGTTCACATTGTTCTGTCTGCTAGTATTAGAAGAACCATAAATGTATACAAAAATTTAATTTTTTTTATCCTACATCCATTAAATGTCTCAAAGGACTCCAGGCCACCTCCTCACACATGTAAGTAAAAGCTGAGGAATAAAAAGCAAGGACTGATTTTATCTCAAGGTTATGGAAACATCATTAAACCATAAAACCACGCTGTCAAAAATTTATCTTGACATTAGAAAATGTCTCAGTGGAGTTAAAGCCTTACCACGTAATTAGCTGCAGATAATTCTGTTTAATACTGAGGATCAGAATTTTAAAACAGTCACAACCTTGATAAATGGCACGTTAAATAAACTGAAGCTTGCAAAAAGCGATCAGATAACAAAAATGAGAAAATTCAACTCCAGCTCAAAGGACAGTTGGCACAAAAGCGAATTGTCTAGTAAGGACAGGCCAACACTGTCAGAAAGATAGGTGCATAACCCTTCTGAAACACCTCCCCATCCAGTACAGCTGGTATTTTCCAAAGATCTCATGCAAACTATAAACACATTGGGGTGAAATTCTGCCCCCATGGAAAGAAATGGCACAATTTTCTTTGATTTTCAGTGGGAAGTTTCCACAACTGCGCACTCAGGGGGATTCTCTGCCCATTAAGCATCACAGGCAAGTGAATAAAACTATAATTAATTTTCACAATGACAAGAGCAGTGGACAGTGGAGAAGGAGGACTGCTTAAAAGAGCTTCTGAGAAGCTCTTTTGACCTAAATCAGGTTGGAGATTTTCCAAGAACCATCTGGAATATAGTCACCTCACCACAGGATAATTTTTCTCTTTTGTCTGGCAGTCTGTTTATTTTCCTTCTTGAGAATGCAGCATCAAACAGAATAAAAAATGACCTTTGACTGGATCTTTTTGTGGCATGCAATGAAAGAACTGATCCACAAAAGTTCAATGTTCGAATAAGCACCTACTGAACTTGAAAGGAATGTTGGAAGTGATTGGGAAAACAAGATTACATCTTGAAGTTATGTATCTGTAGTATTTCTTTATTCTATTGACCACAGAGGGAAGTCATCACAGCTGGTCTTCTTTAGAGTTATACTACAGAGAAGAGACTGCAAAAGTCTTATCAGAGACTCTACAGTTCCCAAGTCCTAAATTTTACCTGCTGAGAATAAGCATCCCTACTCAGCTTTAAAAAAAAAAAAAAAAAATTGCATGGATATCCAGCTTATCTTCCAAAGAACATTCCATGGGAATGGCAGAAAACATCTGCTGCTATCTCCCTAGGGATGGGGAAATACCAAATTAATATTTTAATACAATATCACACTCATAACAAACTCGTTTGACAAGCAAATTAGGAAAGCTGTAAAATGCCACATGGAAAATTAGAGAGTGACAACAAGGTCTTACAAAGAGTTTGACAGTTGTGCTTGACTGAACTCTGAACAAGATACTAATTTTACTCATGCAAATCACGTGGCTGTTGACTGTTCTTTTTTCCCAACCACTCACCTGTCCAGTCAGATTCTCCTATCCCTTCTGCCAGTTTTTTTTAGTATTAATGATATCAAGTATGGGTACACTTGACAGGTCTATGGAATTTGCTCGCCATTTTCCCAGAGCAGACTATCACACAGACTAAGCAAAACCAGCAAAAGAAGGAAATGAGCCCTAGTTTAATGGACAAAAAAAACCCCAAACCAAAAAAAAACCAACTTAAAAACTCAGCACTTTGCACTACATGCAATACAGTAGGGAAAAATTCACAGTCAATTTATAAAAAATATCTTTCTGACACCAATGCTACAGTAGGGCAAATGTTGTCATTAACAGGAGCATTCCCAGTTCTCCAGTTAACAAAATATGAAGCTGGGAAGTCTTGGCTTTCACTCTGCCCTTGGTGGCCACTTACACCACCTTGGTAAAATACATGGGAGGGGAGAGGAGGTGCACATATGTGCACATGCTTGTGAATGTGTGCACATAAAAAAATTAAAAACCTTCTGCACTTTCTTCACCACTGTTTCAATGTGTTTAGTAGTCATCACACTGTTTCTGTAATGCCACATGGCCATTCCCCATCTTAAGCTTATTATTATGTAGAAGGCAAAAACGTTTGGAAAGAACTTCTTACAAGCTGCAACTCAGCTCAAACTGAGTAGGCAGTGATCATCTTCTGATAATCAGTTTTATCTTCAGCAGCACAAATTCTCTACACCAGATAACACAATGTGCATGTTTCAAGTGAAATGCATCTGACAAAGCTCAGGCCAAATCAGCATGCCAACACAAGACAATAAAACAGCTTGAGTGGAGATGAGGTAGTACTTAAAAGGTTTTATCTATGCACCTTTTTGAATGGGTCTATTTCAGACTGTGTGATTTTTCAATTAAAATTGCAACTTTGCATCACAGCAGTCTAATCACCAATTAAAATAGTCCAGAAAAACAACACAGTTGATTAAATTGCTCCTACTCCTGTCCACAACAAAAAAAAATTAAAAAAAAAAAAAAAACCAAAAAAAAAGTTTAACTCTGCAAACAGACTTCTTTTAAATGTTAAAAAAATAATTTATAGCATTTTTATTTAATTTATCCCAAAGAGGCTCTTTTTTTTAATTTATAGCAAAAAAAAACCAGTTATACTTAGGCTTACTTTATAAGAATACACTTACTAAAACAACCAAAACATAAATAAGTTAAGAGAAATCTTATGGCAGAATTTATCATTTAATTAGAAATCAAAAAATTAAGTGGAGTTAAAACTATGAGTACTCTTCATATAAAATATTTTTGCTTACATTTTTTGAATTTAGCTTCTTGAATTAAAAGTAATAAAATATCTACACCAAAAGCCAACAATATTTAGTTAGTAGCACAATGAACATTTTACATACTGTGGAATCTAATTTTAAATACTTTATATGTCACCTTTCAGAATAAATAATCCACAAGGCCTCTAGAAAAACCAGGTTGTAGGATACAGTACTATCACAAACACTAGCATATACTTTGTCTAAATGACAAAGTGGGATGGGAGGATATCTGCAAATATATTTCACTTTGCAGAAAAAATTTAGGCTGAAGAGTGATGTTATAAATTCTTCATTACTGTGAAAAAATTACTCAGGTTGATTGACTGAATTATATTTGAACTTTCTTAGTTTTTTTCCCAACCAACAACTTTAACATGATCATTTTGAAAAATGAAAAGAAAAAAATATCCTCCGGCTACTGCTTTAATTTTGAAGTGCTGCAATTATATTAAAGTTAAACTTCTGCTTAAATACTGACTGAATAAAAAAAAATAGTTTGAATTCACTTTGTCCTATATCACACTCTGAATGTATCTACTGAACTCCCACACAGAAATAAATCATGAACATGAGGAAAAGATAATTTATGAGTTGTCAAGCAACCAGATTTTAACACTTACTTTTGTGAAGATCTGAAAAAAGTCAATTGCAGGTGGCAATTGAGACTCATCCTGGATCTCAGTTTTCAAATACAGTTGCAAAGTCTGCGCAAGCTGCCTGAGGCCATCTTTCATTTCTTCACTTAACCGTTCAATGTCTTAATGGGAAAGGGGAAAAAAAAGTAGACCATGTCATAAACAGAACATTTCACCAACATTTTGAAAACATCCAATGGCAGCCATACAGTCCAGACATTTCCAGTCCAGGAATTAATCTTGACAGAGGGCAATTTTGACAGAGGGCAGACATTTCTCATTTTTTGTGACAGTTACCTCTCAACACACAGTAGAGTTTATCAGATTGCTATTGCCAAATCATATGAATGCGACAGCAAGTTAAAGATCAAAAGCCAATAGATAAAGCAGATGTAAGACATTATATACAAAAATTAGGCATCTCGGTTTGTAACATTAACCACATTAGAAATATGCTTGGAACTTTATGCAGCAGTACATACTTTTATAATGCATTCTCCATAGATGTGTCAGAACACTTTATGCTAGCAGATGAAACAGAAAAGTATTTATGAACAAAAGGAGTTTCATACAGACCAAGTGGTAAACAATGAATATGAAAGAACAATAAGTAAATATCACTTTATTATAAAGCAGCACTATTCATATTTTTCAGATAGAAACCCTGAAGCAGAAAGAATCACAGTGCCTCATTTTCTAATTAAGGGATTATGCACACACCAGGTCTCAACACGGAAAGTGAAACTGCTGCTGCCCCTGCCTGACTACCTGCTTCACACTTTTTCCCACCAGTTAGTACAAAATGGAGAATGTGAAGCAGAACATCTTCAAGTACCAGTCTATAACAAAAGGCAGAGATTTATGATGCACTACGAATCAATTCTATCTCAGCATAATGGTGAATTGTTATTTTATTATAAACATCTATAGATGCTCACAGCACTACCCAAATGAAATTAACAGTATGGATGTTTGCAGGTGATTTTGTAAGCATGAAGGAATGTAAATGTTAGAAACTCAGATATGTATTTCATAATGTACAGAAAATCTCCGGTACAGAAAAATACCATATCTGTGAGGACTGTGTCTTCAAGAGAAGCAGCAAACTTTTAGATGACTGAAACAATCAAGTTTAAAAAATATAAACGAAAAATTATAAACACACACTTGCATTTCTTATATAATACCCCTTTGGAAACAAAAATGTTTTTTCCTTCAAATGTAATTATTCAACACAACATGTGATTTACCTTAAGCAGTCTATAATACATTACAAAATGTATTATAACAAAGAGAGGAAGGCATGGTTTGTTTCACTATTGGCAAATATAACAACCCTAGACTAAAGAAGAGAAATCATATAAGAAGCATGTTACAAATGGACACTGTAGCTTAGGACAGATGTGAACATGAATACCAAAACCAACTGGAACTTCAGGGAGAATTGATAGAGATGGAAGCAGAATGCAATTATCCACACTGGAATCTGTCCAGGACATCAGAGCTAATGATCCAGAAAAAAAATCCCATGGTAACCTTAATGGAAAATGATCAAGACCTGGTTTACCAAGCACATTTTAAAAAAGGTCAAAAGCAAAATGAAATTAAATTTGTGTATGTTTGCAATTTTTGTTTTTAAGGAACTTTTTTCAATTGTTTAAGAAACTTGGTGTGAGAAACAAAATGCAACAAAAGGCCGATGAAAAAATTTCTAAATAAGGCATGGGGATTTAGTTATGTAACTCTGGTTCTCACACAAGTAAAGTAGCAAAATATCTGCCGCATAATACAGCACACAAACTATTTTCTTCATACTGAGTCTTAGTAAGTAAAAACAAAGATGATTTCTGAATTGCTGTAACATACAGAGAGCCCAGAGAACTAAGGAAGGAAGGAATTGTCTTAAGATAAATGAGAACTAGCAAAAGTAACAATGCTCACAGAGACCCCTCCTACTTAATCTGAGTTTCAGGACATATAAAGGAATTTCAAGGAAGTATGGAGATTGGAAAAGAACTTGATAAAGGGCTGGATGCCTCCACATGCTTTGTGGTTTTTAATGTATTATATATTTTAGCATAAAATTTTCTAAAAAGTGTATAAAATTTCATATACTTCTATTCAGTTCATATGCCTACCACACTAAAAACCAACCAACAGTATAAAGTAATGTTGGAAAGTAATAATGCAAAGCAAAATGAGACAGCATAATGTCAACAATAATTTTCAAAAATAAAATATTTTGGAATAACAAGTGGAGGGTAAAAACCCCAAAAAAAAGATTAAAAGAATATCAATGAGAATTCTGTCACATTTTTGATTAGTGTTGAAACATTATCTTCTATTACAAAGATGCTTCCTGAAAATGTTTTTGTTTCAGATTACAGCCTGTATTCCTAGTTCATGTGATTCTGTTCAAAGAAATCTTTTCTCCTATATACTTCGGCCTCTAATGCAAATGCATTTCTGATTCTCCTATAGCTCCCACTAAGTACACAAAGAAACAAAAGCTTTATCAACATCATTCATAAATTTTGCAGCAAACAGGGAAATTGTTATGAAATAACAGGAGCTTTTGGAACATACAGAGGCAGCAAAAAACATCACAGCTACTACAAGTTCTCACGCCAACCCAAAACACTTTTGGATTATTTTAACTCTAAAACCATAGAGACCATCTATTCACTCTAACAAGGAAGTCAGGAAAACAACACAAATAAAGAGTCAGCCAAAACTTTTACATAAGATTATGCATAGGCCATTTGTACTGTAGCCTGAAGTATAAAATTCAGCTAATGTTTAATGTCCTAAACACCTGGTGCTGTGCAGTTAAGAAGATTCCACAGGAATTGTTATTAAGACTCAGAGTAAGTACAGATGAAACACTACATGTGGATCCCTCATTTGTCTTCTCCTAGACTAACTGGCTATGTACCAGCTATTTCTGTATCAGTGAGAGGCCAGTCATCCCATCTGTATCACAGGCCATATCACCATTTCCTTCAGAATGAGAATTTTAGCAGAAGCTTCTGGCCACTCTACAGACTTTTGTACCATTTATCCATTGCAGCTTAGGCCTGTTCAACACCAAGCTTCTCCCCAGACAACTTAGCACACTATTCCCCCTGTCTCCAGTCAAGTCAAGGAAAGCTGTGATCATCTCATGAAGGGTACTGGGAAACCATTTTGTATGGAACAATCAGTTACAAAACAATCTTTGCCCACACTAGAGACAACTGCTGAATAAGTGATCAAAACTTAATTTTTAAAGGGAGACTCTTCCAGTCCAGTTCCTCCTGCACCACTCTGGAATCAGCCACTGGTATAATAAAGACTCTTTCTTTGGATCCCAACAGTGTAATGAAGCATAAAAGTCCATAGTCCACATCATTTTAACTTAATTTGAAGCATCTGTTTTCCATAAACCTTTCTTAGACAAATTGAGAATATCCATTGCAGAAAATCATTGTTTTAAATAACTGAAATCTATCCATTTTAATTTGCTTCATTGCTAAGGTCTTTTGCCCTTGCAGTTTGGGACAAGGCAGCAGAATGTCAGGGTGTTCAGAAGTAAAATTAATACTGTGTGGTGCATTTTTTATGTTTATACAGGTTTTATTTCTAACTATACCCATTGACCAAGCTAGTTTGTAGCCAAAACTCTGAATAATACTAAAAAACATTGAGGTAATCAAAATATTCACATTACTCTCCAGAAAATCCCTCTAAACAAGATGCAAAAATGAACCAAGATGTAGTTCTTCCTTTCTAAGTCTTTAAGATGCCACAAAACATGAAAAAAATCTTTCCTATTTCAACATTTGCTCTGCTGAGAGATTGTAATGAGCATCATTTTCTACCCAAGCAGCTGAAACTTGTGAAGCCACAAAAGTAATAACTGCATCATTTCTTTTTTTTTCTCTATTGAAAGGTCACGTAGAAGAAACACATACACATACCCCTTTTAAATTTAATTTTCTTTCCTATTCCTGGAGGTCATTTTGAAGCTTTATTGCAATAGCACATAAGTATTAAAAAAGTAAAACCTCGGTGTAAAAGTATATGCACTATTGTGTATGCATGTAGAAATATTGACACTGTATGTAGTAAGGCAGACATTGGGTAAATTAAAAAATGTGAAGGCAAGATGATCCTTGTAAAATGCAAAAATAAAAATACTAAAGCAAAAAAAAAATCAGGAAGGTTTTGCTTCAAGACAACAGGCATGTTTTTCCTTTTATCTTTGAAATAACTGTTCTCTCCCACAGAGGTTTTTGTCTTTGATTCTGTTACTCCACAGAGCAAACCTTCAGAAGGCAAGCTGCAAGAAAATCAGATGGCCCTTTTGTAAAGCAGACCTGGGAAGTATTTCCTGAAATCTGTTTGGCAATTACTTACTTGACTGAAGATTGGAAAAAGAGTAGAGTCTCTCAGAAGGGCATACTGATTGTCTGAGCTGTAGAGGAAAAACAGATCATTAGCACTCACATAGCATGTTTTTATCCTGCAAACACTCCACAAGGCTGATTATTCTGCATGACAAACGTGTAAGATAATCACGTAAGGCCAACAGCATCAACATCAACCCAGGATTTTGCATAAACTATCCTAAAAAACTAAATTTCTTTGTTGTTATAAGATTTTCTACTCATTTTCATTTTTTTTAACACTTTGGCAGTTTACCTTTAGTAACTTCCTTTAGCCCTTTAGAGCATAATTGAAATCAGATTACGAGGTTTGTAGTTTCAGAGTTCATGTCACTCTAATTAATGCACAGTATTGCTAGGTACATATTTGCCCTTTAAAAACTATCATGCACAAACTCTTTGCAACAATGTATAAAATAAGTGTGAAATCATACTTTATCACCTCAGACCACAACAAAGGCCTGCACTTTTATCCAACATAGACAGAATCACAGCAGGTTCAGCAAAAAAATGAGCAAATCCCTTTTGATTTACAATCCCACACATTTATAAGCTGCTTAAACTATCAGAAAATTTAGTCATGTAAAGTAATCAAACTGTCGGAATGTCAAACACCCAGGACTTCCAAGAGAGTTTAGAAAAACATTAAAAAAGGTAAATGAGATTAAGAGGATCCAGCATGGAAAGCATGGCATTATGCCCTCTAAAGAAAGGGCTAGCTACCAGCACTTCTGCCCTTACCACTCATTCAAACAACACCTCATGAGGCTTCCATTAGGTTAACAGCAAAAGCACCAATAACTTCAGTACTATTGAAGGGAAAACAGTGTCTCCCTATGTTTTGCTTCCAGGCAGGAATAAGCTTAGAATGCTACCACATAGCCATAGGAAAAAAAAAGTCAATAAACACGTCCCTTGAGCTTAGTTATGTCTGTTTTGGAATCTCTTGATCCTTTCAGCATTTCTGCAAATTAATCAGTAAACACATAATGCAATTTGCAGTCTAATTTTTTTCAGCACTCCCAGTCACTTCAGCCTTGTAGTTCATAATTGCATTAAAAATGTAGAGTGAGAAAGTATTTACCAGAATTTGCTGCAGTGAATCAATCTAAAAGAACCTCACTTACTAGTTTAAAAACAATCCTTCCAGCAAGTCTGACAGAGTCTGGAGGAAAATTTGGCTCGATGCTCTTAAGACACTTGCATTCCTGCTTGTGGTCCAGCCATGCTTCTTTCTATCAAGATATTTTAAAAAGGAAGAAAAAGAAAATCAGGTGCATTTTATTTTACATAACCTGTATCCTACTTTTTTTACACGTACACACATTTTACATATATAAAGTTATCTATAGTTATATATGCACACAAACACAGTCAAAACAATATGCACGAATTCTCATTTGTTGTGGCATGAAGCAGCAACAGTATGTAGCAAATTAAAAGAACAGGGCACAACAAAAATTTGGTACAATGACAAGTACTCAGAACCAAGGGCTTCTGAAGGTGACATTTTCTCACAAATACGCAGTAAGGGAAAAAAAAAAACATGAAGCCAGAAAACCAGTTTCTGTTAGGTGAGTGCCACAGAGAAAATGATTGTCTAATGTTAAGTACATGTTCAGCAATTAAAAAAAAAAAAAGATAAAATGGCAGAGCTATGTGTAAGGGCACATCAGACCTGGAGATGCTGACATGTGAATTACAAAGATTCCAAAGGCAATCACACAATTTTTTCCTAAGCTGCATTTAAGTGAGGAAATTATTTCAGGTAACTAGGCATCAGCACCAGTAGTATTTATTATATTTAATTCTGGATTTTTTCCCCTGTGGCTTACACGTAATAAATAAATGGAACTTTTTATTTCTTTCAGATACATGAGAGATTTGTGATTTCATTTCTTTTACCCATAACTCTACAAGGAGAAAAAATGACACCAAGAAGGCATTAATCCAAATACAGTTAGTGTCTCATGCTGTCTGGCAAATAAAAGTTAAGTATTTAGTGCTGAATAGAATTATCCTTGTCTAGAAAAAACAAAGTCATGCTTGTAAATGTCCAGACATCATTCTGTGTAATATATTTATATTGGCATTTTTATCCAACTTAAACTAAAAATGTCCCTAGGAGAAAGCCTTTACTGTCAGATTTTTTCCTCTACATAAATGTCGCACAGAATTTTAAACACGCTAGAGGTGACACCAAAATGATTAATAACTTACCCAACCAGTAATGAGATGAAATATTCTGGACCACATAGCAACACATGCCATGTTTCTTTGAGAGCATTCCCACGTGGTAAGAATAGTTTAAACACATGGCTTTTGTGAAAAAGCACTTTGTCCAAAACTGATGCTAAAAAGGAATCACTCTGATTCCTCTGCAGAAGGAGCTACAATAGAACTGGGATTGCCAGTCACTTATTCCCAAATGATCAGAGAGAGAGAGGAAAGCTCCAAATGCAATAATATAATGAAATTCAACAATATTTCTTCTTACTATCCATACAAAATGGATACAAATTACAGGACAATATGAAAACAAAGATTTGTGACCCTGGAGAGACCTACTTTTAAAGTCAGGTTCTAACAATACTTATTGGTTGGACTCATGTTAGTATCACATTTCCTGATGGAAGGGTTTTCTTAATTCTGCGTATCCTGGCTTTCAGTCAAGGTTTTATATCATATATCCAGCATGAGGACAAACACTGTAGTGCAGAGACATGGCCACCTCGTATGACCTTTCTCCTCCATGCCAGGGAAGGTCTTCCAATTTTGCAAAGATTCCTTTTTCCCCTGTTAGAAATGAACACCAATAGAAAGAGGCAAAGAAAGGCAAGCGAACAGTACAGGGCAATACAAAACCCTCCTCCTCAAGGTTTCACTACACTTAGGAACTTGGAAAGAATATCTTTCTGTTTATTTCCTCCCAAAGCATTGTCTCTCCTTCAATCTCAATGCATCCCAAGTGCAAATCCTCAGGCTTGCCCCAAGGGAAAATGGTCAGCACCCACATGGCTACAGAGATGGTGCAGCACAGAGCTCTTTACTGGTGGCAGATGGAGAGTCTGCCTGCTGAACCAGCACCAGACCAACTCCAACACCTCCCTGCACAAGCCAGGATCACCTCCTGCTGGCTCAGGTCACGGGCAAAGACCCCTGCAACGTCTTGCATATTTTCAGCTGAGCGATTTTGCTAAGGCACATCCAATTCTTTCAAAAACATATGCTATTGCTGTCTCCCTTTGGAGCCTAAATCTCCAAAAGATCCTAAAGCAATGTTGATGAAACAAAGGTTTCCCTTGTCTTCTATGCAAGATCACAGAAAATTAACACTTCCTGCAGATTAATGTGCTAATAAAAAGCTGTTAAAGACTAGAGCTGATTTAATAAAAAAACAATAGATATTTTAATATATTTTTCCATTGGAAAGTTTTGATGTGTTAAAAGCAAATAATCTGTAATTTCCAAAAATTTCACAAAAAGTCTTTTTTTTAATTATGAAACTTTAATCTTATTACATTGTTTCAATGATGTTTGACAATATCACATTCTGAATTCTGCCTGAAATTATTCTTCCATTTTTCAGGGATTATCATCTATATCATTGGTCCCCAATCCATGGGATATACCACATTAATAGACATTGCCAGGGGTGATCACAACAGTGATTATGAGGAGCAGCAGATGTGATAACCCTACCTTTGGTGAGACACCCAGCCAACATAACATTGCTTGAAGGTAGGCAGCCCATGAAACTAGGCATCAACCAGCAGGAAAAGGACTACAACAGGGAAAGGTCAAATAGGGGCAAAAACCAACGAGGTCTGAGTGAAAAAAAAAAAAAATAAAAGCAAAAAATCTATATGTACTCGATCCTGAAATCAGAATTCAGTTGCAAAAGGTCAGCCCAAAGGATGTCTTGTGATAAGTTCCAGTTTCACATTTCTAATATATTTTAAATAATGGGATTTTTTTTTAATTTGGAACAACTCACTCATAAACATCTTTAAAACAGACATTATGGAGATTTGTTAAAAAATGGGTATTCTGATTTGTTTATAGATTTTTTTCAGGACTACTGGCTCTGCACACATATTCCCTTAAAAGATAACTATTCTCACTGCAACTTACAAAAAGAGAGACATTCCCAAAGACTGTTTCTTCTCCTTAAGGTTAGTCTGAAGATAGTTTTTTGTACCACTTGACATTTTAAAACAAATGAAGATTTTTACAAGATATTTGCAGCTTAAAAAAATTGCTCCTTTTGGTACACTCTGAAATATAAATCCACTGTTGCATTTACATTGAAATTTCTTTCACAAAATCCACCATTATTCTAGACCCAGTACACCTATTGAATTAAACTTTTAAATTCAGGGGTTTTGTATTAATTCTGTTTTCATATAATGCATTAATTACAAAACTCTGGAAAAATTAAAGGTTTTAAGCCTAAGTGTTTTGAGTTGCAGTATCACACATTCGAAAATAATTAAATCATCCTGCAACTAAGTGTGAACTGCAAATTCAACTGCATAATTTGCACTTCAAAGTTATCTGCATTTATAAAACCGAAAAAGTCCTGTTTTGCCAATATTCACTTTTTTAAATGTGCAAAATGCAGTTTCATCAATACCCTGCTGTTTATTTGTTGACCAATTAGTTCAATTAGAAGTGCACATATTAATGAATTGCACTTAAGCTACAGAGGCTAAGTAGGGCACAAAGCATTTGGTTTAGCCTTCCTAACAGCTGCTATAAAACCAGAGCAGCACAATGGTTTAGCTGGCATATTAGAACAAATATGAATCAGAAAACAGTTCTCAAGAGCAAAGAGATCTGGCTGGTCTCAGTTTTATCTGTATCACCTGCTTCAAGTCATCAATCCCAATAAATTCACTACTTTGACTACAAAATAAATTCTTTTTTCCTGTTATTCTCTATCGCTACCGAATATCACAGGATATTACATACATTAATTTGATATTTATTTAAATAAACAGTTCAAGAAATTATGTAACTGCCAATACACAGTGTGTTAAGTGCAGATTACTTCTAGCAGCAGTAGCCTGTCTCACTGAAATCCCTAACTACTATGGATGAAATCCCTATCCCCAACTATGGTCGGCTTCAAGCATGCAAACCCCAGAGCTGGAAGCACAAAGCAAAGACACTGAAGACGGCTTCAGGCTATCCCTTATGAATCCTTGAAGAATATTCAGACAGTTGTGCTTCTCAAAGAGGAAGCTCCAATTCCTACCTCCATTGACTCTACACCTAAGTTGAACAGGTTGCTTAAAGGTAGGCAGCCCATGAACATTGCATTACACTTTGCAGATTTGCTTTTGCAGGTCAGTGTCAGCAGTCTCATTTCATATTAGAGACCTGCCAGAAGAAGCTTTACCAGTGACTCTCCTAGAAGATGTTTTAAACTTACCTTGCAAATACTCCAGTCTTTTATAGTCTTAATGGCCATGTTTTCCTTATGATCTCCCATAATAAATCTACCTGTGGTGTTATTATTGCTGCTACAGTAAGCACCTAATGTATGTTGCACACATTTGCCATACAATGAATCAAAATGACAGATCTTCCTCTTTTCCCTCTCCATATGTTTTAATCCCCAAAAGGAGGGATTTGTGGGATCTTGAGAACACTACAGATTATATTAAAGCAGAATTGTTTATAGAAGCACATGATAAGTGCCAAGATCAGCCCTGAGGAAAAAGACTTGGGGAGAAAGACATGTGGGTGTTGGTTGACAAGAAGCTCAACATGACCCAGCAATGGGCACTCACAGCTCAGAGAGCCAAACGTGTCCTGGGCTGCATCCAAAGCAGGGCAAGGGATTCTGCCTCTCTGCTCTACTCTGGTGAGACCCCACCTGGAGTCCTGCCTCCAGCTCTGGGGTCCCCAGCACAAGAAGAACATGGAGCAAGTCCAGGGGAGGGCTACAAAGATGACCAGAGAACTGGACCACCACTCCTATGGAGACAGGCTGAGAGACCTTGCAGCAGCCTTCCAGTACCTGAACAGGGGGGCCTACAGAAGAGCTGGAGAGGGACTGTTCACAAGGGCATGTAGTGGTAGGACAAGAGGAGATGGCTTCAAGCTGACAGTATACTTAGCTTAGACATAAGGAAGAACTTCTTTACTGTGAGGGTGGTGAGGCACTGGAACAGGTTGTCCAAAGAAGCTGTGGAGGCTCCATCCCTGGAAGTGTTTGATGCCAGGTTGGATGGCATGCTTTGAGCAACCTGATCTAGCAGAAGGTGCCTGCCCATGGAACTAGATGATCTCTAAGGTCCCTTCCAACACTCACCATTCAATGATGATGATGCTTTCATTCCATGATTGTTGGAATGAAGACTTAACTTTAAAACTTATAGAGTATTACTGCTAGTCTACTTTGACCAGTAGCTTCTTTTCTTCAGTTTTCTCTCTTTAGGAAAAGGAAAAAAAATTGCCCACGTATCCTACCCCAAAAAAACCAACTACTCCAACCCTCACCCTCCCACCAAAACAAAAAACAAACAAAAAACAAAATCACAGTGCAAAACTATGAGGAACCATTATTTAAAACTTCAAGTGTTCTATAAGGCAATCTTCTACATCAAGTCAAATATGAAAGTTGAGATTTTAGGCCTTTGAGAACTTTTCACCTTTGAGAAATATTTCATAGAATAGGATCACAGGTTACCTCAGGCTGAATGTATCTATGGAGAGCTCTAGTTGCAAAGCAGGGTCATCTCTGGGGTCAGACCCAGCTCAGAGCTTTATCCAGTAGGCTCTCCAAACCCTCAAACACAGAGATCACACAAACACGCTGGCCAGCCTGTCCCACCTCTTGGCTGTCAAGAGTTTCCTTTTATCTCATGCAAACCTCTTTCAACTTAAGCCTGTTGTCCCTTGTCCTCCTGCCATGCCCCACTTTTCTCCTTGAAAACCTCCTCAGAGATGAAGTTTTCCTCAAAGCCTTCTCTTCTCAACAGATTCTTGACGCTTATTTCCTCTTAAAAAACTAGAATATACAATTTATCATTATAAAAAGTACTCCTGAAATACAAATTGTTTTACTGCAGAATTGACTTAGAGCTTCCAGTCTACAGACAAGCTTAGGAATTATTCCTCCCCCTCTCACCAAGTACAGTCAAACACCACACATTTCAACTTTTTTTCGTCTTTTGTACTTATCAGAATCTCACATTTGTACCTTTACAAATACTCAAATAAAACAAGCCAGCATTTTTACCCACCCCGTCCAAAACTACAAATAAATTACAGTGTGGAGTTATGACAACATGCAAAACATATGGAGACTGTAAAAAAGTCTTCAAATGCCTATTTTCTTAAACCCTTTATAGCTATTATTTTTATCTTACCTGACAAGATCTACCACAGTATTTAGCAACCTTGCACTGAGAGCACCTGTGCAAATTTTCATTCCTGTTTAGAAAAAAAAAAAAAAGAAAGAAAAAGGG
>JAYDZK010000169.1:35572089-35625736 GCA_034509185.1 Euphonia xanthogaster | reverse complement strand
CCAAATATTCCAAGTCACAAAAAATATCTCTAAAACAAAAATAGTCTAAAATGCACTGTAATGCAAGAAGAAATTGTACAGAGTTATGTTCAAAGCTATAGTCACAACCCTATACTTGTGTCACTCAGCATCTCTGGGGCCATTTTGGACCAACAGGAAAATTATCAAATGTGCTTTTTGTCATGTAGCTGTAACTCTGACGAGTTTGATTTTGTAGATAACATCACAATTAGAGCTGTGCAATACAGCTAGCTAATCTATTTACTATCTGAACCCTGTCTTAAGAAAGCATCACTATCTGTCTTAAACAAGACCTTGCTGCGAACCTGTGGCTGTGACACCAAATTTTATCTTTATAACACAGTCCAAAGTTGATATGTCAGCAGAAATTTCTATTCTAAGAAAACACTTCTGATCAGTGGACAATGAAAACAAAATAAAAATTCCTGGGGGAAATATAAAAATCCAATGAAAACTAGAAGGAGAACTACCAGACCTATACATTACAATCTAAAGGTTAAAAGCTCCTCTTGACTTGTAGTATTGTTTTCTGATACTGTCTTAATTTAGCTATATGACTTAAGAAAACATTACTGAAGTTCTATACACTTTCAGACAGTAAGTAAGCATTTAATATGAAAGCACACACAGAGCAAATCTTGTACCTCAAATGTATAAGTAAAGATATTTACTTTAGGTGAGTAAAATTGAGACAGACTTTGAGGCTTCCCTTCCCTTTCATTTTCCTGTAGAAGATACTGAACATGATGCATTATTTTAGTAACATTTCAAAGTGTTCATTCTCATTTCTTAACATGCAAGGTTGCTTACGTGAGTTATGGTCATTAACTAGGCTGGGAAAACTCTATGGGTTTTTGTTGCTGTTAAAACCAAAGGTGGACAATTACAGACACAACAATTATCTGGGCTCTGTGGACAGCACAACCCGTACTACTTCCCCTCAGTTTTCCTCCTGGAACCCCCTCTGATCTTAGTGAAGAAGCACAGGTCCCTCACTCAGTGCCACTATTCCCCTCGTGAGCTGCACAGGGCTGAACACGGCTCACACCCAACAAACTACCAGGAGTTATTCCTTAGCAACCCCTTCTCCATCCTTTTACAAGGCAAGGAAAGAAGTCTCAGTCGTGCCACTGTCCCCTTCGAAAGGTAATTTTAGTAATGGCATCTTTAGGTTGATATAGTGTTTTACATTTAGCTGCCTCAAATTTTATTATATAGATTAATTCAGCTTTCCAATTTAATTAGAAAATAACTGTCTATAATTAATTGGGAAATAACTGTCTATAACAGCCCATTTCAAAATGAAGGGGCAAGTTTAAGTGATCAGATGAAGGACTTTATTTTGCAAGGTCCCTGGTGTCTGCACATCAGTACCAGATGTGCTCTTTTCATTTGCACCCCCATCTGATGCAATGAAAGTATGTAATTTGCTGTCTCTGCTGTCACCAAAAGAAAACTCCTCTGCTGTTGTCAGCCATCGAGAGACTGTATACCACAGAGTCAGATTCCCAGACCAACTGCTTTACAACGTGGCCTTTTTTTACTCACACCACTCAGTTGTTCCCAAATCTCAATTTCTCTGGGTGACTTCAAAAAAGTAGAACACTATCTATCCAAAGGCCACATGCAAACCAGACAGAACCAACATGCCCACAAACTTCCATCTAGAACTTCTGGATAAACACTGTAGCCGACTTATTTCAGCTATGATGCCAAAACTGAAGAGTAGGGGCACACCAGAAATGGAACATCCATCCTCTAGCAAAACCCAACCTCCCCTTTCCCTCAGGTCCCACAAGTGAGAAAGGTATTTTGCTGATATATCAAAGTTTTACTATGTTTGAATTATTAAAATTAAGAGCTGATGCATTATCTTAGGACTCCTATAAGCATTTGGGGAGTTTAGACAGTTGCACTGGTCAAAGATTAAGAGCATTATGAACAGCTCATTAAAATCAAGTAAAAATATTTTCATTTATACTGCATAAAAATCCCTAATTTGTCACAATATTTTGTAGGTATTCATACTAACTACCAGGAGAAAAGTAATTTGTAAACATTTCAGATATAAGTAGATGTTTTCCTACACCATTCTTTATCTTCCTACCTGAAAAGCCAGCCCTTGAGACAGAAAAAACTAGCAACTGTTGGATTTCTATAAACAGAATCTAAAATCTTGTACATGTACAGCAGGTTTTTGATTTTAAGGTGCAATGCCTGAGGATGATTCAGAGTTAGAGACAAGTGTGAAATCTTCATTTTGCTAGCTGGGGAGAGCTGCTTCATCTTCAAGGTTGAGCAACGACACAACCTTAATCACACTCTGGTAGAGGAGGATACATTTCTCAATTTAGATTAGAAGCTCAAGCAAAAACACCTTGAAGGCAGACTTTGTTTGTTCTACATGTTATTCACCAAAACACAATAATGAGTTAAGATTTGGAAAAGGAGCATGTGCAATTTTAGTCCCAAACCCACTGAAGTTCCACACAGTCCCAGCAGCAACAGGTAAGATGCAGATTTCCAAAGCACAGTAATTAAAACTTTCTGGATGCTGAATTTAAAAGAATCAATACCCACAACAATTAGAGAAGTCCTTCCCACAGTTTTCACATTCTTCCATGAGAAGACTAGATGCAATAACCTTAATATACCGCAAGGATATCTGGCCTTGGTATATCACTTGGTAATTTTCCAAGAGATGCCAGGATTTACTGGAATCATTAGTGTCAAATCACCAACACATATTCCATCTTTCTTTTGTAACACAACTAGCAGATGTGTTGCCACAAAGCACCAAATTCCCTCAGCAACCTCAGAAGCTTGAATACCTTACGTTAATATTTCCTTTGTATCCCTTGTCCCCAAGGGTTAACGACGCTGCAGTAACACACATATATACAAAAATCTAAGCACCACTCAAAACCGGAATTTTTGTCAAACTGACACTTCAGTAAGATTATTTGAATAAGGCAACTCCCTTCTGGTGCCATTTAATGAATGAATTATCCATTCATCTTTGAGATTTCTTTGAATGACAAGTAGATGCAGAATGCCTGTCAGAGAGCCGAATGGTAAAGCTGCTAATGAAAGCATTGCTTTCTCCTCCAATCCTTCTTTCCCCTCCTGGACCAAAAAAAATTCCTGTGTATTTATAACCTCTCTGGATGATGCTACATGGCATACTAAGTGTAAAACAGCATGATCTAAAGCTCTAACTCTTAAATCCTTTATAGTCAGATTCATGTATTCATATATAGAGGATTTATGTATTTTAGAACATTTTAAGAAGTAAGGCAATTTCCCTGGTATATTTCTGTTCTTCTCAATATTTTATTGATGTCATAGGCTTTATTAAAGGAATTTTAAAGTCACTGTCAGATACTTCCATGCATTTCTTATTACCTGTAAACTTCACCTGGAAATAGTATCAGGTCCCTTAAAAGGTATCTACTGCATCTCACCCAATGTGACTAATTTAGTGGATGAGAAAATGCACAAAATTTGATCTAATGGATTCAGTTATACTTTAATCTCTAAAAAAGTTTCTGCTGCAACAAAAAGGGAAAGATGCAGCATTCAAAAATAAATTATTAATTTTCCAACACAGTATAAACAAGATTTTGCAAATGACCACAACCCCTTATGAAACAACAAGCAAAAGTGAGCATCTTGGCCTGTACTAAAACAAACAGCCAAAACAAAAAACAAAAACAAAAACCCAAAGTAAACAGGGGTTGTCAGTTGACCTCTAACATAGTGTTATGGTCAGGTTAAGAATCTTTCCTCTAAGGAATTTGGTTATTGCTAAATCTTGTCATCATTACGGTCTACAAACACTGTTTAGAATTAGCCCTTCCAATGTGTACTGAGAAGGCAAAAGAGCAACACCAAATGCAGAAGTGGCTAGAATAATTTCCAGGAGATTGATATGGACAGGAAAAAATAGAAAACGTATGAGAAAGGCAAAATCAATTAAGACAGCTCGATCAAAATTGCACCAGTGGGCACATCCTCCTCAGAAATATTTCTTTTTCCTTTTTTTTATTTAACTCATTATTAAAATCTTAAGAAGTTGAAGAGGTTAACAAGGGTTTGCCTGGACTAGCAGGTCCTATCAGAGCCACACCTGCACTCGTGTAACTTAAAAAATATGTGCACTTCTAAAAACATCACATAATAATTTCTGCTTGCCAGGAAACGGCCTAATAAATTTCAAATACCACAACAAAGTCAACCAAATACAATTAGACTACTTAATTTATAATGGCAATGCATCTACACTTCTCTGCTGATTGCAGGCACTTGACTTTCAGCCCTACTCACAAGATAAGTGTCAGATACAACAGAACTGATTACAAGACTGCATTCAACATGCCTTTCCATATAGTTTATTCACACTTCTGCCACATCTTGCGGGAAAACAGGACTATCTCACACAAATCCCCTCCTGCATTTTTGTTGTTGATACTGTTTTTCAGTTAATAATCCTGCCCTGCATACATGAATGAAAGGAGCAGCTCTTTCCAACGTGTGTCAAGCTGAGCTAATTTCCTGAACAAATTCTTAGACCTTTGCAATTCAGTCAAGCCTGTCAAGTGCATAAAGTCTACTTGGATTTTCACAAGTATGTGCATTTCAAACCTGTCACAAAGTGAAAGCAATCAATACCTACAGTAAGCAAAGAAGTCATTCATCATTTTAACTAATATGCCTCTGTCTTCTAATAATAAAAATAAAGCTGTGAAGAGCCAACAGTCATCTTACATTTGGTAGATTTGAGAGCACAGGGGTTATGTTAAATGTAATTACAACTTTCTTTCCACAGCTCTCTCCCAATAATGAAGTGCTACTCCACTGCTGGCTCACATGGGCACTAGGCACTCTGGGGAAGATGGCTCTGGGGACCAGGATGAACAGTGCTGAGGGCCAGGCACACAACCCAGGACAAACGAGTCTGTAACATCCCAAATCCAAGCCCTGGGCAAGCAACAACTCTGCAGCCAGTGAGTTGTGCCCACAGCAGGGTTCCCAGCCCCTCTGGTGTCCTGGGTGCTTTGGCTCAGCCTGACAGGCTCATGGCTCTCCCTTTGCCAGGACCCCAGACCTGCTCTCCAGTCTTGGATGAGTTGGCAGAGGAGAAGATGTCTTCCACAAGCCCCATGGCCCACAGCCTCAGAAATAAGGCTGCCAGGCTTTTCTGCCCTAAGGTTATGCTGTACACTGCTCTCAGGTCCCACGCTGCATCTGGGAAAACATGAGTACACCAGGTAAGAAGCCCTTGAATTCCCTGCTTCCCTGCTCCTAAAAGTATGGAAAAAATCTCCCATCTTCTCCACGTGCACACTACCTAGCACATTGTGTTAGGTATACAAATTAATATTTTTTAACCTAAGAGCAGCACTGGGAAATAGCATTCTGGGAGGTAGATTTAGAGTTAAAAGATAGCAACTACAGCCAACCATCCATGATCAGAGTCATTATTCAAGTGAGAACTAAGACCCTTTTATATGAGGAAAACACATCTACTTTATTTCCAAATAAAATTATCATCTACTTCATACCTGAACCTTCTACAGAAGTGGTATTGCATTGTCCAGGTAAAAGAGAACGCGTGAACAACCAAAGCACCTTTTGATGAAAGGTTAGTTAAGACAATTTGCACTCTAAAGGACACTGCTCACTAGCAGAAACAAAAATCTGACACTCAGGATGACTCCCCAAAACTTAAATCTTGGTTTCTGAAATCTTACTTGTAACCCTTACTTGAATGCCCACTTGCTGTTATTTTCTGTAATTCTTGTTATACCCAGACATCCACTTAACACCCTGAAACATTTCTCCATATATTCTACAAGGAAAAATCAGAATTCAAATGGAGAGGAAAAAGATGATCCTTCTGTTTAGAATGGGTGTCAGTTCTGTTCAAACCTTACAAATATTTTTTTTACCTATGTACTGTCTATATTTGGTTTTAAAATACACACTCCACTGATGTATGGGTCATACAACTTTAGCTGGCAAGAGTTTCTACATCTTATTTTTTCTCTGGTTTTGTGTATTAGGTATATCTCCCATCATTCTTTTATGCATCTTACTCTTTCTTCTGAAGAATAACTGGTCAGCAAACTGTGAAAAACATATTCTAACAAAATCTGTAAGGGTCCACAGGTCATTTCTTCATTGCAGTATAACCTTTCCTGACAATCTACATTGGAATTTTAGTTTTTTCTTCTTTTGGAAGTTGCAGGACCGAAGTCAAGGCTGGGAAAAAAAAAACGCCCAATAAAAAGACATCCAAGTGCTAGATTTCATTTACTTCTGTATAGAAACTGGTCTTTGTGTTCACCCAGTGACTGAAGTATTGCCAAATTTGGGTAAGAAAGTGTTTATTTTTCAAAACCTCTTTGCACTTTTTTGAAAAAGAATGGCGAGACATTCCTTGCTGAAATTGAAAAGTTATCTAGAGCCACAAAGATGTCGCTCCCATGGTTAAACTGGAAAAACAAACAAAAACAAAAAAGCATGGATTTTTTTGAAAATAAAGACACTAGAAGTACTTATTATATTACTTGATACTTGATATTAGTACTTATTATATTACTTTATACAATCTAGAATAGAATTATACTCTTCTCCACTAAGTTAGTAAATGGTGAGATGCTTCAGATGTGCTTTCCAATAAAATTAATGAAGGAACTTATAAGAAGAAATACAAAAAAATATGGCACTCAAATTGGCATGAAATTTAGAAATTTAGTCTTAACTTTGAATTCTACTTTTCCATTCAACATTTACCTCTCATCCTACATGAAAATACCAAAAAATCTCTCTAGTAAAACCAAAAATATTTACCTTAAAAGGAATTCCAGTAGTCCAAGGCCCTAAAACTCATTCAGAAGTGCTCAGCATAACCCAAAACAAGGAGTTTTTTGCCCTAGAAGACAAGACTGCCTTTGGAATATAATACCTTTTACATTTATACATGTACACACACAGTATATGTACAAACACACACACAATTTATCAACATTCACGATGACTAAAACAAACACCATCACAACTGAAATCAGTTGTAATTACTGACACTGTAATTATTCCCCCAGCAAAACTCACAGCTGTCCCCCACTGAGAGCACTGAAACAGCGTCACAGCAGAAGGTGGCTCCAAGAGCATCAGGTAACCACTACAAACTGTCTGTGGCACCTCCTTGCCCTGCAAAGCTACTTTGACACTGCTGCCTTCAAATCAAGGCCATCTCCAGGGCTTCCCTGCAGCGGGCATGCCAACACGCCTCCAGCAATTTCAGGCTTAAACAGATTATTTTCAGTCACACAGTACATTCATTCCACCTTGGGATTTCAATCAAAGAAGAAAGCCAAATACAAAGATTCTATTTCAAAAAATGAAGAGGTCATATCTATAACTTAGTAATCTAGAAAAAAGCTACATGCAATATTTTTAATTACTTATTTCTGGAACATGGTTAAAATCCAATGAAGCTAAGTATAATAAAACATCCCATCTTTCACTTCTCCCTATAAAAATGATTAATTTTTTCATTAATCTGCTGTATACATAAGTAGTTTTTTCTTCAACAAGGTCAATGTTCCACCAAAACAAAGCTGTTACTCTAAAATATCACACTGATGTAAACATTTACATCCTGCTAGTATTACCTCTGGGATCATATGGATGCATAATTTTCAATGAAATACAAACCCCTCTGACCCTCTCAGAGAAGAATATCCTCATGAGCTTTTTTCTTTTTTTAGCTCCTTGCCCTTCTTGACCGCATTTATATTTTTGACATAAACATTTTTCAGAGATCCTTCAATGCCTATTCACTTGCTTTTCTTTTTCCAAATGTGAACATCTATGCCCAAAAGATCTTTCATTCCCTATGGAACACATTTTGAAATTTCAGGCAAAAATCTTTGACAGACAAAGTAATACAGATAGGCTCAAAATCAATTCCAGTGCTTTTTGCCCTGTAGATCTAGAATTGACGAAGGATATACACCAAGTCAACTCTTCATTTTGAACCTGCTTAGCCCTTGTGGTTAGGTCACATCCAAGTTAAGATTCAAATATAAGTGACTGGAACAGAACAGTCAGTTCAGCTTACTTATAAGCTGAAGAACCTGCAAAATGCAGGAGTAAAATGCAGGAAAAATGTGCTCCTATCAAACAGTAGAAAGGGCAGAGAAACAGCTTGTTTCCAGCTCAGGTGCAATCTGATATTGTGAGGTTTCACAAGACGTCTGAAGCGGTCTTGTCATGAACTCATAAAATCCCAATGAAGACTTTTGCATTAGAAGAACATGAAAATGTTCCTGACATCTATAATTCTGCTTCCCATTTTGATCCACCCCTCCAGCACAGGATGGTTTTCTGCTGTGCCTGTTTCTCTTGCGATGCACTTTAAACGCACACAAGTTTCCCTCAGCCAAAAGCACTTCTCATATTGAGTCCATCTTCACCTCCTAGAAATGCAGACTATTCCTGAGAGTGCCACTGTTTATCTCAAAAACTATTCTACAGAACTGTGAGACACTGGGGAAACCTGAAGAAAGAGCACTTTTAGCAAATCAATAAACACCTGCAATAAATTTACAAATAGCTGCCTAACCAGTTCTCTCTCAGTTTAGTTGGAGGCACAGTCTTTTAAATAACCATTAACTGACACATTCCATCATATTTTTCCTCCAAATCTTCTGCATTTTATCCCGGTCATTTCACTATCTTCAGCTTTGCAAGCATTTTGGTTTGCTTGTCACTGTTCATATTTTTTCTCTAATTTACTCTATTTCAACACCTTTCCCATTTCAGAATGTCTTTCTCCTTTCATAGATTACAAAGGCATTTCTTTTTTATCTCCTAGAAGTCTTATTTTTTCCCCACCAGGCTCAAATCCTTTTTTACTTTATACTCCTTCCAGCAATTTTCATATCTCATCAGAGTGGCACTTCCAAGCATTGATCTGAAAACATTTTACAAAGCTTCTTCCTATCAAGTGCTTAAATAAAATCTGTTAAGTCACATCTCACACTTATTTCTCCAACAAATTCTGGATGTCAATACAGAGGGATGTCTCCCCTCTGTGTCCCTCCTTTATGTGTCACTGAAAGGTGGATTCCATAGGTCCCCACACTAATGCTTAATTTTGGAAATGTTCGCCAGTAAGAATGAAGGTATTTCATATTAGCACAGGAACAGCAAAGCTACATAGAAATTATTCAGAAAATGCAGAACATATATTTACTATTGACTCCTATAAGGCAATGAAAACCAAACTGTTATTTTCACAGACCTGCGTTGCACTCACTGGAGCCTCATATGCTTCTCAAAGGTCTTTGTAAGGGTCTCCCGTGCTTTAGTTAACCTGTTTGTACTGAAACTCCTGCAGACGCCCCCAGACTCAGCTGAGCCACTGCAGGTTCAGTGCTTGCAGCAAAGCCCAGGCAGTGCCCAGGGCTGCCCAAAAGGTACCCGACAGAGCAGAGGCCAAGCACCCAACCTGGCAGGGCACCACCACCCAACAGCAGGGAGCAAATGAGGTACATGAGCTAATCAGCAATCTCAGCACTATGTGTGCAGTGGGGACACAAGAGGTTTTCAAGGCCTCTGCCAACTATGCCACTGTAACAGACGGGGAAATACCAAGGCTGAAGTGTGTGGTGATATTTGTTCACCTCTTGTTTGCTTCCTTCCCTTCTTCACTCTTGACAATGCCCCTATGGATGCAGGACAAGGTGCTGAACCTACTTCTTGCTCAACATTCTGAATTTAAGAGTCAGAGACATGATGAAACTGGCCAAGATACTGAGACTACTGATCTGAGAAAGCCTCTCGAAGGCTGGAGCCTTCCCAGTCATAAAGAGCCAAAGGAAGTCATAAATCAGTTCCACTTTAGCTAATACTTACTCTCTGTACTCTGGTGACATCCAATGGCTAAAAGCATAATAGATGTTTCTTCAGTTTCAGAGAGCAGTTATCCAAGTTTCCCTTTTCCTTTTTTTTTTTTCAGTAGAGAAGCAAAAAAATAGTCAAAAAAAATCCCTCTAACTATAGTGACACCCATATATTTTGAGGAAAAAAAAAAAGGAATTACAATTTAACAGCTGTGAGCCCTACTGTTAATTTGCCTATGTCTACTTCCCACCTATTCTAGAGAAACTTTCAGTAAGCAAAACCTATACATTCTTCAAAGTTTTAAAATTTGCCCATTTCCAGAAAAAAAAGGATCTTTTTAAAGAAACCAGCCCAATTCCAAAATGTATTTTGGAGCCCCATATCATCACTAGCTTTAGTACAATTTTTTTTTAAATTTGAATTGACAGTTTGACCAGGAAGGCATCGAACTCCAGGAGTAATCCTGAAAATTTCCATCTCATCAACTGATGTGCCTGGGATATGCATATGCTCAGGCATGCCTGTAAATGGCAGCTCTCTCTCACAAACTGGTTCTGAAATTAGTATTACTACATTTCTAACTACAGTCAATACCTTCAAAAAAGAGACCTAGTCAAACTAGGAAATGTCAAAAGAATTTAGTGTCTCCCAGAAACTATTTTACACAGATAAAGCTCAGATAATACCTGCAAATAAGTTTTCATAAATTCTTGTGGAACTGTAGAAATGAAGATAAAACTTGAACTACTTTTGTTTCATCTTGAATTTTTAATAAAAATTCCCATGTATTTTTCAGTGAAAGCATCTCCATTTCTAGCTCATTTTATCAGGCAACAGAATAATGATGTTGCATCAACATGAGAAACAACCAAGTGATTTTAAAAATCTGAAGCTATTATTTCAATATTTTAATTTAAAAAAACTATTTCTTAATTAAGTCGTGGCAATTTCAACATACAGCACGCTTCCCCACGCTTAGCTATCAGTTCTCATGTTTCTCTTAGAACATTCCATAGCAAATGTTAAAAGAAGAGGAGCTGCCAAGCCATAAGATCTGTCATAAGATGAGACTGCAGTTTACCTTCCTGCTGATTTGTCCCAATGACAATACATCAGTACACACTTTTCTATTTCAAAAATTGCCACTGTTATTGAAGAAGCTTCAAATGGGCAAAGACACAGCAAGGAGGTTTAAACTAATAAGGAAAATCACAAATTTATATGGATTGGCCATGGATTTTGCACAATTACCTAGTTAAAATTGGGGTTTATGTTCCAGAAGGTACTATTTTACATCATTATAAGTCTTCAGATAAATTCCATTATTTCCATGGCCAAGAAATATGAGCCTTTAATCATTATACCGTAGCTTTAGCAATGGGTCATGAGTGAAATCAGATTATTTGTTTCAGTTCAACAACCATGGAATGAGACTCTGCAGAGCACAGTACAGGAAAATGAGAAATATGTTATTCCTTATTTGCAAAGGAAGAAAGTGAAGGTTTATTGTGCTAGGCAATTGCTGGGAGAGAGCTGGAGATTTTGTTAATGTATGTCAGTGCTGATATGGCTTATAGGTATCAGTAAAAGTTAAATAATCAAAAGCAATGCTCTGCTTTGCAGAATAAAATAAATGCCTGCAGTATATGTTGGAGAAAAATGAGCCTCTGGTAATTTCTAAAGTCAACCATGCCTCAAATCAATGAGCTGAAAAAGCTTGCAGGAAGAAATGATCCACTGCAACCACACTGTTTTATAAAAATTTCACTTTCATCAAGATTGCAAAATAAAGTTTTTTAAGTGCATGCATATACATGAATATATTCTTATCCATACATATACCACCTCTATAGGCATTTTATTCCTGTTGTGACTTTTCATCTCATATCTGTTATTTCCTCCTGTATCTATCTCCTGAAAGTGTTACACTCTAACTCATCACCTCTTCTGAACATCCACCACCACTCCTGCAGTAACACAGTGAAACCCAGAAGAGGTTCCTCACCACCATGGGCCCCCTTCAACAGCTCTGCCAGTGCACACAAGTGACTTGTGCACATTGGAAAGGCCGGTGCAGTCTCAGAGGGATCTACATAAACCCCACATTCAGCTTACTTTACTGCTTGAATTCTGGTCTCCAGTCAAGCTTTACATCCAAATTGGTTACTTTGCCATTATAAATGGAGGGAGAGCCAGATGTTCTCCTGTGCATGCTTCACTCAAACACACTGCAGCATCCAACAGCTTTAAGTTGCTTATGTTGAGTCCCCCCTGTTGTTACATGACTGCAACAGGTACTAAAGGTAAAACAGATTTGAGTATTTCTCATGAAAGCATGCATTGTACAAAGCAAGGTTGTGAATGAGAGACGCAGAGAAAAGTTCTCCTCCACAGGACAGGTGCAAGACTAAGTGACTTGCAGACTGAGAGGCAAACACCCAACCTCTGTCACTCTGGTTCCTTAGGCTGTGCAGGAAATACCTGCCCAATGAGGTCACTTCTGAATGTCTGACCAAAAAAAAGCAAAAGTCAAATTGTCAGCATAAACAGCAGGAGATGCAGGTGTAGTTTGGGGATTAGGGTTTTTTTGTTTGCTTCATTTTAATCAAGACACTGGCTGTTAATAACTGGGAGTATTTCTCAGCTAGCAAGTGGATTAATGCCTCTGATTAATTTCATACAGATTATTAAAACAGCTAAAAGAACTCAAATTACACCTACAGTTTTAGCTGAATATAAGAACTCCACATGAAATTACTTGACTTCTCCTTTTGGTGGAGTTCTCAAAACCTGAATACACCACCTGAAAAAGAGATCAGTTGGGTTCATGGATAAGTAGGAAAAGGAACACAGTTCAGTCAAACACAAAAACAAGTCCCACCACTAAAATATTTGTGTGAGGAATACCAGCACTTAGGCATTTGTAAGTGCTGCATGTATATGCAATCTCTGCTAATACAAAATAAAAATGAAAAAAACATTCCAATACAGGAAGGATAAAACTAATGACAAAAAGGTAAGGAATACCTTCAACCCAGTACAACGCAGTTCCTGTTACCATGGCAAAATTCACCCTTAAGGACAATGAGATTTCTTCACAGCAACAAAATTCCATTCAGTCAAGGAACCACTCAGATTTCAAGTCCAAAACCTAACCCAGATATGATCCACACTGATTTGAGTTATTTAATTTAACAGTAAACTGTATTTTATTTTGTATTATTTTCTATTTTGAAAAGGGCATGCAATGTTTATCCTACTGGTATGATGGCTTTCACATTGAACAGGTTATGTTTAAAGAATATATGGTTGTGCAGGGCAGTCAATTCGAGAAATTACATATTTTTTAATTAAGTTGTGTTCTTACCCCAAAATAATTCTTGTTTTCTTCCATAAAGCAGATTGAATTTTCAGTCTGCTGTTATATAGGTATTTCTGATGTTCTGGAACACTCTTACTCAGCAGGGTTGAGTTGTGGCATCCCCTCTGCTGTGCACCAGTGTTTCTGAAGTCAGGTTAAGAGTATGCTGGTTCCATGTAATTAATAAAATGTGTTAGCTCCACATCAGTAACCCCTGAATTTTGTACAATTTCTTCACAACAGACACATTCAAAAAACTGAAAAGCTTCCCTTTATACTATTATATATAAACATATATATATGCCAGGTGTCTCCCAACTTTAAAATGGGAGAATAAATTGGAAGACATTAGCACAGAATAATTTCCTGAATCAGGGCCACATTTTTGTACTTCATACAATGCTACTTTTTCACCTAATTTGATAAAAAGATCCCATCATGATACTAGGTCTTTGCACTGTTGAAGATGAGCCCTTCTTCAAGAGACAAAAAGAATCCCTAAGGCTTTGACCACTGCCTTCATTTAAAAACAAACAAAAAATATTCCACAAGTTCAGTTTTTTGCCAAAAAAAAAAAAAAGGCAAAAAACAAACATGATGAGGCAAGGACTGGTGGAACTGATGGACGAATCACACACACACAACCATCTTATACTATTCCTCATCCTAGACTATGGTAAGGTGAGCAGTAGCAATGTCTCAACCAGTAAGGGACAGCAGAAATTCCTTAACCTACCTGACTGGGAAGGGGAACTGCCAAGTTCATATTCATAATGAGTTTTAAGAAACTTAGGTGGAAATCTGGATTTGGTGGAAATCTGGATTAGCACATATTTGGTATTAATTGTTCTTGTAAAAGTCATGAACCTTGAAAATGTCTGTGAACATTTTAAGCTAAGATGTGAAGTGAGCTTCCAAGACTAATTTGTGCTGGCAATGTCCAAGAGAGAATTGCAAACAGATGTTCTAGGTCTGCCTGGAAAACTATGGGATTTGGGGATAAAAGTCTTCTGAACGATTAAAGATATTGCCAAAACAAATAAATATGTGGTCATCTGCTAAAACTAAATATATATAAGCACATAACCTCAAACCAAAGTATAAATCCTATGAAAATATCAGACAGATTAATATAAACTAGGCAGTGCCAAAACAGTTGTTTTAGGACACCAGAAGAACATGGTACAACTCTCTTTTAGAGTGAAATTATTATACACGTAGTAGTGCTACCACATTAAATAAAAAAACATTTGGGGAAAAAAAAAAAGTCATTGAGATCTGGACTCTGTTAGCTAAGGATAAAAACAGACTATCAATTTATTAACACTCGTACATGGCCTTAGAAGGTGCTTTTATTTTCACAGGAACATTGACTTTGAAATGAAAATAAGATTTTTTTTGTAAGTGCAGATATTTTAGAATGCCAGCAAGAAAAATGAAATGCTAAATTAAGTCCATCATTACATTTAATTTCTGTAGTATTAAAATAACATATTCAGGATACCCTAAATTAATTGCAAACAGAGAAACTGGCAGAATAAAGCATCCTACCATCCTATAATCCCTATAATGTTTAACCAGAATGCTTATAAAAACATTTTAAAAAATCAGTTTATGACCATTTTTGTAGTGAATTCATGTCATGCATTTTGAAAAATAATTACTTGTTCCAGGATCTCTCCTACTCCTAAAATTTCCTCATTCTGTGCAATTACCAAAAAATACAACAACTCTCCTAGTTATGACTTGAAGAAACCAATTAATTTCCCAAATGCTTATTCGTTTTAAACTGTCCAAGCACACTTTCTAAGAAAAATTTTGTTTATGAAAGCATACTTAGCGTGTACACACAAAAAAAAAATTACAAATTAGCACTTTCTAGTGGAAAATGTGTTTGCTGGATGAGTGGAGAGCTGCAGACAAAAATACTGGATAAAGGCAACTAGGTAAATGAAAGGAGGAAATCCACCTACTCTGGGAATGAGAACTGGTACTTTCTCCAGTGCTGATTTCCAAGTCCAAAAGCCCTGACCTCTACAGTAGAATGCCATGACCTTGCTCAGCAATGGACTTCTATTGTACCACTGAAGTCTTTGACAAAGTTTTCACCAACTACACTACTGCTGGATGAATGCAGTAGTAGAAAAACAAGTCACTCAACTGGGTCAGTTTCTTCCAGCAAAGACTGCTCTCCTCAGACCAGTGAAAAAGTAAATTAGCATTGATACCAGAAACACAACCTCTAGGTTTCAGGTCAGACCAGAGCAGACTGACTGTGCACTAATACAATGCAAAAAAAAAAACCAATTTTTGATGGTGTTAGCTGGGGAAATTGGGGTAACTATGAGTTGCAGCCCCTGTGCTGTGACCCAGCTGAAACCAGCAGCCAAGCCAGCACGTGAAAAGCTTCAGGCACCCGCAGTACTCTCCAGTCAGTCACTCTGCAGCACAGAGACATGCTCAGTCACACATTTTGTAACAAAAACCACCCCAAACCTGACCTTGGGAAAAAAAGTCTTTTACGAAAACTTCAGCACTAACAGAAAGCTGTTTAAGTGATCACTATTCATAAGTCAACCACCTGCATAAGGATAGGCAGGAATTAGTCCATTCTCCAAATGTAAGACTCACTGACATATTTGTCAACAAACACCAAAGCTACAGGCTTGTCTGCTTCAGGGATTAGGGAAACAAAGGGAAGAGGAAAAAGCAGGTATAGATTAGAAATCTCCCTTTAGGTTAGTCTGAAGTTTTTCAATTCACATCAAGTTTTGTGGGGACCATTCTCAGGACCCCTCGTAACTCCAATGAGAAAGCAGCATGCAGCTGTGGAGAGATGCTTACACCACAACTCAGCACGGAAATCACAGAACATATAAAACAGTTAAGTTTTGTGAAATCTTTAAAAGTCACCATGTCCCACCTCCTGCCCAAAGCAGGGCTGACTTTCAGAGGCTGATCAGGTGCAGCACAATCTGTTCTGCTTAAATATAAGTGCCAATGAAAATTCCACAATCATCAACTCCACTGGTCTTGCTATACATCTATACGTTCATCTCTCTGTAATGAGTACGAACCATTTATTTGTACTGGTGAGTAGCTACCAACATGAGTTGAGTCACCAATTCCTCTTGGTGACATCCAGGAGACACTGACACTCAAATTGCTACCCTGGGATAGCAAGTAAAGAGAATCAAGAGTGAGTAGAGAGGGACAGAGCAGATCCCTCCTTGTGAGATCTACTGGAAGAGATCATTATTTAGCATCAGTAAGCAAAGGTCATATACACATGACCTGAAAACCCAGTTCTTTCAAACTGTCTGAAAACTCTAAAGGAACACTATCAAGTATACATGACACATTTTAACAGTCTCTTTTCATACTCCAAAGAAAAAAAAAACACAAACAAAAAAATAAACCACAAAAAGTAAAGGGCAGGAAAAAAAGTCCCACACACAAATTACCACCAAAAAAATCAAAATAAGTAGAAGAAAAATATTTCTTTATATATTGACACATTTAAGAATGGTACTGTTGGGGGAAAATGGCTAGAAAAAGTAGCAACTAAAAGTAAAACTAAACCTCACTATAAAAAAATTTAAAATCCATATACATATTTAATAAAAATAAATCAGTATCTATAAATGGCAGAAATGACAATTTTTTGCAATTCCTGTAACTAGGAAGTTTACTATATTTAGGATAAAAAGTCAAAGTGCTTGCAATTACCTATTCCTCCAATAACTACACAAATACTGTTAAAAAAAAATTAAAGCAGTTCTTTGGTGAAACAAGTTAGCAAATCCATCTGAAAGAGGATGGGACATCCATATACAATAACACCGGGAGTTTGTGACAGAGATTCCTCCATTCATCATACTGAAAAAGGAAAGGAAAGGTTATACAGGTTAACAGATTGGGAATATCCAAACTGACTTTGATATTCCACTACACACACACCACCTTCCAACGATCACTGACCTGTTGCAGAATTTGTATGAATCAATGTTTTCTCCATGACCAAGATACAAAACTATGAAGACGGACTATAATTATACAAATCTCTATTACAATACATAATTTTAAGACAGTATCTATTTACAGTAACAAGGAAGGGACAAACATATCCTCAACTATAGATGTTCAAGTGTCAGTGATGGCTTAAATACAAGATGCAACCTGAAAACTTACATTCTCACACTGAAAATTATCTTTTCTGATACAATATTTGCAGTTATGAAAGACAGCTTTCTCCAAATCCTCCTCTGTCCCTCACTTCGTGGGAGCTGAGAGGGAATTCTTTATTTTCTCCCCTGTCACTTGCAGGTTCAAGTGAACTCTAAATGAACAGGCATCAATGAATTTCACTTCATTGTTTTGAGTTCTGATTATTTTCCACAATGCAGGAAGAGGCAATGGATCACTGTCAGAAACTCCTGAAATCTTTAAAGTACTGCAGCATCTATTTCAACTCTGAACTCACATTACAGCAGGAATTTAACTTTTATTTTGTTTGGAAAGCAACAGAGAATGAAATAGGAAACAAGGTAAAAGCATCAAGCAAATGCAAGGAATAAGGAGGCAGACAAGAAAACCATCCAACTTTAAGAGCCCCAAGCTCAAAAGAGCCCAGGGCAGCAATTTAGAGGAAGAGCCACAGATGTTGATCACCCACCCTGGCAGCAGACCAGCCTTTGCAGAGCCAGGCAACGTGGCCAGACTCAGAGCAACACCACCTTCAGCCCTCTGCCTTTCCACCACTGTTCAGTGAGCAAACACCACAAGGAACACACACAACGGCACAGGTGGACACACGCACCCTGCTTGCCAAGGACATGCTGCCTCTCCCTCTTCCACAGGGGCAATTTGGAGCACTCCAAATTTCTCTTGCAACCAGTCACTGCTTCCACAAAATCCTCTTATGTGCTGGAGGCTTCAATGAGCTCAAACACCAACAGTATCACCAAGCCAGTGGTGTAATGTCAGTGGCACTGGCATTACACATGAGGCAGCTTGACTAAATTTAGTGCTACACATGGAGCTGCTTGAAAGAAAGACAAATGTAGCTAACCTGCAAAGGTTTGATGCTTAATGGAAGACAAACTCTGGAATAAACACAAGTTAGAACAGCAAGGCAGACTCCCAGATAGGCTTTGTAGTCATTTCATCTCAGCTCCATTTGTAGGTTACCCCATGATGTACTTCAATAAAATTTGGCAAGAAAATCTTTCAGCAAAATAACAATTGAGCTGTGTTTGCATGCCCCACAGGAGTCACACAAGGATTGATGCTCTCACTAATGTATATAAATGACTGCCTGAAGGTTGCACAGATGCTCCACTGTGCATCTGCACAGAGTATGTGGTCATTTTGAAAAGCCTTTTCCCAATCTGTTATGGAATACCTGTTTCTAGCTTCCTGACTTGGGGAATAAGCTTCACCATCAAATGGCTTAATGATAATTGCCTCATGTTCAATCTGTTACAAATGTAATGCATGATACTCCTGTCTCACTTGGAGGAACAGTTGCACATAAAGCAGAACTCACGGTAGCATTTAGGTAGATGATAAACATGGCAATTTCATACACTTTGGAGTCTGCACTTCAGCTCCTCTACACAAGTCATGCAGCTTTTAAAAACTGATACATTTTCCCCTCCAACACAGCTCCAACCATACTGCCTGTGAGCACTAATTACAGACTAATCAATGGTAGCCCATACTCCTTCCTAAATGGTTTATGAAGACTGAAAAATAAAATTCTATTGCAAATGGAAACAGATTACCTTATTAGCATAGATTCTGGGTCTGCACTCAACCATTTGCTATCAATGATAACAAGAATTATTCCACAGTAAAATTTTTTTGCTCTCTCTCATCAAGTAGAAGAGAAAACTGGGTATTTACTGCTTATGCATGGAGGGTTGAATGCAAGAGATCTCAAAGATAACCTTAATCTAGCAGCAAGATGATCACTAAGAAAAAAAAAAATAAAAGGCAATGAATTTAAGATCACTAGGACAGAGAATTGTTGCACATGTCATTGCTATTTCCACATTATTCCATTTGCATCCAATGATTTACAATGACTCGGGAGCCGAAAATGTCCCCTATAACAGATAAAGCTGCAATAGCAGAGAAGAATTCATTTCACACAGTGTTACACTACTCCTTCCCTAATTTTTCAGATACTCTGCCACTCTTACCTTAGAACTGCGGGGACAAAAAAATAATGTCTTCAAAAACCCTGGTATATTGTAGTGGTTTCACTTTGATTATCTTTTTAAGTACCATTTTCTTCAAATGTGTATGTAGATTTGGATTTCACAGAAGCTGATAATCAGTCAACAGCTGCAGGTAATAAAGTCCATACTTCTGTCAGAAGAAAAAATGTTGATAACTTGGCTATTTTGTAGAAGACAGGAATGATGTGCAATTAAACTGAGTTTTGAATGCATCTAAATTAAGAACTCAGCTGCTGTGTAAGAACTGTATCAAAATAATTGCATTCCAACTCCAAAAAGAAGGAAAATTATTATTTGAACATATATCCAGATGTGGATCTGACTAAAGTTACTTTGTTTCACTGAATACTTTTTAATATTCAATATTGTAACATATGTGCATACTGAAATCTCTCAAATATTTACCATCTGACCACACTTGGCCAGAAATACTTTAAATATGTAAAAGTTATAAACCAATTTAAAAGGCAATCTGTTAAAGTTTCCATTTAAAATGGTGCACAACTTCTAGTTTTCCTGCCTGTTTACCTGTCTGGACACAAGACAGACAATATAATATTGGTTCAAAACACAAACACTGAATGAGATGACACATTATTATACCACTTGTAAATTTAGAGTAAACAAGTTCAACAAGATTTATACTGTACAGAACAAAACCTATCTATTATATTCTATTTTTGCCATAAGGATTATTACTACAGTAATGTACTCAGCACAAAAGTAGTACAATTAGTAAACATTACTGCAGGCATAAATAGCTAAGGCAAATGCCCCCCAAAAAATTTCCCAATTATTTTTAACCATTTAAAAAAATACAAGAGATATTATTTTAAGGGATATGCCTATTAATTATAACCCGAACTTTTTTTCCTCTATTTAACAAAAATGAGTCAGTCATAGGGTAATTTTTGTTCAAAAACAAACACACACACAGACATCTATATGTACGGTAAGTTTATTCGTTCTCCTTTTTCTAGGGGCCATGTGGCACCAGCCCAACTAACCGATTAAAACAAAGATTTAAAATGGGATTTGGCAAACCTTTAATTTTTGGGTTTTATAAAGCAGTGATGGTATCAAGAAAAACACATTGGGTATGAGTTATACCCAAGAAGGCAAAAGTAAAATCTCTGATAACTGATACCTAAGCACTGCTTTGAGAGAATTACCTGTGAACTTAAAATCACCTTGAAGCTTATAAATGTCTTGTAAGATTGTTTGTACTATCAAACCTATCTAATAAGGGCAAAGTGCATGGTGACTGCTGCCAAACTAATTGCTCAATCAAAAATCAGTAAGTAAAAGGCATTAGTTCTGTTATGCTCCATTGCATACAGTTACATCTTTGATAACTACCCCGTGGGAGTTTATAGATCCTACATGACCCCTGTCGAAACTCAGTTGACTTCTTCCCTGCAAATTCTATTAGAACTGGTCCCTGCATCACTGCCCACAATAATCAAGAGCAGAGAGACTGATTTATGTATAAGCATTTTGGTTTAGTCAGTAGAATATAAACTAGATGAGGTTACAAGATAGCTGTTTAAAAAAGTCAACTGCATCCCATTTTGTATGACAATTATTTTTTTAAAAGATATTTTAAGTCTTTAGTTTAAAAACTGGAAAAGATTCAGGAACAAAGGGGAGGGGAAATGAGAAATAATTTTGCCTAAATATTGGTCTTTCAAAAAGTACCATAATTCACCAAAAAAAAATCATCACTAATATAGCATGCAAATGTAACTGCTCCAAAGTATACTTACAGCAAGAAGCATTATTCTTACAGATTTCAGAAGTTCCTAGTAGGAGCAAAACAGAACAATTTCTTGAGAAAGCATATGCTATTTATTAGCAAGTTTAAATATCTGCATTAAGCCTTTTTCATAGACTTGGGAACCTCAAACAAGGAGCCCATAATCCTTCATTTTCCTGAAGTTATTGACTTTCCTCTGCTATAAATATTTACCACTGTTCAGTTCCTCATCTCAGCTTATATTTTTAATACATTAAAACTGACCAACAATCTAAAATCTTTATAACATGGAACGCTGGTATAACAACGGCACTAACAGAACTTTATGTATTTCTTTTTCATTATTTTCATTTTACTCCTGATTCTCTACAGTTTCAATTATCCTACAAAGAAGGATCCAAGTAACTTTATGTATAGAAGTTGCTCTCATCATAATGAAAGTCCTAATAAAATCTTCTGAAAATAATTATGAAATTATGAGAAGTGCATATTTACAGAAGAATAGCAGATATATTTAATTAGCCAAATACCATACTCTAATACACAGGACAGTAAAAGCAAGAAACACATCAGCTATCAGTTTCACAGAAACCACAGAATGAACATAACCACAGTAAAATTTCAGGAGGTTATGATGAAGGTTATAGAACTTAGGAAAGGACCATTCTCAGAAATATGGAAAATGGAAGGACAGTATAACACAAAATGCAAGAGATAAGCAGACTACAACACCACTAAAAACATTTAACCATCACTAGTTTAAATGCACTTTGGAAGCAATTTGAAGCCATGCAAAGACAGTCAGAGTACTTTAAACACTTGAACTAAATACCAACATAGAAGCTCTGGAAGAGTTAAGCAGCCAGTGTAGAAAGTGAAGGGAAGGATTTGAACAGTCCCAACCACAGGAATTATGTACCTCCAATGCAGACATTAGAAAACCTGCAAATGCAGCAGAACTGATACTGAGAACAGAGCCCTGCAGAGGCCGACTTCACTATCCTGACAGAAGAACCCCTCTGCTGGTTTGTTTTAAATGGATAAATCCTGCCATTAAATATATTAGCTACATTTTAATTTTAACCAGAGAGCAGCCAATATCTCGCTGAGATTACAGGAAAATCCACATAGCTCATTAACCATGTAACTACTTTTACTGCCATAATCCTGACCACTGAAAGTCAAGATGCATCCCTCAATCAGGCTTGTTTCACTGTAGTTTCATGAATCCAAAACATATCTCTCTAAATCAAAATGATCTAAAATTTGGACTAATGACAGGAAAAGCTAAATTCAGCTGAATACATACTGGTTGTGAGAAAGTCACGTATTTACAACAAGTTGTTCTTTAAGAACAAATCTTACAGTTTTGTAGCCAAAATGTGCAGTACCTACATGACCATAAGCCTACCCCTCCAAAGAATTCAACATTTCGTCTTTCTCCATCAGTGTGCAGGTGTCTAAATGCCAAAAAAATATCTTGCATGTGACCAGATCAGCTGGTCCTGATCTGCTCAGCTACTTACATAGAAAGTGCTCTTCTTGCGATACTTTTTTGCACAACAAACTCCTCTACCCTTGCTCTCTCTCAGGAAAGGTGATCTGTGCACGCACTCACATCTCACCCCTCCATCCCAGCAAACTGCAGCACACATGGCCCATCACACTGCTGGCCAGCGTGCTGTGTGCCCCCACTCAAAATAAAGCACACACATCCCTCCAGGCAAACTTCTCCGCTCAATGCTCCATCTCAGCTACTTCAAACTTCCTATCTAACAGCTCTGCAAAACCCTGAGCAGAGGGGCTTACCCACCCTGAGCCTCACGGAATCCACCTTAACATGATGGCATTGTATTTCTTTCTATAAACTCCATTAACAAAACAAGCCATACTCTAACAAGAAAAACACAAAGGGAAAAAAAATCTTTCAAAGTCTAAATAAAAGTATAAAGGCCTTAAGGAAGGAAGTATTTATTAAAGCCCCCACACAGCCATGAATTTCAATTCATGTAAGGTGCAGTTACTGAGACCAATTGGGAATAAGATCAAAACACTAACAGTAGGAAAACATGTGCATATTTGCATATCTTCAAATTCTTTTAAGTATTATGAACAGACCATTCTTTAAAAAATACCTGCAAGAGATAACTGCCATAAATTAAAAACAACAAAAAGTAGAACTTCGATTCTCATTTTAAATTTGCCTCGTGGAGAATATTTATTAATTGCACTTATAAAATATACTGCTAATAAGCCTCTGTCAAACAAAGTATTTAATATCCATGCAAAATTTACCACTTTCATCAAAGAAAAAATAAAATATACCTCCTAAAAATACACTAAAGCCATATGACAAAACCTACAGATTGCTTGCATATGACAAACATTACAATCTTTAAAAGAATATATAAATACTTCAGACTATGAATCTTGGAATTCTATCCATTTACTTGGAAGAGCTAACACAATCATAGCAGCAGTTGTGGGATGCCTAGAAAGTCTGTTAAAATTTCTCATTTATAGTCACTATTGCACTTTCCATACTCTAAAGACTGATTACAAGTTTAAATCTGCTTTTTAAGGAAAAAAAATTGTGCGCTTCAGTTGAAGAATGACCACATCAAAGTCACTCATTATGTTCTCACAAAGACTTTTTTCTTAACAAAAGGAATTAAGAAGAATACTTAACCTGAATAAATTTATTGCCCAAGACTAAATATATTACCCAGAATTATTGTACTTAACTCAAAACAGAATTATCTTCTTTTCCTACTATAAGTACATTTTTGAAAATGTCTTCATTTTGTAATCACAGATGACTTCTCACAAACAGTCTTAAGCCTGTTTTTTTTAATGCAGTACTCTATTTGAAATATCAGTTGCACAACAAAAGAAATTCTAATATTTGGATATAAAGTTTTCTCCAGCAAACTGAAGCTGCCCTTTCTAAACCAGGAAATACTTGTGAGACTCCAAACCTTGTCAGCCACCACACAATGCTGTAAGAACATCGATACTCAACCTGGTCATTAGCACCATAGAGGCTGCATCACTGTGTGAACACCTGACAAATAACTGGGCATCCAAGGGGTGAAAACTCTACAATTTAACAATTAGAACCAAACCTCCTATCAGCAACAAAAGACTAATGAGGGCTTTAAAAGAAATGTTATTCTTAGTATAATACACAATTTCAGTCAGTCTACACTAGTTAAAATCTGAGTTTTATTCTACTAAAACTACTAAACCCTTTTGTCTTTTGGAATCAAACCAATTCTTGAGTTTTCAGGCTTAAGATCCATACCTTAGGTATACAGCCAAAGTTTATTTCTACCAGTTGTCTTCATTGATTTCCAAAACATTCTGAATTTTGAACAAACATGAAAATGCACTGTTTGTACACATTTGAAAGTTACTGGTTTTGCCCAGAAGTAGACTTCTAACAAACACCTAACTCAACAAAGGTAACAGAGTTTGAAACTCAACCTTTACTTTTTATTGTTTCTCACATAAACCCCATACCAAAGAGTAACTGGAAACCGTAGCCCAGACTCTTCTCACTACTTTGTGCCCTGCTGAGCACCCAAAAGCCAGGTTAAGTGCCAGACGGCTGACACCTAGTGAACAGTACAGCCTCACTGCTGACTTCTTATTACAACAATACCCTGCTGGTTTCTCCTGAGGAAGCCCTTATTCATTCATTACAGCTATACAAGAAACAGGGAGTTCACTGCTCACAGGGTTTTGAAGAAATCAAAATTGTCTCCTCTAATGGGACCATTCCCATTGTTCAGACAGTAGACACACTGCACGTGATGGACTATGAATACAGATGACTTGCAGTTACATCCTGGAGTACTCCCCATAATCTTTGAATAAATTTGCATGTATTGTCATTGATTTGGATTGGTCTGTAGGAGAGGACAACCACAGCATCAGCTTAGATAATAATTCTAGTATCTAAAATCAGACATGCATGAACCACCACAAAAATTAATGTAAAAAACTACCATTAAAATTCATAAAACTGACTCTTGGGGAAATGGGATCCATGCAACATCAGAAACAGCTAAGGAAGTTGTAAAATAAACACAATTTAACAAACAGACCCAGGACAATTTACATATGATGAAGCCCAGATCCAACATCAAAAGGAAGTAAACTCCAATGTTCATATACTAATTAAGAAGAAACAAAGCATGGTTTGTTCTGTTTCTTTTTTAGTATTACCAAGACAAAGTTTCTGAATAAGAGGGTAAAGCTTGAAGCTTTTAACCACATTGCACCTGATGGGAATGGGCAATAGAATGAGCAAGCCATCAATCTTACCCTACCCTTGGGTCACCAGGTACTGCCAGGCTGCAAAGCCCTAGCCACGATGCATATACCCAGTTCTTTAGCTCCACTTAGTTCCAACAAAACAGGGCTTCTTAGACCTCCCTGCAACCATTTCCTGTGTGTCATTCCTGCACGATCTCTTGCAATGCATTTTTTCCCCAGTGTTATTCTTGAAGGCCAGCTGAAATTTCTTATTGTTTCTGGATACTCCAGCCAGGCTGCAGAGGAGAAGGTATGCCGAGTCTACCTTTACTTCATCCACAGCTCTAATTCACAAACATTTCTGGATGCAATTACAGGCAACTGGAAATTGGTGCAGTGAGCCAAGACAGATGCAATGTTCACACTGTTCTGAAAGACAAGCAGCAGAATAAGATTTCCCCTGTCAATCCTGAAATAACACAGCACAGTGGAATGGCACACGGCTGAAGGGTACACTGCAGTCCTGCTACTTCCCATAAAGATATTAGCGGGGTGGGGAGAGAGGTTAGTGCATCTTTAAGGCACACCTTTAAAGGACACACAAAATAGAAGGATGCTTAGTACAGCGGGGGTAAGTAATTTATTCTGCATTTTTGGTTCTATTTTGCGTTAAATTCTGGGGTTTTTTAAAATAGCATGTAATCTGGGGTGCCACTAATCTGACAGCTCCAGATGAGGTAACATCCAATTGCTAACTAAAATTGGCCCATCCTCTCAATAATCAAAACACAAGTTCAACTATCATCTGCAAAGGCAACAGCAGCAATACCCATCATGTGGTTCCCCTCAGCTTTCAGTTCTTGAGATAATTCTTCTGTGGACTCCTGCACGCCACAAATCTTTCCTTAAGATGCCAAGCACAATCTCATTTTGCTCACAAATGTGATTGCTCTTGCATTATTTTAACCTAGGTTCCCCTATACTTCCAGAATGTAACCAATTACAGCTGAAAAACACTCCCCCCCACCCACTCCATTATAATTTACTAGTTAGCAACAGATGTCCTTCGCCAGAATTGTTACCTTTTTTTTAATAATTTATTTTTTCACAGAGTAGGATGCTACTTGCTACCACAGAACAGCTGAAGAATACGTGATGTTATTTCATGATGCAAACTAGTCTAAGAAAAATAGTTCTGAATTACAAAGTTAAAGCTAAATAAAAGTTCTGTCCTTCCCTATGGCATACTAACTTTTTTTTTTTTCCAGTATATATGACAACCATGAAGAAAGAACATCTTTTAACTAGAACTGGCACTGAATTGACTCTGGCAGAAGGTAAGACAAAACTCCTGCAACATTCAACTCCCTTAAAATCCATCACATATACGAGATCTGTGAGCAGAAAGAAAAACAGCTGGTCAAGCCTTTTTGTATCAAATCAATCTTCCCTCACACAAGTAAGTCACATGATCATATAACTGTTCCACTCTACTCTGTATGCTTTAAATTAATTCTGAGCCACCAAAACCATTTCACAGAAAATTCTATAATCACCAAAGTGATCACACAAAGACAAATGATGGGAAACATACCCAGTTATTCATAGCAACTGCAGCTGATATATAGAGATTTTGTACACAGCCAGTAACAACTGAACATGCAAGACTATAATACCACCTAATTTTTACTTAATAAAATCCACAATTGTTACTTATTCCATATAGCAACAGAGTATATAAATTTCATATCCTATATCACATATTGCAAAGCAGGAGGGGTTTTATCTGCACAGCTTTTTTCAGAGCATAACCCATCATTCACAGTTCCAGTTCTTCATAGTCATTTTGTTTCTCATTAGCAAATTCATTTCTTGGCTGGCAGAATATTCAACAAATGCATCAAGCAACAATAACCAGACCAAAGAAATAATTATTTCTCAGGTAGGTACAGAGCTTTAGATGATAGTCAGTATCTACAGTAGTTTTAAACACTTCAGCATAAGAGGTTCCTGGTTAAGACCCCAACAACTGAGCATCTTCTAGTCACAGAGTGACTCATAGTCATTGTTCACATTCTGCTTAACAATTCCCAATAAAACAGATCTATCATCGGAAGATAATTTTTCATTTCAGTGTTGACCATGCTTCCTCATTCACCAGAAAGATAACCATGAACATTGAGGGTACATTTACATCTGGGGGAGAACCTGCAGATTAAAGCCAGTGTGTCTGAACACAAGGAACTGACCCCATCTTATCTGATCAGTGTGACTGGAACCCTCCTCATCTTTGTTTTGGAAGTTCTTCTCCTTTCCCAGTGGGGTTGGGTTTTTTGAGTAATTTTGCACAACTAACCTCCAGAACAATGTCAGCCGTACAGTCTCATAGGATGGGCTCAACCATGAGGAAGGAACAAAGATACTTAAGTACAACTGCATCAATAGTAACAAAGACAATTTATCAAAATCTTCACTTGCTCTTGGAAATGAAAAAGAAATGCACACATCCAAATACATAAATCAACTCTTCTCAGCATTAGGATATTTAATATGCCCACATTCAGAGAAACAGTCTAATATTTTTCGATACCAAAAGGCATCCACATCTTGTATCAACAAGTTATACAGAATAGTTCACAAAAGCAGGAGGGAAAAAACCCTACCATAGAGATCTTCCTGTACATAAATCAGGCTTTAAAATTCAAACTTGATTTTCTAAGCAAAATCCAAATCCACAGTCCCAGTCTTAATCAGAAGTAACTTTAGCAAATTAATTGTTTAAAAATCCTACCATTCTGAAAAATGCTGCAGGCTTACTTTTAGGTCTTCTGCAAATAAGAGGAGGAGAATTTAAGAAGAAAAAGAAAAATGTTGAAGAGGTTAAATAAAAAAAAAAAAAAAAAAAACCTCCAAAATATACAGAGATGTGAAAGATTTATTTTTCTTGTGCCAGGCATGTGAAATGCACATGTCACTAGTACTGTAACAGATGTTCCGAGTTCTCATGTATTCCTGAAGTATAATTTTCCAATTCATTGCAGCATCTTATAGAAATGCAATGGCAAGAGGAAGCATTCATTTCCTGAAACTTGAGTTCAAATACTGATTAGGTCAGAAATGAAGTGAAACGGCTCAGTCCTACAAAATAACCCATCTCCTGTACCTTATGTCCAAGGTGTAATCCCTTCAGCAGGAGTGGCCACACCCAAACACCTCCTAAGGTCAGACCGTGTGTTCACAGAGAACAGAAAGCTACAAACCTAATTCTTCTGAGGAATCTGATTGCAGCTGCAAAAATATCTTTAAAACAGAGCATAATTTCAAATTTCATATTAGCTGAAACATGTGGAAGGCATAAAAAAAAATTGGACACACACAAGAGTACTTTGGCCGCCTAGAAAACAAAAACAAAGTATCACGAAGCTGCAGTTTAATTTTGGTGGGTTTCTCTTGCCTTTCTTGCTGCTGGCCATTTTGCAAGTGGGTAGACAAGCTTCACTTGTAATTTCTCCTTTTTTTTTTTAATTTTAAACTTATCTTAGAGAAATTTAACGCCTGTCAAGAAAGATGAAGTTGCCCAAGTCTTACAGACTAACACAGCTTCTGTGTCTGCCACTGATTTTTTTCATGATCATCTTTTCAGTGAAACTGAGCATGCAATTAAAAACCTAATCACACTACTAAGACTTTTTAGACAAATTAGTTTTTTGAATGGTGATTATTTAAAGTGAGTTTAGGAACAATGTTAGTCAAATGCAACTTAAAATTGTCGATTAGGATAAAAAAAAGTAAAACTGAATAGTGTTTTTGCACAACCTAGAAAAGCAATCTAATTCTGGATATTTGTTGGTTTAGGCTAGGGGTTTTTTTTCTGCAATTAAGGTTATTGCAAATTAGGCGTTCTCCAGGCATATTTTTAAGTACCAATCGTATCTATTCACTTCTTCAACTATATTAATCCTCTTGAATGCTTATTCCCTGGGCTGCTGCTACCTGTGTTCACCAGAAACGTCTCCTCTGCACAACATCCTGGAAAAATCCTCCATCTTATTGTGAAACAACTTTGTTTACACAACAAACCAGGACACATCTGCCCTCCCTTTGGAAACATTTTGGTTGTGGAGGCCCCCCCAAAAAACAAACCACAGAGGGCCTTGGTCATTGGTGAAACCCCAACAGCTGAATTCAAGTGGTGAAAGGAAACCACAGCTCCTGAAGACAGGGCCAGGCCCTGCTTGGAGCAGGTAATCCAAAATCAACGCGGAGCACCTGACCCCCACACCCAGCAGCACCATCACACACGACCTAAATACCACTTGGCAGGGCTTAAAGCAAAGCACAAGGGCAGCAGCTGCACTGACAACCCCCAGCATAATTAAGCAGTTGAATCTTTCAGTGTGTGGAGAAGGGACATTTGCTTCCAAGTTCACTACTGAAACAGGCTAAGGAACAAGACTGAGTAATGGGAAAGCATCACTCCTCATGGACAGTTCTACAGGAACTAGTCACATCAACATAGAGCGTGTTCATGCTGTACACACATCAGAGTTGATTTTCTGTCAATGAGGCTTTGTCAACACACAATTATGCAAAAGATGAAAAACTAGTATGAAGCAAGAAGAGAGTCCAAATGTTTTTAATGTTTTTCCAGTAACTGCTATGATATCTTTAAAATAGAAAAAGATGTAACTTTTATTTGAAGGGTTCCTCCAAAAGCCTGATATTGAAGGCAACACTGTACAAAGATTTGTGGTAAATCTCATTCAGTAACAGGTCTATTTGATGGCCTACCACCACCATATTACCTTGCACAGAGTGCCAGCAGTAACTCCACTGCTTTAGTAAAAACTTGCTTCCTCAAATGCACACCATATTTATTTGCTAAATATAACCTCAGTAACTTTAAAACAAAAATCAAGAAGAAGGAATGAATGGATTTTTAAAATTAATTTAATCTAAAATTGATTGGGAAATAACTTTGCCAAATTAAAAACTACAATTTTTAAAGACTGCTGAAACATTATTTTTTTATTTATTTCCACCATGAGGTAAGTTTAAGAGAACATAATTCTCCCAATTAAAAGTAATGCAGATTTTTTTTTATTGCATAAGAAGCATACATAAGCATCAAAAGAAAACACACCCAAACAAAAAAAAAAATGCACTTTTGGAAATTACCAATTCTGGGAGTCATAAAAGCTGAACAAAATTTAAACCTTTTTTCTGTCTTTATTCTAATAGGAGATGACTGCAGGGGTGAGTCCACAGAGTCCACAGATGTTATTCTTCCTTACTGTGAACTCACATCCCCAACAGCAGTAAACAGGAGATACACATGTCAAGGACAGACTTTATTTCATAGGTACAAGCCTAGGAAAAAGTGGAGGTCATTAATTTTCACCAGTCAGAACAAATACTAAGGACTCACCACGAGGGAAAGACAAAACACCTGCTTTACTAAAAGCTGTGATGAGCTTGTGGTAAAATTGGAGGCATTTCAAATCTGAGAGAAGTTTTGCTCACAGAATGGGGCAGGATGGCAGGGGAGGAGAAGGTTTCTGCTGTGCAGTCCTGGGAGAATGCACAGCCTGGAATGACGTTCTTAAACCTATAACCACTGATTAAACATTATCTTAAGGCAAAAACTCTACACAATGAGCTTAAGCATGCATTACGGTTTGTAGCTAAGTCATTATCTGCAATAAACTGATAACCATTCATTAACTTCTGAACATAAGAGACAACTGGCAAGCTATTTCATGCCTCAAAGAATTTACAACAAAAGGGAGGCAAACACATAGTGCAGGTGACTTTGTACTGGGAAAATAAAATGAATATTTAAAAATGCCATTAGCTTCAAGCTGTAAAATGGATCGACATGGAGATGTTCCAACAAATGCAGTTTTTAAAACTGATTCTGAATCCTTATGTGCTAGAAGCAGAAAAGTAAGCATGGTCTTTCATTTAATAACAAACAGCTATTAGTAAAGTACTTTTTAATGAAAATTGATTTTAATATTAAGGCCTATATGAACAAGTACCAAGTATGTGCTTCAAAAGTAACCCTAACTACAAGGGTTATAAAATAGTATGGTTACTGACAGATACAGCCTGTAAGACTCCAGAGGGGGAGGTTAAAAAGAAGATATGAAAATTAAAAAGTCGACAGCGCAGTGGTTCTGAACAGACATATTCCCAAAGTCACAACTTCCAAGGCAATCTCTAAGGACAAGATCTTTGGCTCCATACTAATTTCTAACGCACTTGGGCATTCTGCAAATTATTTCATCTGCCTCAAAGCAGATGAGGGGAAGGAAAGCTGCAGCAGTGACCAGAGCCCTATGCCAGCTCCTCACAAAAAAAGCCAAACATCGCTGTATTCTGTGCACACCAAACACTGACATTGCTGAGAGCTACTTGTTCAAAGACAAAACACGTCCTTTAATGATTCAACTCCCCCTGAGACTCAAGAACAAGATAAGAGGCTAAAACCAACTTTGAAACAGGATATTCAGAACTGCAGGTAACATCCACGTCCATTGGTACAGACCGTGATATACCTGATGTGCTTTTCTGCCACCAGGCAGCATAACCACCCTGATAACATGATGAAAACAGCCCCAGGCTCTCCAGCCACATGCCTTGCATTGAGGCTTTCATCTCACAGCCCTCCTGACCAAATAAAAGACACAACTTTCTACTGCAGAGCTCAAAATCCAGTTCCCTCCACACCAGTTTGCCTACAACTTCATAGAGATCTTTTTAATTTAAAAAAAAATCTTGTCTATTTAAATAATTTCAACCATTTCTACCCTCTCTGTAAGATGCTTTTCAACTTCTAGAAATTGAAATCTTGTAAAGAAATTATCAATCTCTTCCCAGTCCTGTATTTTCCTTGTCATTTTTCCGAATGTTTCCATGAGTCACACAGGGGGTCGTAGCCACGTAACATTCCAGATAAAATTAGGACTTCAGGTCTCACCTTTCCAAATCTGTCTGAGATTTTTACACAAAAATCGGAAAGCATTTTTCATAGCTTTTCATGCCATAAATACATTGTTAACTTCAGCCTCCATCTGCTAAATTTTTGCTTTGTTTTGGTAATTGATTTATGCTAGAATATCATCCATAGCAGACAACTACTTTAAAAAACTGTTTTGTTCTTCCCTTATGATCAGCTCTCCCCAGAAATAGTTACTATCTTTTCTGCTATGAACAGCTCTCCAGGTTATGTCTCCCAAGTCCATTTCAAGTAAAATTTTTCACACTGACATTTTCTTTAGTCTGTTGTAATTCACATTCCACTGGCCTCTACTGTTCCATCTATGGTATCAGTTAAGCTGCATTTTTTTTCCCACACAAAAACTTGTTTTTGCCAAGGACAAGCAAGTTTCACAGCTTTTGAAACTGAAAGGAACAATCATAACATCCAGCAAATTGCATGAGCCATAAAGTTTTGCATGGCAAAGCTTTTGGCTCTGGCACAATTAGGACGTATTTTACCAATTTCAAAAAGCCATGTTAATTCCAAGTATACATATAAACCTGTTGGTGTTGGACTGTTTCCTAGTAGTACTAATAAATTCATAGCAGATATGCTTTCTGCTGCCTATAATCACTTTTAAGATTTTTCAAGTAGGTTAAGGCCAATTATTGTCCATAAGGTGATATACAAACATATAATTTAAGTAATTTTATTTTACACTCTATCAACAACTTCTAAATATATGGGTGAATGCAATAAACCTCAAATCTCTCTCAAACAGGTAATCTAGGAAAGACCTTAAATTTAACAGACAAAAGAAGGGCTCGAATCCTCCAATTATGTATCTGAACTATAAGGTTATTCTTCATCTGTTGTGCTCTCCTCATACATCCATTAAAACATACACATCAGCTGACAATATCTTTGGTTTTATACATGAGCAAGACATTTTAAAAAAAGAGGTGAGTACAGCCATTCTTTGATTTTATTGACTCCTCCTCTCCCAAGCTGTGTTCAATGTCCATGCAGGATTAAAGAGAAAAATGACAACCAGTCCTTACAAGTGGGCTGTGAACACAAGTAATGTGACATGTATTATTGCAAAGGGAATTTCTAAAAATGCAGTGAACAGCACCAGAAAGTGGTAAATGCTCCCTGCAATACCAAATATAACAAACACCATCAAAATATAATCTTGGAAAATCCAGTAAGTTCCTAATCAATGAAAAATTAGTTGAATATATAATTTGGAACACACATACCAAATGCCACACATTCATTTATTTTTTATCCTAGATTCAATAAGGGGCATTAACTCAGCACTAATGAATCCAACCTGTGTCATACTTTATATACACGTAACTGGATTCTCCTGTCATTACACTTTTCAATAGAAACATGAATCCAGTAAAACATCCCCATGCCAAATTTTCACAAAGTCTTTAGATGGGTCTAAATCTTTTGCATACAATGCTCAGCACGTCTGCACTCCTTGTAGAATTTCATTAAAAACTGAACATAAGTAGTTTTGACATATCAGAACACAGAATAAAGCAGTAATCACGTAAAACAGTCAGTGCAATTCAATCAAAATTACTGCCAAAGCAGCAACGGCTATTAATTGGCAGCAAAACCCACATAAAAGAAATACATTGACTACATGTCTAATAAAATACTAGGTATCCACTGGAAGTGGCAAGATTAACTTCTTTTAGCACTGGGTTGCCAACTACGAGCCTCTATAACTTTTCTGCTATTTTTATACCTGTCACTCTTCTTAGTGCTCATCAGCACAGTTCATCTACTTCCTTAGCCACATCAGAAAGGGACATTCTATAGTAAGAGATACTTACTTACCTAAGTATGATGTGCTTATCTTGTGGAACAAAACCAAAATTAAAACCCACAAACAAACAGAAGATCCAACATAATACTGTAAAGGATCTTACTGATGATAAAATACATTTCATTACTGTATCTGTTTTACACCTGATAGTATACATATCTTGTGTGGATAACTGCATAGCCTTTTTCTCCTGGGGCAAAGGCTTCAGATAAATCATTCATCACATACTGAGTTTCATACAGTATTTCAAGAAATTGTTTCCATGGCTATTCCATCTGTTGTGCAGGAGTATCAACTACTATGACTGTTTTAGTACGACAAGTGGATAAAATTCATCAATAGCTGAATAGCCAAGTCTCATTTCCTAAACCAACATAGATGCTTATGACCATAAATCTCTGAAGTGGTTTTCTGTCCCACTTCATTTTTTATTTTAAATCCTTCAATCTGTTTTTGCTTTTCAGAAATCTGGACTAAGACACTTTCAACAGCTGGAGGACTTGGAATCAATATACCACAGAAATCAAAGCCAGCTACACAAAGTACAAACCCACACCAACCTTCACTCAATTCTTAAAATATGTGTATCCAGAGTTTGATCAAAAAAAATCTTAACTTTTTTCCAAATGAAATTAAACTGTAGCATACTAGCCTGGCATAAACTTTCTCATCCCATCCAATATTCAATAAAGGTTTCGAACACAATGATCTGCAAGGTAGAATTTATTTCTCACACACAAGGTGCATAGAAATGGAGGAGATAAAATTTATGAGACATACTTTTTATACACAGCAAGTCTTCCTCGGTACGCCACTTATCTCAGAAGGAGTAGCAGGCTCTAGTTCTGTGATGGAAAGCAGCCATCAGCCCACGAAAGAAGAAAAGGTGTCATGGTTTATCTTACCAGGGAGTAGTACTTAACAGAACAGGAAAAGAAAGGGAAAACAAAACCAAAACCAAACAAAAAACTACAAAAATCCAAACAAACAAAAAAACCCCACCAAGACGGCACTCCAGTTTGAACCTTTATGTTAAAGTGAGTTGCTTTCAAGCTCTTGACTAATAAATAAAAACAAGTTTCTGCCTGAGAAGCACAAAATACACTGAACAAGTATTTTACCCTAAGAAACATAGACAGTTTATTTCACCCTCAAGACAAATCCCTCCTGCCTGAGGACCATGCTTCACCAAACATCTCAGCTTTTCTCCCTATTCTACCATGCTCCTACTCACTACCAAGAATGCCATCACCAAAGAAATTGTCTTTTCAGGTCACCAGTGCACACTTAGAGCAGTTGAATGAGACATTTGAATTAGATTGTATGAATGAGCCATATTTGGGTGAGTTGTAAGAAGGGGTTTACAGTTTATAAGACCGTTTTCATTTCCTCTTTTTACTTAGTAATGATCTTTTACTCCTTTTTGCACTTCTACATCCTTTGTGATTCTGAGATCATAACCACTCCTAATCACACCTTCATAGTGTTCAACACACCTGCTGGCTTTTTTGCTTTGAATGCTTAAACCTGATGACACAGGCAGCACACAAACACTACGTGAACAGCCAGGGCAAGCCTGCCCTGAGTGAGGCCAAAATTGTGTTCCCTACCTATTGACTGCAGGATGAGGAACTCAAAGACCAAGAAGATACTTCAAAAAAATACTCAGTCTTTAATTTCAACTTAAGTTTGAACAATTATATTAATAGCAAAGCTGAGCTGAAGGCAGCTAGCAGTTTTGATGATAAACAGGAAAGCTAAATATTGCATGAATAGGGGATTGCAGCTTGAGTTGGCATAGGAATTACTGGTGTTCAACCAATTGTGTTGAACAGCAACACCTTGACACCAACCCTACAGTCATCAGGACACCCTTGGGAATGATTCAACACTTTTGCTTGGCCTCCAAATGAAATCTTCCAGTCAGCCACCGAGGCGCTGTGAGAATTGTGATTGCTGGAATTCAGCACAGATCCCAAAATGAGTAAAGTCAGTTTCAAAGATGAAGTCAGAAAAGTTGATAAACCCCCACAGAACCAAGACTTCAACTGCAAATATCTGCAGTGTTTCTTCTGCTAAAATGAAGCTAAGATATGCTTCTGAGGAAGTAAAATATGACTGAAGCATGCCTTGATAAACAAATGAGGGCGGGGTCTCATGGTCCAGGACTAGGCTGGACAACAAGACAGAAAAAATTGCCCTCACCACTAACAAGCCAGTCAATCCTGCACACCTGAAAGCCCTAATTCTCCTAAAGACATCCATAAGAGCTCAGAAATTCCTCTAACTGTCCTGCTTAGAGTTTCACCTTCAGCTTCAGCAGACTAAAGGCCAGCTACTACCAGACTGCACAGCCCATCAGACCTCGACCCCTGTTCAATGGCCACTTCAGCTCTGTTCCCCCAGCAATAAGCTGATTCAAGGGCACAAAGATTTTTCTATTTTGGTATAGTATGTTTTTTTGCAGTTTATTTCTCTGCACCAGTGTATCATAGGTCATATGAGCAGCAAAGCGCCAAATGAGAAGCAGAAGGGGCAAGCAGGAAAGAGAGCAAGGACTCAGGGGAGCCTTTTCAGCAGCTCCTAGCCAGCACATCAGGTAACTTGTCATAACCCACTTCAAAACATGAATGGCTGGGGCGGAAAGACATGCAGAAAATTCTACCAGCCTCACCCATCTAATTTTGGATAATTCAAAACAGCTGTTGCAACTGGTTCTGAAGACAAGATTCTTCAAGGGAAAACAGCATCATTCCATACACCATACAGGCAAAAGCACAGAGTGGCTTTTGAGGACACTTAGTGGAAGTAACCACTAGCAATTCATGAATTCCAATACTTATGTGCAAGATATCAGTAACAGTTCTTAAAGAATTTAAACAATAAATTCCGAACGCAGTACAAAACTTGGAGCAATTTACACATAATTAAAAACTTTCTTCAGGAATTATCTGGAAATAATTCTGTTTTTACATTACCTAGAGGTTACCATATTTTAATCACTCATGTTTTCCCTTCTAGTGCTGATTATAATTTTGTACTTGCACAATTACAGTTCAACCTAAGGAAATGCATACTAAAGACAATCCAATCCACAAACTTATTTTCATTATTTTATCAATAACCACAAGCAAAGAGTATTTATGCAGAGCATATTAGTATTTTAAAACTTTAATATTAGGGACTGCACCATGCAGAACAGAAATACAGTACCAGGTGTGCATTGCAGATACACAGCAAATCCTAAATGGAGTAAAATCTACAAGAATGCTAAAATTTAAATGGTCAGACACAGCTTGACAGGAGAACAATTTTGATACCATACCTTTCAAATTACAGAGCAGTATAAGCATGAAAATTGTATACACAAAATCCCAACACAGTAATAGCTTTAGGGCCCTTTAAAGCATGTCTAAAATTCTCATTTTCCATAAATGACAGGCATGGCAATAAAAACTCTTGACCTGAGAGAATTTATTTTTAACAATGCCTCTCCCTTTTCTGTTTCTCCTGTTATTAACAGGAGCAGAGCCAGGTTGGCAGCAGCAGACATGAACAACAGTCTCGAGACCACAAGGCAGGGGAGGAAGGGAAGGAGATCAGCAGTGACCCTTATATTACCTAAAGCAAGCCCACAGTATCCAAAGCAGTCAAGAGGCACCAATTGAAGACCAAAATGCTATGCAATGAAAAGAAGGGTTTACAGCTAACAGAACCTGAATTACATTCTCAAAACAAGCCTCCAGGATAAATAAACAGTTGGTCAAAAGCACCTACCAAGGGATATTGCTAACAGTAACACATGAAACTCCTGGTCCACTAAAACTCCTGACACACTAAAAAGGGTGCTGTGAGGGAAGTAAACCAAACGAACAGGCAGGCCAGGACAACAACTTAGGAATGCTATCCTGAATGCCAGAGCTTCCTTCTTCCCCCTACTTCAACCTGACTTCAAACAGAAGGAAAGGGAGATGAAGCATAATTTCTGCTCCAGACCTTCTCTGGACGGGACACTGCAGGAAAGCACAGCCTATGTCCTCACTCTCTCTCAATGAGGACTTGGCTGGCAGCATGGGACAGCAGCCTGAAAGCCACTTCTATGGCTCCAGCTGGCATGAGGGCAGAACAAAAAACATTTCTATACTGCTTTTCATAAAGTTGCTTCAACAATATGGGAGTAAGTTCAAACGGGGAAGGGAGAGTCTCTTCTAAGGAAAATGCTGCCTTTTTTAAGGCTGTCATCCACCTACAGAGAGAAACGTTACAGGTGGTGGTGGTGGTGTTCAGTTTCTCAGGTCTTGGGAAACATTCTTACAAATGTAGACAGAACCTGAAATTATGATACTTTGTATAGCTTCTGCTTCACATATAATTTTTTTTCACATGCTTTGCTCTTAGCTCACACTTCGGATACTCCAAGAGTCAGTGCTGCAATTTCACTTCTAACTGTCAGGATGTTCCACAAAATTATAGCATATTATTCCCAGGACTATCCTATCCTGGAAGCGCAAAAACATAATTGCTCCTAATACTTAAAATGTGATTACACACATATCCTCTACTCCAAAAGAAGTTACACATCTTGAAAACTACTGAAACTCTGTCTAGAATTTTGACTGGCACTGAAGGGACACCAAACACATCATATATCTCACATTTTAAAAACCTTATTGACATGGCACCAAGTCATGCTGACCAACTTTATTCATTTATGTGGTAAGTCTAAAAATTATGTTATTACATATCTTTAAGGAATTTTAAAAACATTGTTGTTCCATTCTATAAACCGCCATGGAAAAACAATATTCTACAGGAGGGAAGAAAACCAAAACATATTTTTATACAAGCAAACTATAAAACATAGATATCTGGATATTGTTTTATATCAAAAGAACTAAAATACTTATCTTCATATTATGACAACTGATGAAAAGTTAAAAGTCAAAGAATGAAAGAATCAAATATTCGTTTTCCACACTCTAGAATCCTTGTAGAGCAAAATATACCTATACTAGGAACACCTAGAGCAACAAGACAGGATGTTTTCAAGAAATTAGCCTAAATTTAAATCTATTTCTGTATTAACCAGCAACAGAAGTATTTTTCAGACACAAATATGGAGGCAGTGTAGATTTTACAGCCTTGTGCATTACTGGAAGTCGCACATATGCTAAACATCACATAAAAAAAAGAGCATCCATTAGCTTGCACCTAATCACCCAGCAAAACTAGAAGCAGCAGAACTTGGCTGCTGTGCTAAGAGACCCTCTCTTTGGCGCTTAAGGAAGCATCTTAGCTATTGGTGAATGACAGAACCTTCAGGGAGAAACTCCCGCTGCTAAAGAGTGAAAATAATGAGCTCCTCTCCTCTCTTGACCTCCCTGCTGCAGTGGGAAAGGGGCACACTTGAACAGTTAGCACCCAGCTCTCCTCAGGCAGAACCACACAACTCTAAGCCATACAGTGGTAGGAAGGATCACGCAATCACAACCATCCCCCTTGTCACTCTCTGAGTCACATCCTGCTTCTCTCCACTTAAAAACTTCTATACTGTGGTTAAAACTTAATGGTATTTTTGTACCTTCAGGCTGCCATTAACTTTGACACTCCACACTCTAACAATGGTATGCCAACTTCCATGGCAATGAAATAACTTGATGTTGTCTTAGTAGCAGTAATCGTATTAGCAGGGATAACAATAACAAAGCAGCCAATTTAAGAGTGTGTCAATGCTGAAGACACAGGACTGAATGCAAAGGTGCTTCCATTTGGCTATTTTTAAATCAGGTGAAATCAAGCAAGGAGCAGACAATTGCTGGCCTGTGATCAATATACTGTAATCACCCAACTATTCAGCTTGGTTATATTTTTTTATACTGCAATAATGTTTGCAGTCTCATCTAGCTTATCACCACTCCTAGCTTTATTGTTTTTTCTCTTTTAAAATGTTTAAAAAACTTGTAGTCATTCAAAAATACACTCATACTTCCCCTTAACCCACTTCCAGAGTCTGAACCTCTGACCTTACCCAAACAAGGATCACTAATGCCTTTTATTTCATAGTCTATACATGATGTTATTCTTTAATAATTTTCATATATTCATTTCCCTTGAAGGTATAAATGGTATAGCATTTTGAAATAGGGTGGTGTTACCTCTTTTTCCCTACTTTTTCTGAGACTCAGATTCTATAAAGTCTGTTTGCTTGCTCCAAAGTATCAACTGAGACTTAAATATTCTTGCAATGGATTCTTGTAACTACAGGCATCACAGAAACGTTTTATGAATAGCAAACGAACACCAAAGATATCACTGACTTCATTTTGATTCCCTATCTATAACAGGCTGGGTATATTTTCAATTCAAAATCTGAGAGTCAGACCAACATTAAAGAGGTATTAAAGCGTGAAAGAAGCCATAAAGAAAGCTTAATTAGTAAGAGAAAAAATCTTTTCTGTTGCATTCCCCAGGAAATTGTTGGAAAAAGATGCTGGCCATTTAAATTTTGTCACACTACAGATACTCTTCCAAAAAATGTACCATCATGCAATGCATCATGTTCTACCAAGACATTGCTCCCACAGAAATACACACTGCCACCACTCAATTAAAACTTGAACTTCAGAGCAAATCTTTATTATGTATCCTATTTCAGGGCAGTATTTTTTATAATCCCTATCAGAATACTGTTCAAACAGCTATGCGATTGTATTAAGCCACCTACAGCACAGCATTTTAGCCCAGGCTTGTATTAAAAAAAAAAAATGAACCTCTTCATTAGAAAAACAGGGATCTATTTGAAGTAAGAAGAAATCACAAAAGGGGAGACAATGACAAAAATCTGCCATCTGCTCTAAATACAATGTAGACCTAAAAACAATGACTGAAAAATTTATTGTCACTATAAAAACAGTACTAACAGCCCAGTAAAATAAGGATGGGCTGATAATATTTCTACCATTAGATGCACTAAGTGTACCTATATATGTCCTTGTGTATAAATACATCAGCACTTTAAATCCACAATAATATTCACTTTAATTGAGGTAAGACTAAGCAGAACTTCTGCACTATCTGAGCTTTCCTTTCTAAAACAGAGCAGCAACCTGCCCCCAGCAGCCAGCCTTACCCTGCTTTGGTACATCAGACCCTTGCTGTAGGAACTTGGCCAAGGTCATAGACTAAGTCAGCACCATCACAAGCTTGTGACCCCAAATCCTGGCAACACCATGCTGCTCTCAGCAGGCAGTCCAGAATGAACATATCTGCACTTCACTACCCATCTTCTGGCTCACCCAGCACTTGTCATACAACCTAAAACTGCATCAAACAACATTCACTACTACAAGCAGAGAGACAAAAGTACAGAATTGCACATCAGTGTAAAGCCTCAAACATTAATTGCATATATAAAAGGATTGCTAAAACACTAAATCAATGTTAAGAACTAGACTTTTTTTAAATTTGTGTTCCTGTACTGCCACCTAAAGATCAGAGTGAAAAACAGGAACAGTAGTGGACAACATGACTTTTATCTTTATTCCTGGAAGAGAACAGTAAGGTTTTGCTGATACCTCACTTTGAAAAAAGAACACAACAGATTCAACCAGATCAAAACCAGATTGATGAAACAGTTCTATTTCACATCACAGTTCAGCAGTACTTTACTAATTGCCTAACTTCTATACATTCAAAAAACAAACAACTCTGTATTGCTGTATATATATCCTTTAATCACACAAATGTCAGCTTGGACAGTCATGATCTATAAACTGTCTACCCACAGCATATTTCACAAAGGAAGACAAATTGGTGGAAACATTTTTGACTTATTTACTTTTTTAAATTTAACTGCTATCACTACATAAAAAAAAAAAAAAACACAAATTAATTGCCTCTTGTGATATAACAAGCTGGTAATACCATTATTTCTCCCAACAAAACATGCCCGAGTTACACATCTACATTCAAACACCTCAGATTCACTTTTATTCCACCTGTTGCTGCACTCAGCCTGTCCTCTGAAGTCTGCAGCCTCTCACAACTTCAAGCAGAAAAAGTTCAGTTACCACCCCAAAGGGCTCTGATGTCACGAGTCAGACTTCACAGACACAATAGCTAAAAATCTTTTGAGCTTGGTGTTTTTGGGTTTTTTTTTTTTTTTGACAGGTTTTTGTTGAGTTTTTGGTTTGGTTGGGGTTTCTTTTCAATATGCGGAAAATGCAAGATGCATGTTATAAGATGCAAGCATCACCTGGAATAGATTGTCAATTTCAATTTTTTCTTTGATTAAATGAGACCCATATTCTCATGCCTGTAAAGGACATGAAGCAAATCACCTGGACTGTTTCTACAAACAAAACTTCAAATATTTTCAAAATAACCCCCTTCCCCCGGCCCAAAAAAAAAAACAACCAAAAAAACCAACAAAAATCAAACGAAAGCAAAAACCTAAAAAGGAAAAGTTAACGGTATAGAATTTTCTCCTGTCTCTCTTCTTCTTGTCTTGGCAAGCAATTACGCAGGGGTTTGGCTCATCTAGCAGTATGCTTCAGGTATTAAATACATAGATGTTCCTTTAACAGCTGTGCCACAATCCAGCTTGCTGGGAAACCGCTCTAGTTTAAAATCCAGTTTTGTTTGTTTCCTTCTAAACAAACACAGAAAGTTGCCATGTGTTTGTCAGTTTCCACTTGCAGGGATACGCGGCAGGAAGGCAGGCATTTATTTACGGCATGTCTCCAACACACGTGCTCTCTAGCGGGATAAACCTGGCCAGGCGGCACGGAACTCCAGAGGGCCGGTGCCTCCCCAGCTCTGCTCCCCTCGGCCCCGCCGGAGGCCGGACCCTCCCAGCACCGCCGGCCCAGCGGGAACACTGCGCGGAGCGGCGGCACCGCACCGAGCCACGCCGGCACGGCCGCCTCCCCCAGCCCGGGAAACCTCCCCAGGAACAGCAGCGCCGGGAGGAGGCGACATCCTCAAAAAAGCCGCTTTAAACCTCCCCAGTTAAAAACAGCGGCAGGAAGCGGCAAGCCCAGCACCTCAGCCCGGGCAGCACATAACCGCGAGAGCCGGCTGTGCCGGCTCCTCTCCAGAGCAGGCACCCCCTTCCCATCCCGCCCCGCCAGGCACAGCCGGCTCCGGAGCAGGCACCCCCTTCCCATCCCGCCGCGCCAGGCACAGCCGGCTCCGGAGCAGGCACTCCCTTCCCATCCCGCCCCGCCAGGCACAGCCGGCTGCTCTGCGGGCGCGCACTCCCGGCCCGCAGGCACGGCGCGACGCGGCCCCGCCCGGCGGAAGGGGCGGCGCTGGCTGCGGAGCGGCGCGTTCCCGCCGGTACCTGCGCAGGCAGCGCTCGCACACGCTGCCCAGCTGCTGCCTGCTGAGGATGTAGGCGAAGGGCACGTCGCGGTAGAGCAGCTCTCCGGGCCGCACGCTCCGGCGGGAGCGGAGGCCGCTGCCCTTGCCCGGGCTGTGGAAGCGCTCCAGCACCGCCGGCTCCATCCTGCCGCGCGCGCCGCCACAGGAGAGGAGAGCGCGGCCGCTCCGCCCGCCGGCACGTGACCGGGCGCGGCCGCCGCCATCTTAAATCAGGGCAAGGGCGCATCCCCGGCCGGCAGGAGCCGGGCCCGCCGGGATGGGGCCGGAATTGCGGCTCACCCGTGTCCTGGGCCAGCGCAGCACAGCCGCGCTGACAGGCGCAGGGCAGCCCTTTGCCTGAAGAGGCAGCTAATAATACATACCACAGAATCCCAGGGTGGAAGGGAGTACAGTGCGTCATCTGGCGTAACATCCGTGCTCCAGCAGGGCCATCCCAGAGCGCGTTGTACAGCACTGCATCCAGAGGGATCTTGAATATTTCCAGTCAGGGGGACTCCACAGCCTCTCTGGAGTATCTGCTCCAGTGCTCAGTCACCTGCATAGTAATGAAGTTTTTCTTCATGTTCAGGTGGAACTTCCGGGCATCAGTTTCTGCGCCTTGCCTCCTGTCTTACTGCGTGGCACCACTGAGCACAACCCAGCTCCGTTATCCGGCCACCCTCACTTGAGATATTTATACCCAAAATAAATATAGACTAAATAAACTAAAGCTTATATATAAACTAAATCTTAGTTTACAAAGGAAGGGATGTGATAATGATTCAGTCAAAAGACATCCCCAAAAAGGACATTATATTTGTGAGCTGGCATGTATATGTATTTCGGGATCTCACTGTGATCTGAATACAAAGAAGTATGGCTGGGCCAGTAGCTGCACCTACACTCTGGTGTTTCTCACCGAGAATGCACCCCATACACCAGATTACTTTTTGTCAGAACCATGAGTTAGACCAGGTAAATGACACTGGAAAAAATCAAAATTTGCAGAATTAAATAAGAGTATTAATCTGAAATGTTGCTGCTCAAAGCTCGTGAAATAAGTACTTTCTGTATGGGTCCGCGTGACTTTTATTCATTTATGAGATTACACTCACGATGCAGGCTAAATGTGCTAAACTGCAGAGCGACTTTGTCTGGTTTTCCTTATCACGCCTATAGAGGGAGGTAGGGCTTGTGTTTTGGAAAGGAGTCTTGGATTCGTGCTGTCAAAGAACACTGAGACATAGACCTTACAGTTCTGCCAAGCAGCTGTGCTAAAACCACTCAGTTTTGTTCTCAGTAACTATTATTTCAGTCTGCAATTGTTTTCATCGAAGTTGCAAAAAGGTAATAAGGAATGGCAATATGCATATCTAAAACACTGCTATTAGGAAGTACCAAGGTACTTAAAAGCCAGAGGATTCTCAGAAAAAAATATATTTTGACATCTGCTTAATGCTGCAATGATGTAATTCATTACCAAAAGAACTGACAGCAATCTAGCTGATAGTGAAATCATTATGCATGTTACTATGCTTATCTTTAGCTCTTCTAGCAAATTTTTAAAATGTGTTAAATTACTGTGATACTGTGAGTTTCTCAAGAATTAACCTTATTAGTTATTAAACCATTAGGCAGTTAGCTCTGTATTTAGCCTGTATGCTTTACTTCTTCACCTATTAAATGTTCTGCATTTTCCTGTCTATGCTGTTTTAGTTTCTAAGCACGCATCACTGAAAACCTGTACCAAAAATAAGCCCAGTAATAAGAGAAGTTAATATCTGCCTCTATTAGTGGATAAATTTAGGAAATGAATGGTCAAAAAAAAAGCATGAACCTAAAGGCCTACCCATGAACTGCAAAAAGTGCAGTCGGGGAAGAGCTAATATAAATATATAATACCAGATGTAATTTTCATTATTTTCTCTTTTTTTTTCTTGCCAGGTTTTCTCACATACATGTCCAGTAACACAAAAAGACCTTGCAAAGTACAAAAATAAATGTGAGGGAATGCCAGTCTTCTGTCTCACAAACAAAATGAAAATCACAACCTTGAAGAGCCCAGCTACTATAGAAAGATCTGAAGTATGTCTATCTGAAGAAAGGGACTTCCATCAGCTTGGCATAAGCTGTACAGGAAATAAGCCACAGAAACTTGAAAACAGCTTTTAGTTGACATTACATTTCAAGTGATATGAAAACATAATTGCAGTAATAGAGATTTTCTGTACAGATAAGCTTTCAAACACAGCATTGAACATTTTAATGCAGTGTTGGATATCTGGACTTCTGTGTGAAGGGCCTGAAGAACTGAATCTGGATATCTACATCTACAGGTTAGTGACGAATCTGCCCAGGAGGGCCATTCAACAGTCTTTGAGCGATGGTGATCAATGGAATGCCCACCTTGGATGTTTTTGGAATCATCAGTCTGTATTTTCTCAAATGCATAATGATAGTAGGGCTGTATATCCCAGTAAGTACTTATTTAGCCCAAGAATATATTTAGTTGAATTTAATCCCTGTTATCAGCATGGTATTTTTATATGACCAAGTCATACACAGACCTAAACAGGTCAGACTTCTCAGCAGCTGTTTGAAGTGCATGACACATTCTGGATGGAAGAAGCTGTCAAGGAGTGTAATGAGGGCAGTTTTGAAGGAAATCTTACTTAATTGTGGCTGATGCTGCTGAATTAGTCATATGTCCTTACTGCCAGGAGACACCGTCATGGAGCTTTAGCTCTTCTATCCCAGGACATGTTTAACAACATGAATTTAGAGAAACAGCTGCAGTAATGAAATAATTCAGAATTCTGCTCCCTACTCATAAATGTGCAATAGCCATTCCAGACAACACAGCACAAAATGTTTTGGTTTTTTTTCTGGGAGCAAAATATGGCTCAAAACACAAAATATTAAATTTTGGATGGTACAAAACTGGTGTCACTAACAGCATAAAATAGCTATCAATTAATTAGTTGAAAGCTTGTAAGTACAGACAAATCTTTTAAGAACACATCTCTCTTAAAGAGGTCTCTTCATTTTCTGTGTTGGTGTGCTACTGAAAAATTGATTCTAGAATGTTAAATTAAAAATCACTGCAAAAGCGTTTTAAGCACAAATTCATAATAAATTTCACACAGATTTCATCTGTTGATTTTTTTACTGGGAAATTTACCAAACCATTCTACTTTATTTGTATCTTCCCTGCCCCAAACATGTCAATTTCCTTCAAATGGCAGAAGCAAGCTCAGGAAGTTCTGAGCTGTTTGTTTATTTGGGGTCATATCAATAGGATCAACCACATCAGACTTACATTATGAGTAATCGACTGTTTCATTTGGTGTATCTTAACTACTCCTAATTTCCCTTGGGCTTCCTGTGCTTGCTGTATGTTGTGTTCTCTCTGCTGGGGACAGTCAGTGGGCCTATTTTTAGCAGTGACAAGTTAAACAGCCCACACAAGGAAAGATGCAATAGCTGTTAAACAAGGATATAATGTGAGTGAATAAACATCTCCCAGTGACTTGTTCTTTCCAGAAAAGTTACTTGTTATTTCCTTTTTCTCAACATCTACAGAAGCAAGGTATGGCTTTGCTAATTACTGTCTTACAAAGCTCAGGTCTGAGTTTTCAGTCTGCAGCCCCACAGATTGTGTTCAGTCTGACAAAACATGCTTCTCAGGAAGCCTCTGTTTCTTCCTATCACATTTGCACATCCTAAACTATACCACACAATCTGTTTCTCAAGTTTTATGCTGGTATTTCCATCAACATTATCATTAGCCTGCAAGGCTGAGCTCTAATTATTAAAATGTCAAATGCTGAACAGGTTTACAGCCAGTACAGACACATTCCACCTTAACAACCCCTTATCGCAGCATCTACTGGATTAATTACTGCAAGGTCACAAACACTTCTTCTAGATCAAAAGTGAACTGACTATGGAGTTCAACTTAACTGATCTAATTCCAAGTGGCAAAATTTCTCATTAACTGGACCAAGTTTGTTTCTGTCTCTATTTGTGTTTGTTATGATTTAAATATAAGTAAGTAGGAAGAGCTTTAGGCAATTGCTAGCACAGTCATAATTTTCTTTCCCAGACAGATGGCACAAGTGATGAGGGCCACTAGAAAAGACTTGGCATCTCTAAAGTTACAATCAATATATCAGTTTTGATATAGTGGTGCTTTAATAGGGAATGCCAAACACCATTTTTGGGCAGCTCCTCAAAAAAATGGAACAGTGAGAGCAACACTTAAAAGCAATCTACTAGATAGTGCACCACAAGTGGTTCATCTTTCAGAGGTTCATGTGTTAATTCAGTCTTGAAGGGAAAAAAAAAAGACAGTTATGCAAAAGAAACAAATACAAATAGTACAGCATTGGTTAAAAATTGTTGTCATCTGATTGCAGGGGTTCCATACTGTTGTCTCCTTATCACAAAAGTTTCATACCTTCTTGGTATTTTCTCTTGAGCTGCTCCTCCAAGCACTGACTCTTTCTTCTTCACACAGTAGCCAACTGACTCCAGTTCCCTCCTCAGCCACCCAACCCACTCTTTCATAGCACTCTTCTTCTCACTGGTTACAGCTGTGGCCTTTTAAAGTCAGCCCTGTTCCTAATCTTTGATAATTGGCTCAGCTGCAACTCCTTAGGGGTAGGATTACTTTCTACACTATCCTTATTTTCTTATATTCTATCCCCCTACAAAAAATGGTAACAGCAATGTATGACAAGTCTTTATGTACAGTTTAAAATTTGAAAGTGAAGTGGAAGTTCAACATTATCCTACAAAAGCTAAAATCCTGCAATAGTAGGAATTATTGAGGGGATAGCATCAATTAATCAAATATATAGACCTACCTAGTTTTCACTCCCTGTGTATTTATACAAAATGACTATACAATAGTCATTTTCACATTTTCAGTATTTTCCATGAATACTAAAATCACTTTTATAATGGCAGGCATTTCTCTCTCCATTTCACATTTATCAGGGCTAAACATTGCTTACACTTAGCCTTAATAGTGCATTTCTGTTGAGCATTAAATCTCATTTCAAGTCCCCAGTTAAGCAATATTCCTTCCACTTACAGACTCCTGCTGCTAGTCTCTGCATTGGATCATTAAGTGCTGCTTTGCAACAGCATCAAAATAAAACAAATTTCTTTTTCTCAGTTTGTGTTTGAAATGTTATCAGCACACAGTTGAAGAAATTTATTTAGACAGTGGTGGTCTTACATTTCATGTACAGAATACTTCTCCTGATATGTTGGAAGTGTAAGACATCCTGCTGCAACAAGAGCAAGGTGTTTTGATTCAAGGTGGGGAGGTGGAATCAGCCCGAGACAAAGCAGTCTTGTAGACCAGTAGACAAGACAGGTACCATCTGATGAGACTGGAAAAGGTGGAATTGCTTCTGTTAATGCAAGGTTGCCATTCACTGACAATTAACAATGACTGCCTCTGAAATAGTGAGAGATGTAAGCAGAAAGGAAGCCTCAAATCTTGACAACCTGTACTAGAACACCAGCAAGGCTCTGAGACAGGGTGCAAATTAAGCCTCAGCCTTTCCAGGAGTTTCATTGTAATATGACTAAAGCTCAGCAGCAGCTTCAAGAGGAAGCTGCAGCCTAGCTAGCAGAGTGAACTGAGGCTGCTCAAAGTCACTTTGTCATCTGCAGCCAGATGGATGCTTATCATGTCTATACCTCACACTAAGCTTAAGAAATACAATTCTGTTTGCATTGTTTGGGGCATTACTGTTATCCACAGCATGAAAAGATGGCATTTTATAAACTAGTGCTTTGCTAAAGAAGTGTATTTTTTGCCATAGCTCTTTCCAGAGGGTACAATATACAACACAGAACCAGTACAACCTCTCAGCATTGTTGAACAACAGAACACTTACATGGTAAAACAGAGAAATTGGGAACAGGTTGCCTTACAGAGTACTACAGCTAAAACCACAATTTTAATAACATATGGTTTTAAGTAATTTTTTGGTAGATATATTACGCATTAAAAATATTGGCAAAGGTTTCAAATAAGATGATTTTATTTTTTAAAAAATCATTTTTACAGCACTGAATATTCTGATGACTTTCAGACCTCAAATAATCCCTATACATATGTAGGTGTTTGTGTATTGTGTTACAAACTAGTATGTGTTGCCCCTCTTATTTTCAAAAGAAATAACTGTTACAACTTTTCCTCAGGGATATCACAATCTTTATTTTAAGCAACTCTCAGTTAATATTTTATCACCCTGTCATTACCTTGTCTTTATTAACATACCACTATTCATTTATTAGCATTTATTGACTTTAGGCTGCAAATTCAGAAAAGCAGACAATGTTGCAGGCTCAGTGGTTGTAAAGACCTTTGTATTCTGTGAATCTGTCAAAAGGGCATCCAAATCATTACGCACTAAAATAAAAACCAAACAATAATTTGGTCTGGTAATTTTTTTCAAATGTTGTAAATACACAGCAACAGTGTAACAAAACGTTGCATTTAAGTGGTACATCCAAAAGTAGCACGAGCTAATAAGCTCCTGCAAAAGTTGCAAAGCTTGTCCATTCCAGATAGGATTGTGTGCAAAGCTTGTCCATTCCAGATAGGATTGTGAAAGATAACTGTGAATTCATTACTTTCATCCTAAGTAGAATGGCTCTTGTTACTTGCTAAATTTTTCCTGTTTGGACAGGAAATCATATAGCTAACAGTATCTCCGATTTTATTTAAATCACTTTTTATCAAAGTAATCTTCCAGAAGCAAAGGTGATCTTCCAAAAGCTTTAGATTTATAAGTTCATGGTCCTTGTACTTGCCAAGACTTCATCATGGAAGAAGGTCTCAGCAAATAAATCGGAGTTTTGCAAAGCCTCGAAAAGACGCTTATAGTCTTCTGGATACAAGTTACACATTGCAGCATTTTTGTGAATTTCTAGTGCTTTCAGTAATGTGTCACAATTGTCCAAGCTCCAGGAACTGAAACAAACAAACAAAATCATAATGGAGCATTTATTTCTGTGAAAAATTAAAATGCAAGAAACATTATCAGAAGGTCCACTCCTTGATAACCTCTAGAAGAAGCTAACCTCTTCTTGCAACACACTTTCAATCCATACTGCAAACAGGAAGAAACCTCTGCTATTAAAACACATCAATAGCAAAAAAAGCCCCCAGCACACACAGACAACACCAAACCACACAAACCTCCTCATTACAGGACAGGTACTTGCTCTCCTTCATCCACCCAAAATTCATAAGTCAGTAACAGGCCTTACAGCCTAAAAAGGGTGCTTCAGTGCTGGAGAAATTAAAGCCAAGGATGACTCAGTATAGCATGAACTAGAGACTTACACCTCCCAGGTATTTTCTTCTACACGTAAACAGATGTATCCACCCTCCCCCATCTACATCTTTGCTATGAAAACTATACTTTTATAAACGTGCACATACATTAACTATTTCCCAAACAGGAAAAAAGTGTATAAATACACAGAAGATGCGCATTAGAAGCCTTCACCTTCCTGGCTGAAGGATCAAGTGGAGATGAGGTATACCACTGAGCTTTAAGAAAGAAATCCATTAAGGCTCTTTCCACTTGTCTTTTTAAGAAAGTTACAGGAATTTAGTAGCTTATTTTTCCCCCTCCTGGAAATTAACTTTCATAACCTACTATCAGCAAATGAGAAGTATATTCATTATTTTCATCAGCAAGAAGTCAATGCTTTCCAGACTGTGAACACCTTCCATTTCTGGAAAACAGAAATCTACTGATCATAAACAAACGTGAATAGCTTGCATAATTGGTAAAGTCTAAAGCCTAATTTTTTAATTAGGTAACAGCCATTTGAGGACATCCCCATTCCACCTTCTATAACCTTCAGCTGTTTTCATTAGTGTGACTTTGATGTCTGTTGTAAACTGAATCTTTTTCAGCTTTTAATTTCTGTAACTGCAAAACTCTTGGTAGCTTTATTATTGTATCTGTAAAGTAAGTGAAAACTTCTTAGAGATACATGACCTAAGCTCCATTGGAGGTACAGGAGTTACTGCACATATATATTCTAAATAATTTCCAACCTTCCTGACAGGAACAGTCCCCAAAATACTGTAGAGTAGGTTGCATAATGAAATCTTCTATTCTACATGTTGATGATTAATTAAAAATTAATTAATGAGGGTTTTTTATAAAGGTAGTGTTTCATCTGCAAAATAAATACTGCTTTGGGAACATATTCTAATATTTTCATATATTTACTGAAGTATAAAAATTTTAATTCTTTCTTACTTACTTTAATCTCTCTCTAAGTTTAGACTTAGGTTTAGCAAAAGACTGTTTCACCATGAAAATAAAGGTAGATGCATTTGAGGGCTTCAAGCCTCCTGTGAATAGATTTTGCTGGGGAGTCAGTCGTACCAAACAGAAATGGTCATTTGGCAGCCGCTGCAAGAAAAACAGAGTAAGTCATTGAAAAAAATCACTTTTTAAGACAGTATCTCTCTTAAGCCAAGAGTTTCATCCTTGCCACCAGTAACATTTCTTATTAAAAGTCTTAACAAGATGATTTCATCAGAAGGTGTGGCTTCACCTCCCTGTGCCTCAAACAGAAAAGGAAACAGAAAACAAAAGAAACATACTATTACTTGGGGTTTATTTCTATATTTTTAAACTGGACTTTCTTAGTTGCAATAGACAATACAGGCTTGATGTTTTACAGATATTATATGACCTATTGTATTCCTATACTATGCATGGTATCAGACCTGCCTTTTATATATAAAGACAGAATTATGAGAGTGTAACACTAAGACACTATTGCAAAAAGAGGATTTTATAAAACTGGGATGAAGTGGAGTCTTCAAAGGAAATAAATGTAAATGTACTTCTGTATTGGCAGCAACAGATGTATTAGATCTGACATCTGTACTTCTTAAGTTGTCCTGGTACATCTTGGATAGCCCACCTGATGGGCCTCTCCACATGGCTTTCCAGCAACACAACTAAGCATATAAGGCACACCCAGTCACTTACATATTACAGAAGTATTGCAAACTACACTCAATACAGCACCACAGCAGTTTTCCGGGGAGAGTGAAACTCAAAAATTTTAAGTAAATGTGCTTTTATATTATCAGAATTAAAGAAGAATATTCCTTTATCATACAAAGGAACATCATTACTTTTCCAAAGGAGAGAAGTAAATAACTTTACATAAGGTAATTTTGCAGTTCTCAGATTTAAGTTTGGAGACTCATGCTTTTCCACAATTAACTTGCACATGGAATCTACAATAGACACGTGAATAACTATTTTAACCTAAACCAGCAGCATACTGATTGTGTTATTAACTGTGGTAACACTTGTTTTGTTCAAGCAGGTAGATGTGACCATCAGTAACTCTCTGAAAAATACTTTACCTATTTATATTCCTTTATGCTGTTTACTCATTATATTTTTTCCATCTCAGACAATACAGATACTAGTTTATTTCAGTTTCCAAGAAAACAGCAATTCATCACTCCACTTTTGATGAATCTCCATACTGCCCTAAATTTTAATTAGAACAGTTCTTAAAAAACACATCTGCAAATGCTGCTATAAAGTTACTTTAACCTTTCAATAAAAGTAGTTTAGCTGCACCTTCAGGAGAAAAGCATATACAACAATCTTACCCCAGCTTTTGGTATCGCCAGTCCCCCATTTTTCAAATTGGTTGCAAATGAGGACCATGGTTCCTATGGGAGGAAGCAAATGTACTATGTATTATGAAATTAAAGTGTTTTGTTAGAATAGACTATGTCAGTTGGAAGGTACCTACAGTGATCATCTAGTCCAACTGCCTGAGCAATTCAGGCTTGGCCAAGCTAAAGCATTTT
>JAYDZK010000169.1:35544745-35565068 GCA_034509185.1 Euphonia xanthogaster | reverse complement strand
GCCGCGCCGCCCGCGCCGCGCTCCCAGCTCCGGGTGCGTGATCGCCGCGGCAACCGGGGCGTCACTTCCTCCTCTGCCCGGCCTCCGCAGCGCGCTTCCGCTCCGCCGTCGGAGGGCTCTCCGCCCGCCGCCCGCCCTCTCTATGGTGCCCGCCCCGCACCGCCGGCAGCCTGCGGCAGCAGCAGCCCCCGCGCCTCCACGCCATGCCGGCTGGCGGGTGCCGGCCGCCCGAGCCGCCGCGGAGCTGAGGTGAGCTGACGGCGGCTAATCCGCAGCTGGAGGAGGAAGGGAAGATGCGATGCTTCCCCGGTGCCGCGCACCGCCGCCGCCTTCTGCTTGTGTCGGCCGCCTCCGGGCGCTCCAGGGCGGGTTAGGGCCGCCGGGCGGGCGGCGGGAAGGAGCCGGTGCCGGGCGTGCTGGGCGCGCTGCCCGCCTCGGCCGGGGTGGGCAGGTGGCGGTGCCGCGGCTCCCGGCCCCTGCGCGGTGCCCGGGGAGCGGAGCACGGGCAGGGCTGGGGCGAGAGGCGGCTCGGGAGGGGGCTCGGGCCGGCGGGCAGCGCTCTGCCGGGCGCCCGTGGAGCGATATGTGTGCTCCGTGTGTCGGTGGAGTCCCAGGAGCTACGTATTTAGTTTGAGGTTTGCCTCGGTGTTTCACGGGAGTCTTTGATCTCCGCGTCTGCAGCTAAATAGTCACTTCGGGACTCGGTTGTTTGTATCGCCCTGCCGCTCTCAGCAGGTGCAGGATTCTGCTCCGGCCGATCTCCGGCATCGGTCCTTGCCGGCTTCTCTCTGCTCCATACCTTGTTACAATTACGGTTTAGGCGAAACCTGTAATTTTCGATAGCAGTGACGTTGTCCTTTCGGCAACGTCCCCAATGCCTGAACGAGAAATAACTTTAAGATAATCTTCAAGACGTTTTCAAGTTTTGCCAAACCGGAGTTCATCCTTCAGGGATGCTGTGCCAAAACCTGTCAGTGGCAGGTGAGTGGCCGCAGTGTGATGGAGGCAGGGAGAGAGAATCCTTCCAAACGTGTTTCCCTGCTCCCTGTCTCGTTTGTGCAGAAGGTAAGAGAGATCTGGCAATCACAGCGCACACCTCGTCTTCAAATTAATGGTTCAGAAGTAGACTTTCTGTATGATTTCCTGCAGATTGGTTAATTTCTTGTTTGTCTGCTTGTGATTTGAGAAATGAACACTTCCCTACTTACTAAACAAAGTCGTTTTGTTTCATGTATCGCTCAAAAACCGAAATTGGGATAGAAAATTGTGTCTTTGTTGTTGTGTTTTGGGGGGACCTACATGTGGCATGAAGAGCGGCTGGGCTGAATTTAGAAAAATGCCTTAGCAAATGCAGCAGTCCTTCAACTCTGCAATTTATTTTTAAATACTCAGCTTTTTTACACTGAGTGCTGTAATAGTTTTCTCTGTGCCTTAAGGGAAATGGACAGATTGTTCTGCTGGATGATGGGATAGACCTCAATCCATTTTTAAACTGGACTTTATGTTTTAATAGCTTTTTCCCTCTCTTACTAATTAGTCTGATAATTCAGTAATTTGTAGGACTTTTAGAACATCAAGCAGAACTTGGTTTTCTTAGAGCAAGTGTCTGGTAATGTCCTAATTCAGCATTCCTAATCAAAATTTATTGACAGTTATGACTACAGAAAAGTTAGCTATAGTTTTGAGCTCAATTAATGGATTTTGGAAGTTTTTGTTGTCAGTTGGAGGACTCAGGAGTGCTAGGGTCATCTTTGAATGGGCTGTTCAGAGCAACTGAGATTATTCAAAGGAATGTTTGCTAATAAAAGCCAAATGACAAAATGCCCTGACAAGTCTTCATACACTAGAAATGGTACACTTTTCTTCATGACTTTATTTATTTTAGCTTAGTGCTTGCCTGGATTGAACCACAGGTCTCTATGGGCTAAACTCATGGTTTGGGTTTTTTTCCCCCCACTAGAACTGCCAGATATATGCTGAATCTTTCATGCATAAAGGACTACCTCTTTATGACCTCGTCATTCATTATCTTTGACAAACTGATGAAACCATAGGAAAATGGTAAGTTTTTAACTTTTTTTTTTTTTAATTTAGAAATTACAATGTGGAAAATTGTTTAATACATTGAAGTGTATCACAGGGACATTTGAACAGTTATTTTTACTTTATGGTTGATTGTGGTATATGTTTTCTAGTTTAATGCAGCTATCAGCACATGCAAATATTTGAATTTACAGTCTTACCTCATACTGCCTTATGTCTTTGTAATTTATGTGCATTGTTGAGTGCTCTGGAATTGTTTCCTCCTAATTATTGTTTCCTGAAATAAGTCAGAGGGAATCAAAAGGGTTACCCGTTTGATTGGATTCCAGTCTATGCTTGAACCAAAAGAGGTCATTAGTTGTATGGGTCAAAAGGTTGGTAAAGAGATTTGATTTTTTTTTTAATGGTTCTAAATACCTTTTGCATTTACCTTTATTTGGCTCAATTTAAAGCTTATTTTTCAAGTTAATATTATAGCATTAGTCTTTTAGTATTATTTTGCTATGTTGTAACTACTCAGCCATAGTAAATATTGGCAAACGTTTCTAAGTAAGGGTGAAAATTGCAGCAGTACCTGGATCTTGATCTCAGTTTTTCAAACTCTTATGCCCATGCTTCATTTTAAGTCCAAATTTGGCAGAATTTCTATCTTCCACAAAAAGAACCTGATGAGTATGTCAATGATAATTTGCATGATGGTATTTTTTCCTTGTCCTCCTTGTGGATACTTAGTCTCCTCTAAGGACTCAGAATACAGATTAAGTTTGAAAGGTTTACATGTTACCAAATACCACCTCTAATGTGACTTTTAGAAAAAGCTTTCAACAGAAATGAAAGAAGCTCTTACAATAGAGCTGAAAGAATCACTTAAGCCTATTTGCTTCAGTAATGTGAAAATAAAATAATCTGCTACATGCTTGAGTTGACAGAAATGTCTCTGCTTTGCTGAGATGCAGGATGCCGCAGAATTCTTGTTTTCATTTATTTTGTTAAGCATACTTGAATAATTTTCTTGTAATGCTTTGGTTGGTGACCAAGGAAAATAGTAGAAGGAGTGGTAAGAGATTTTTTTCAAAAGGGCTCTAGGCACTGCACACTCAGGAAAAGAGTCTCTAGGAAGAATTATTTTTTTAAAATCTATCAAAGAGTAGCCTCATTCTTTTGTCATACTTTCTAGCCATCGCTGTCCCCCACTCCAAGCCCATATATGCACAAAGGAAATCTCCTTAGAACTGAAGTAGCATTTAATCCAATGCCCCAGTCTAGTTTGAGATCCAGTGAGTTTGCAGCCTGTGGGTTGTGTTGCACATCTTCCTTTGAAGTGAAAGTCTGCCTTTATTAGGAGGTCAGGCAGTTTTGTATTTAGAGTTGTTACGGTCTATAAACCTTAACTTACTGCTTTCCTACATGTCCTCTGTTGACAATTAAAAATTGCTTGACATTTGGATGGGGGACAGTGGCTAGGGAGTGGGGGGAGTTTTGCTGTTTGGCCAAGCTATTAGTAGCAAGGGAAATTAGAATCCAAGGTTCCTTGGATGCGCGCCTGCTCCATGTGACAATGTAGATTCCAGCCTAGCGCTGAAAACCTGATTAATAGGGACTTACTGTCCATTAAAAGTCTGCTAGATCAATTGTGCAGATCACTGGAGAGTGACTGCCTAGGTACCAATTAAGTGAAACTATCAAGTCAGTTCTCCTTTGAGATAGTTTCAGAGCACTAGGTGTGAAGTCGTGTATGCTGGAATAAGCTTATTTGAATGAAAAAGTTAAACCACTCCTTTACTGTTTTTCTTATGTAATACCATGCTGTTTAATAGGAAAGCTTTTTCATACTAGGTGCAGATTGACTTTGCAGCCTTACAAACACTGCAGCAAAGTTCACAGCTGACAAAAGAACCATTCAGAACAAAAGTAAACATTTTTAAAATTATCTGGTGCCTTGAATGCTAACAAGAGTGTTCATGTTTTATTTCCCTTCTAATGAACACTAACCAATATTTTTGACATTTTCAGTGGAGAGGTGAAGGGTTTTGTAGTGTGAAGATGGTTGCGTAAGCTGTGTATTATAAGGCATTTTGGCAGGGTTACAAATTTCTCACTCTGTACTTTGTGTGTACAGAGAATCTCAGTCCCTAGGGCTATCAATCTGGCATCTTTCATCAGCACTAAATTTACTGCAAATATCTTTTATGTGCATGCAAAAAAAAAGCTCTATTAAACCTTTGTGGGGAGGAGCGAAAACACTCAATAGATTCTTTTTCTGTTTATTTCTCTCAGAATTTCTCTTCGTTGAATTCTGGTGAGCATGTTCTGCTGACTTAAATTCACTCACCATGTGTTTGTGTGTCTATCTCATCATAAGTCTTTATCCAGAAGGCTTTTGAAATGTTGCCTTGCTCAAGAGCCTGTCGCACCAAAGATTTTTTTACTTGTTTTTTTCTTTTTTTTCCTTATTAATCTACTTACAATATAACTGTGATGTCTTTGAAACTGTCTGGCTAACTGATAAGGAAAGTGAAATGCTGTTAGTGCCAGAGATTCCTGTAGAACAAATTTTGCTGTGCGGTGTGCTTGCTTTTTAGGAACAGAGCTGCTTAGCATGAGTGTGAAGTTTTTTCCACTGCTGTTCCATTACGCTGCTCCACCTGTCCCAAGTGAATTGCTAATGTGTGGCCTTAGAATGTGAGCTTTAGCACTGCTTTTCTCTGTCCATGCCAAAGATTTTGGTGGGTTTTTTGTTTGGAACATTAATGTTGCACTGGAGGGCAAGTTCAGATTAATTCAGAATAACTTCAAAAAAAGAAAGAACGTAAAACTAATCAAGGTATTTATTTTATCTTGGTAAAATGAGCATGTTAGGAAGATTAAGTTCACTTGATGAATATGTTACTGAAATAATATGGAAATTCATAATGTACATTTTGGAGGTTCTTAATGGTTATAACTTGGAATTTTGTGTGCTTTTAGCGTCTGAGTGAGGGCATGATGATCTTATCACTTCAGACCAACATTTCATCTGGGCCTGGATCACAGTTCAGGTGTTGTTCATTCTGTTTTTACAGTTCTACAGTTGACCCAGTTTGGCAAAATAAACAAATTGGGATGCATCTTGTCCTGAAATCACACATTTGTCAGTTGTTCAGTAATATTTTGGCATTTTCACTGACTCATGTCTTTATTTTATAAAGTGACGTACACCATGCAAAGCTTACACATTTGATCCTAGGAAGATTTGATCTTAGCAAGAGTTGGCATACAAAATTACTCTTTATCCAATGTTGTTTCAGGAGCTGCTTAGTTTCTTACCTGGATTTCTCTTTTTCTCCTGGAAGACTGTTGAAGTCTGCTATGTTAATATTGACGTATAACATCATTAACACAAGGACATATAATAGTCATTCAGTTTCTCTATGGGCTGTTAAACTTGTTCTGTCATGGAATCACTGAAACAATCTCACTTCGGGTTTTAAGTGAAATTAGTTTTTACCACTTTACAGTACTGAGTTTTTGTTAGTGGTTGTGATAGTGGGGAGTTTGTAATGGAAAGATCTTTTTTAAATAGAAACTACTTAAAGTGACCTTGAGCATAGTTTTTTGAAAAGCTGATCTGAAACAAATTAGATCTCTGCTTACAGGCTCAGGTATTGCAAGCATTCAAATTCTGTAAGGAGAAACTGGTAACTGTGTGCTTCAGAAAACTTCTTTAAGATCTATTAGTCAGAAGTATGTGTAAATTGTTAGACAGCTCATATAGCCAATATCTGTTTACACAGTTAGAGTTGAAATGAATTTACCATAATAACTTCCTGTTGAAAGGGGGAGAGTTGAAACAGCACGCAAGGCTAAATTCACCACTGGGGTTAAGTAGTTGCAGCTTCATTAACTTCAGTCCAGTTATACCAGTGATGAATTTTTTGGGGGCTGTGATTTGCTTAACATAGGTCTCTTACAGTTCATACATGATTACGTTCTTGCTCATGCATTTAAGGGCCAAAAAAAGAAAGAAGAAAAAAGACCACATTAAATGTATTGTACCTCCTTACAGTCCTTGTATGAAATATTTATTTCATAATCTCTCATTGTATTAATCTTTGCTACATCCCTGTGAAATGTATCAGTACTTTGTGGTTAAGAAGTGCAATACAGATGATGTAACAGTGTGATGACTTCATGGAGGAGGTTCAGAGCAAAGAAGGGATTTGATCTGATTCATTTGTATCTGACGCTGAATAATGTAGAAACTAGACCATCCTTCCTTTTGGAAATATAAGGCAAATAGATGCAAGATTTTAGTAGAGCTGCTGAGTATTCTGATTTTCTAATGATGAGAATTATTAAAGCTCTCGCAATTAGCTCTGTTCTTAATTAACCTTCTGGTTGGACCTGCAGGCCTGACAACAGAGGGACTGCAAGTATGTAATACTTATGGGCAAGAATTGTTTCATAACTTCTATGGACAGCTTTCCATTCTACTTGTGGTTGCTTCTGGCCTTGATATGATTTAGGACCTTACTGAATATTTCTTAATACTAACTTTCTGTGTGTTGATGAGGGCTATAAAACCTGTTTTTCCTTCATCAATATAAAAAATTATGGACTTCAGTCTTACTATGAAATGTAATTCTTAGAAAGTCTTGAACATTCTTCTTTCTTCAGTTGGGCAACTTTTAGATAATTGCCTCATTCTTCTTTGGATTTCAAGGGATCTTTTCTGTCATTTCTCCTTTTTCATATATGTTCAAAATTGTTACCTGAGATCATGAGAGATTTTATATCATATTTTTTTAGCAACCTCTTATGAGATGGTAGGATCCAATAGCTTTCTCAGGTCCTTGGAAAGATTTGAATAAGAGTGAGTTGAGCTGGTTAATTCTCATAGTCTGTGGATTTGCAGGACATTTTTTTCTTTTTTTTTTTCCTGTAAGGAAAAAGTACCTGTCCTAGAAAAGATGCATAAATTTGTCTAGTAGGAAGCTTTTCATTTTTGTTCTGCTTTGTAATCAAATTTGTGCACATGTTCTGAAGTGTAACAAAAATCGAAGAGTTCTTCAATTAGAAAGAAAATTTAAAAATCAAAAAAGGCAAATGACTACTTTTCAGAAGACTTAAAAGGAGATTCATGCATCCCAAAGCAAGACCAGTTACTCATAGGTTATTCCTGAACAACATTTGTCTAGACTGTTTATAAAAGAGCTGCAATGATGAGAGTTCTCCATTCTCCTAAAGCAGTCTGGTCTACTGCCTTTTCTACCATATCTCTACCCAAGACATGTTCTGGTGTTTTGTTGCAGACAAGAAAAGAAAAATTGAACACATCAAATGGTGAGGTTGCTTTTTGTTCTTGTAACATTCAGTCAGATTTGTTCTAGTGAAGCTTGAAACCCAAAACTTTTCAGACACTTGGGGGACTCATCATTGTGTATTTTGAGTGCTGACAAAGAGGCTGTTTGTGTGAAATTTTTGAGAGAACTGTCATATGTTCTACTAAAAGCTACTATTTGTTTCCAGACAAACCTCTTGTAATTGGCTACATGACTGAAACATATTTTTTAAGTAATGTTAAATGTGGAATAGTAGATTATGCCTGGCAATATGTTTATCATTGTTTATTAAAACTGTGAATAAGCAGCATGACTAGGAAGCTTAGAAGTTGAAAATAGTATGTGAAACTTCCTCTTTAAACCTCACTATTCCTGCTGTTTATAGATGTGAAGATCGTTGCGCCTTTAAATGCCAGTGCCACTTGAGAAATGTCACTTCAGTGTCAGAAAGTACAAAACCACCAAACTGCTCACGCTCAGACATTTTTGTAAATTCAATGAAATTAGATAAACCCCCCTGGTATCTGAATACTTCTTGAAGGAAAGCAGACTTTATGCATTTGAAAAAATAGACCTCTTAATCTGTATATCTGACACAGAAGAAGAAAGCACATAGAAAGATATTTTTACCCCTAGTACATTTTTTTTCAAAGCCAAGCAGGCCAAACAGAACAGTCAGGAGGACATTAATGAGATTCTCTCATGGTGAGGCTGTCCAGTAAAAGGGTTGTACATCAGTCTGTTTTTTGAAGTGATAAACTTCCTGTGAGTCCATGCTGTAAGACAGCACAACAGCATGGGGGTGTGTTTCTCTGCAGAGGTGTCAGGCTGGATAATGAAAGCATACATATGAATATCTTTATTTCCCTTCCTTTAGAAACAGCAGCGTTCCAACTATTATGTTTCACATAAAACACAATGCAAAGCAGAATTCTTTTAGCTGGAATTGGTCTGGCTTTGTGAGATGATTACAAAAACATGAATTCATGAATTGCCTATCACCTTTGTCTGCTGTCTCTTTCTTTCTGTAGCAAATTCTGTGATGGTCAAGCACATCTTCAGCAACTGGTACTCTTCTTGGTTGTGGTGAGGGAAGGGCACTCTGGTCATAATATTCCAGGCTTCTGTAGGTATATCTTGGCTTCCACATTAGATGAAGAAGCAAACTGTTGTAGAGAAGTAGCATTTGCACTTCTCTAAAGAACATATGTGCTCTTTGTTTATTAGCTAACAGCGTAGTAGACATTGTCCTTTTCCTTGCAAGCTAATGAACTCGTAATGCTATGTTGTATGTAGTTTTTACATAGTGTCATGTAGATACTGGGTCATTTAGAGTTCCCCCCCATCATTGAATTGTCATTTTGGTATTAAATGTAAATATTCATAAAATGAGACCAACCTTTTTCTTCCTATGTGGATGTTAATGGGCAGTAAGAATAATTTCCAGTATATGTTTTGATTGTGTATGGCCATGATAGTTTTCACACTGGTTTTTATTAATTTGTAGAAGATTATATATCAATATGAAAAGAGATACTATAATTTAAAGATTCTCTTGTGATGTATCTTCACACCAGCTATCAGAAAGATCAACAGATTAATTCTTAAGAAATATATGGATTAGGTTAAGTTATTATTTAAATTTTAATGTTTCTGCCATTTTCCTCTTTTTGTTCTAATGGTAGAAGAACCAACTCTGTAAACATAATGATTTTTAAAACTACTTTTTTCCTTTTTAATGGAATCAATTTTGTTTGTTTTTTTTTTTCCTCTAGGACTTGTAAAGCTGCTTGTATTTAAGTAAAAAAAGTGTGAGGGGGGGGGAGGGGGAGATATTAAAGCCCCTGCAACAATAAAGAAAACCAAATTCCTTTAATTCTAGTTAGTGCCTATTTTTTACCTGTCCTTAAACCTGAGACTTGCTGGATTTCCCCTTTAAAATGATGGGGATTCCACAACATCTCTAGACAGCCTGTTTGGTTTTTTACACAGCGACCTTTTTTAGACTGAATTGCTATTGCCAGATATAGTGCTGACCCTCCCTTTCTAAAACTCTTCTCTTGCTGGGATCCAGGTTCCCTTGTGTACATCTTGTTCTGTGTATATGGTGCACAAAAACCTCCATGATTGTAATTGATTAGTGCCTGGTAGACCATAATGAATTCTCTTGTGCATGTAACACTTCCTGTATTCTATCTTAGGACAAAAAGAAAGCTTGGACTCATGGACAGTTTTCTGTCTGTTATCTCTTTGAGATGCTTTTCACCATAACAAAATGACTGGTTAATCCCTATTTCAGATAGATGTGCTTATTTATTTCAAAAGTTTGGGGATATTCTGTTTGTGTTAGTGAATTTTATGTTATTCCTTTTGGAGCACTTATTGCTACAACAATAAGTGCTCCAAAAGGAATTAAATTACAATTACAATTTTGAATTAAATCCTCAAAAATACTTATAACTGCTTCTAACTGCAGACTGTACTGCTATTGTGGTTTATCATCGAAGTTAATGAAAATATTGCATACATGCAACACTGGGAACCAATCTGAAATGCCCAATCATTTTGAATAGAGCAGTGTTGGTGTTATAGTGGGGAAGCTGACTTTCAAAGAATTAAAATATTAAATCCCTTTAATTAACACATAAAAATAAATGGCATGAGAATGAGGGAGGGAAAATCGTGTCTTTGGCAGAAGAGCTATTTGAAGCCAATCAAATGGAATAAAAAACAGTTTGATGTAAACTTTTCAAATGTTGGGAGAAACAACGTTGTGATCTGGATTGTTCTGTAAGATACATCCAAGATCAGTAAATGAAATACTACACTCCATGTTCAGTAAACATTCACAGAGCACACCAGCTGTTCAGGATAAAGGAGCTGAGTTACTATGAAAGGTTAAGGGACCTGGTGGTGTTTGTGGTTTTGTTTTGGTTTTAATGCCCTCTTCAAATTTTAACCATGACAGATCAGGAGTGATCCCACTTCTTACTATCTTTTTATTTTTTCCCCCAACAGCTGTATTTAAGGTTATATTTCCACAGTAAGGATAGATGGGAAAAAAGTGAGCCACTGAAAAAGTTAACAAAATTATATTAAGTTGTATGAAGTACATGACAGGGAAAACTGATGAGCACGGGCCTTGTAAAACTGCAGCAATTTCTCTAATGTACATACTGTTTGTCCTAAAGCAAGCAAACATACAAGTAATTTCTTCAATACAGACTTTGTCTTTTAGCTACTTTGCAAATATTTTCCATTTTATTTTTAATTTGTGCTATAATCACCATGATTACATGTGCCAATTGTATCAATCTGTGTAGCAACTGAAGCTCTTTTATTAATCAGTACCTTTTAACAAAGGTCAGCACAGTTCTACTCACGTTAGCTTTTATTTCAATTTTGGGCAACCAGTGAAGAGAGGAAAAATTGGCCTATGGAGAAACAAACATTTTTTATTAACATGTTGTTTATGTTTAAAATTCATTTCAGTGATAAAACAGTAAATGCAGGAACTGCATGTTAATGGTATTTTAAATATAGTTTAAATCACAAGGGACTTCAATTTCATTTTTGTTTATAAATAAGTGTTTCTGCTTTTGTTTTTAGACAGCACAAAAGTTCATTCTCAGAGGATTTAAATTCACTTTGATACCTGCCTAGTGCCTTGGTAAACTCGAAAGGAATTGCAAATAGCTTCATTGAAAATCAAGAAGGTAAAAAATTTAATCTGTGTAGGAGGGGAAATACTTTTAAAAGATCAAGGGCAAGAGTGTTCTAAATTCCTTGATCTAGCTCTTTTTGGGTTTTCATTCTCTAAGGAGTCCTAAGGGTTGTAGAAAGGAATAGATTTTCAGGGCTACTTTTATTTGGAGAAATACTGAGTTTCAAGCAATAGACCAAGAAATGTTGTGCTTTCCAGCTTCTCAGCTACAGAGGGACTATCGCTTCAGCCAAATGTTCAAAGGAAGTGAGTTAACATTTTCCATCAGAATGTCAGCTTCCTCTACAGCAAATATCACTTGTCAAAAGCATCTTTTCTCATTTTTCACAATCAAATAGGAAACACCTTGTTCAAATGCATTTATATTTCTCTTTCCCTTTGCTGGCTGTTGAAAGGATAAACTGTTTTCTATGGATAGAAGCAAGACAGTGGTGGTAGGACATTCTGATTTTTTAATTATTGCAGTTAAAACTAATTCCTCATTGGGTTTGAGCAATTTACTTCACCCTCTTTTGGTGCATCATTTGATCTATGAGCTGGGGAAAGCAGCAGGAGTTATTATTTCATGTGGCAGAAAGACTAAAATGTGAACTTTTCAAATATAATATTGTGTTTGGGATTATTTTTTTAGCGCTTTAGAACAGGTATCAATAAATCAACATAACTGTAGTATGGGTCTCTAATAATATCTAGTTCTGATTCTTTCTGCTCTGATTGAAGTTCTGTCCTCCTCTTAACCTGTAATTTTGTGTTTAATTCTCTTTGAGAGGAAATTGCTTGATTAAGGAGCATCCTTTTAGTGAACAGATGCATTTTCCAGATAAGTCCTCAGTATCTCCTCTCGAGTTCTTTGTCTTTCTGGTGCTCAAGGAAAACCAATTATCACCTAATGTGGCTGCCAAAGGAGAATGCAACTTTCACCTCTATGTGCAATTCATAATTCTTCTAGACTAGGATAGAATATTTCGATTGGAAGGGACCTACAGTTATCACCTTGTCCTGAGCAACTCAGGGCTGACCAAAAGTTAAAGTGTGTTGCAAAGAGTATTGTCCAAATGCCTCTTAGACAGGCTTGGGGCATTGACCACCTCTCTGGGAAGCCTGTTCCAGTGTTTGACTGCACCCTTAGTAAAGAAATGCTTCCTAATGCCCAGCCTAACCTTCCCTGGTGCTGCTTATATGTTTTAGGGTAGGCAGTAATTTTTGTTAGACTGGTATGGCTGGAAGTGGTTAGCCAGTTCTTCAGGTTGGAAGCAGAGATGGAGTTGTCCTGGGTGGTGCTGGCTTTTGCTTTTGTATTGCCCAGCTGGTGGTGGCTTGTTGTTCTCTGTGTGCTTCTCTGGAACTCCTCACCAGCTCTTTAACCAGGCCTGTACTTTGTGTGCTAGTCTGGGAGCATGTTGTTGGAGGCGGTGTCAAAAGCCAGCCACAGTAAATCACATCCATTATTCCCCCTTCTTCTGCCAAGCAAGTCAGTGTTTTGTAGAAGCACCACTTACCCATCATAAATCCATGCTGACTGCACTTGATGAGCACCTTATCCTTCAGATGTTTGAAAATGCTTTCTGAGCTTGCTGTAAGACCTTCCAAGGACTAGGGTGAGGCAAAGCAGCCTGTAGCTCCCTAAATCCTTCTTCTTGTGCCTAAGATAGCAGTGATGTTTTCTTTTTCTTTTTTTTTTCTCAGTTCTTTTTGCAACAATGAAGTTTATGAAGGAATAATTAGGGGAAATCACTTTATTAATCTTTGTCAGAAATATGTTTCTATGTATGAAGGAAAGCCTACTTATTCTTTGGAATTTTTTCCCATTTTTCTGCAACTTAGTTCTTCTAGCAAGTAAAATGAAAGATTATCTTGCAAATTTACCAAGTGTGTGTTTCATTTACTCAACTTGTGTATACTAAGACTTAAGAAAGCCTGATGAAAACAGGTATCCTAAAATGTACTTTCATTTAAAGGAAAGTATAGGAAGCTGCTGTAGGAGGCTTACCTAAGCTCTTCTGTAATACAGGAGTGCTTGCTGGTTCTTGGCTTCACTATTTAAAACGTGAGCTAAATCTAGTGAGATGAACATAATGGAGCTGTACTTCGGGTGTATGGTTGCTAAATTAAACAGCAGTATTGCCGTGCTTCTAAAGGCTAAAGATAGGAACTGATACAACAATGGTCCTGTAACATGTAGGTCTTCTGCTAAGCTACTCTTTCTTTGTTCCCGTGAATGTGTCTAATTGCAGCATTGATTGGAGTTGCACCTTCACAAAAAGGGAAAATTGACTCCTGCTGAGAGTAGGTGGGGGTTTTGGTTTTTTATCAACAAACCATCTGTTTCTGTGTATACTGAACGCATGTTGAATGTTTTCTTGAAAATAATGTGACAATTGAGGCAATAAACAAGTTCTACTTCCATCTAATTCTGATAACACAGTGAATCTATCTGCAAGTTTGGTCTGATACCATCACTGACAGAATTAAAAGTTGTTCTTCTTTTATTCCTCCCTGGTTTATTTTTATTTCAGGCAAACTATGATCTTATGTGACAAGAATGCTTTTGTTTTAGCCATGGATTTAAAGGGGGGGGAAGGGGGACGTGAGGTGGCTTCTGTTTATCTTTTTGTTTTTCTCATTACCTCAGCTGTAACAACAGGAGCACTGTTGTAAAGATCAGCTGTGTTGTTGCTCAGGTAACTAGAACAGTTATAATTGGATAAAATTACAACTTTATAGGGATTTTTGTATGTAAATATCCCCCACACTAAGACTTCAAGTGGGTCAGTGAATGAAAGAAATTCTCCATACTTTTAAGCTGTATCACTTGTGAGTCTTTATTGGCTGGCACTGGCTGACATTATTTATCTGTTATACTATACATATTGTTAATGCTTCATTCCATTTTAAATTTTAGGTCTAAAAATATCTGGAGGGAGATTAAGGGGTTCAACAAGTAACGCTCTAATGGATGACAGAGACTTTCCACCAAATGATCTGCAAATAGACTCAAAGGACAGTCTTCCTACTAACTACAGGGTAGAAAGGTTGGCATCTCGTTTGATTCCTTCAGCTGATGAAAATGAAAATCAACTTGACAGTGATGGGAATGAGGTACTGACCAGAAGTAGCACTGCTATGGGACGCCAGGATAGAGGTGAACAGGATAACATCAATAATAATGAGAATATGGACAGTGGAGACTGGATCCCAAGCTGCAAGGAAAGTGAGACTGAGAGAAGATCTGTAAATGTCCATATGGACCCTCAGTTGGAGGAAAAGCCTGTTACAGAAAAACAGCCAGGTGGAAAAAGAAGTCCAAAAAGCAAAAGAAGCTCCAGTAAAAAATCTAAAGGTACTTAATTTAATTTTTTTTTGTTCTGTTTATTTCAGAAGTAACACTGTAGTTTAAATCTGTGAGCTGATAAGAAATATATTTTAGGTGTTGTACTAATTATTTTTAGCATTTCACTAAAGGTTTTGTGGGTTTTGGTTTGTTTTACTTTTTTTTTTTTTTTCCCAGAACTGCTACTAGTCTTCAATCAGATTCAACTCTACATGTTTTCACCTTCTATATTTTAAGCAGTGGCTATATAGCAAATGTGACACACCAAGTAAGCAGGAGTAGAGGGAGGTACACAGTGTCAGTATGGAAACTGGGCTGGTGTCCAAATCAGAATGGGCAGAAATTCTGGCATTAGGGTTTTGCTCATTTGAACATCATGGTCGAGTGCAACATTTTGGTGTCTTGATCCCATATCAACATTTGAAATCTTGTTATGAGTACCAAATAGCTTGATCTTGCCCTGCTGTTGTAAAATTTACTTATATTTTTCAAAGCTTACCAGATAAGCCTAGCTTGTGTGTTTTGGATAACAAACTGTTTAAAAACGTGTTCCTTACCAATTTTTGATGTTACTTTTTCTTTAGGTATTTTGGATGTGAATTGGATAAGGAAAGTGTAATGTTCATTGCATGTTCTTATTTGAAATCTTTCTTCCCTTTTTGAAGGAGTAGGATTTAGTGTAACAGAATGTGTTATGTGAGGTTTTTGCCATACATTCTAAAGCTCATGTGTCGTAGTGCTGTAAATATAATTAAAATCAGTTTGTTTCATGCACAGGTTTCATTGAAAGAACAGCTGATTCATGTGGGCTTTTTTCCATGCATTTTAAACTAAATAATTTTAAAATACAAATTTCCTCCTAAATGGCAAGTATTTTGTGACCTAATCAGAAAACTGGTTATTATTTTAAGGGATTATAGAATAGGTAAAGACAGGAAAGGAGGGAAGCCTTGCATTTCATATCTTGTACAAGTAGGCAAAATCTGAAAAGAAAATTTTATTTTCTAGCAGAGATAGCATTCTGAAATCTGTCATTACAGGGAGAATGATTTCTCATTAACTTTCTTCAGCCCCTAATAAGCAGATATATTTCACCTGTAGACTTAAGTTTTAATGACTGACAGAATAAAACAATTAAAATGAGATTGGCAGAAGTAATTGAGAACCAGTCATCTGTATGATGGGAATAACAAAAAACAAGTTGATGAAAAGTTATACATACATGTTGACATAGGTATGTGAAGCACAATAAGAGGAAGAAAAGGAAAAAACTCACCTAAACACTGGAAGTTAAACTTGGCTCATATTCTTTCTCCATTAGTTTGTATTCTTGTTGAATGAACTGATGCAGAAATACTGCAAAATGAGCTGTCCACACTAGATTGAAGTTTTAAGAGAAAAATTAGAATCCTGAAAATATAGAAAATTTCATGGATAAACCTGGCAATGTAGAAAACTACACAAGAGAACATCCTGTCTGCAAAACTCTTCAGAGTTTTGTTGATTTCTTATGAATGAACTCATGTTACTTTATTAGTAAAGAACCTTGTTAGAGATTGTTAGAGAGGAAGATCAAAAAAATAAAATTACATTATATCTCCCATTGTTTATGGGCTAATACACATTTAGTAATTTTTTCAATACTCTCACATGATGTTTCTTCTGTTTTCACAGAATGCAGTTGACTGTGTCACAATTTCTTGATGTTACAAATGTCTTTATTTTAGTGGCAATTTTCCATTTAATTTCCAGCACCAGCTATTTTAAATGATTCCTGAATATCTCACTATACCCTCTACATAAAGGTCCAAACTAGCTTTCTTCTCCTTATACCAACTCATAGTTAAAGGAGAGAATAATCAAACTAGATGGGAAGATTCCTGAGTGGGTTACAGCAGAAGGACCACACAAGCAAGCTGGGATATCAAACTAAATACTCTCATGGCATGTATTGTTGCAATTTTTATAAAAAAATATTTTCAACTGCTGAGAAATCATGGATGAGTTACTTTGACTCATAGCTAAGGAAGAGATTTGTAAATCTTTTTCTCTATAAGCACACCTGTTATGATTGCTGTTAAATGTTGCCATTCTAGAAAAGATGACATTTGACTTCAAAAGCACATTGTTCATATTCCTCTTCTTGCTAGTGACTAAAGCAACTTATGTATAAAATTACATTTTAGTCATCTTTGTTTACTTGTGACTTGCTCAGAAGAATATGGGTGATCATTACAGAAGCCAGTCTATCTCTCTCAACATGTTTTTACTTTAAAGGAAAGAACAAGTACTCACACTTGCAATGTGTCTGAAACCCTCTAAATAGTTGTTTGTGAAGAATAAAGAGTCATAAGTTGGATTATTATCTGTCTGTACATGCTTGGGATCTGTTGAAGCTAAATTTCTATTCTCCTATCAGGAGACTGGAATGCAAGTTTAACAGTCACTGTACCTGGTTGAAGATCCTTGTGGTTCAATATTCTTCCCCTGTCAGGGGCCAACAGAGCATTTGTAGGTGAGAGTATAAGGACAAGGCAAACATGTAGTGATTTGTTTGCGTGTTCTGCTCCCCATCTGCAGCAATCTCAGGACTTCCCCAAGTGGAAATTGATAGACTATAATACTTTAGAGTGAATTTGTCACCTGACTTACAGATGCTTTTTGCATCCATTTCAGTGTCCTGGAGTAAGCAGTTCCAGGATTTAATCTATTTACTGTTTGAAGAAGCACCTCTTTTTAGCCCTTTTGATGCTGTAGGAAATTGAGAGGGGATGGACAAGTCTATAGCTCCTAGATCCCAATTTTTTCTCACATTCTTTTTGTATACTCACCATGGTTTTGAATGTACTATGATTATGTCTGGTTAGGGAGGACTGCTGACCAAAGAAAACATGTACATTTTAACTGAAGAATTTAAGCTTTGGTGATTATTCATAATGTTATTCCTTGTAAAGAGTTGTACTAACTTGAGTGTGGTAGAGATAGTGATTCATCAAGTTTAATCTGTTCCGATATATTTTTGTAAATATGGACTTCAGATTATCCATATTCCCTGAAAATCAGTTCATCTTTTTTCAAAAGCTCAACCCTGGCATAACTTAATATTGTCAAATCATTGTATGATTCCTTAACATGGTAATCTGCACTCAGTCTTTTTTCTCCAAGTTAAATTCTGCAACATGTGCTTTTTCTGTAAATTAGCCCACTTATTTCCTATAGCAGCTTGAAGGTGGAGGAAGGAAGGAAGTGTTTGGGATGGAGTTGGTGTTGAGGGAAATAAAATATATTAATAGTCAAATTACATGATAATTCAAGTAATGTTATTTAATTTAGGGTTGTGTACCAAACCAAACTAATCAAGATTTTGAGCTTGCTCAGTTGAAGTTGTATCTTTACCTCCAAACTTGCATCTCAAAATCTCTTCTCTTAAAAATGAATAGTTTTTAAATACTTGCTGGTCTTTTTTCTTTTTTCCTCAATCGTTCTTCAATGAATCAGTCTGAAACAGCTTGCTGTATTAGGTAGCAAAGAATGTTTAAAAAAAGAAATTGCCATATGTTTTCTGTACTAGAAACTTCTGTTACTGGTGACTTAAGCTAGTGCTACTGAATACGAAAATTCAAATTCATATAAAAAACAGAAGGCAACATCCATAATTTTATTTTGATAGCAAATCACTCATACTTGCACCTTGGATTCATCCTCAGGTGGGTAACAAAGAGCATCTTAATTTCACATACTTGCAGTACTGAAAAAGGGAAAAGCCTGAGACATACTGAAAAATGTGGGGTTTTATTCAAAAAGTTTGTCAGCATTTGACCTCTTCTAGGCAAACATGGGGCCACTTCTGTGAGCCATTGGGGAAACTGAGAGAAAATTTTCTTCTCCCCATGTCTTAGGAAACATTGGCACGCCCAACTGGGAGTAGAAAGGGTCACTTGAAACATTTGTGAGTCTGGCAAAGCAAAAACTTGAACCTGGCTCTTTGCCACAGACCTGCTGAGTGCTCTGGCCACTGATGTCTTCTGTGTCTTTTTGCACACATTTTCATAAAGGCTTTGGTTCCATTCTGGGGTGGAATAAGTATCAGTGCTTTATAAAGTGAAGAAAAAAAACCTTCCTTATTAAAAAATCAGAAATATATGTAAGATACCTGTATCTGTCTGCTTTGGACAGTAAGATTGATTGATTCCTGGAAAAAGTAGAGCGCTGTTTTCAAGAATAGGAGAAAAAAATAAATAGGGATCCTAGCCCATCACATCTTTATGGTGAAATAGCATTACTAAGTGTTACAATAAAAGTCCTTTATTGTAGTGCTACTAAGGCACAAATATTGTCTTGTGTTGAAAATCAAACAAGTTAGAATTAACCCACATAACAGTAAAGCCTCACTTTCAAAATCAGGGAAGAAGTTTGAGGGCAGGATTTGATTCCGAGTGACAGCTCAAACATATGTACAAATAATAATGTACAAATAATAATGCAGTTTATGAACTGTGTTAGCAACAGTATCATGAAAACATTAAAATGAAAGTTTTTCATGAGAGTTGCTATTGAGCATGTTGCTGTCAATGTTCATGTTTTGATATTACAGGTGATTATTAACTGCTAGTAAAGTACAGCTTGAAGTGAAGTTTGGTTTCTTTGTTTGTTTTTCTGAGAGAAAAGGTTTGCCAAAACACGAGGACCCTCTTTTCTGGTTTCATGATAATGTGCTAAACATTGTATTTTGTAGTTGTATTTTTAAAGACAGCCTTAATTCCATCTCTAGAAGTATTCCTGGTTTGTATCTTGCATCCAGTTGTGTCTCTTGTGGCTTTTGGCCCACAGGAAACACAAATAAATACCGGAAGATCAGAGATGTGCATTAATTTTGAAAAAGCAATGTGAAGTTACACCCATATTTTTTCTGGCAGTAAGCCCCGTGAAAATAGCCACCCACAGAGATTATTAGTAGTCCTAACTTGGATAGTTTACTAAATAAAGAGTTTAAAATAATCAAAAGTAAAATGGTGGAGCGTTCCATGGACAAGCTAATGCCTTTCTTAGATTCTAAATCTTAAACCTGAATCATCATTATTGGGTTTCAGAGGCAATGAAATCAAAGGGTCTGAAACAGAGTGCCCAAGCTGAGGACACAAAGATACTTGAAACAGTGCCCTCAGCTGTCCGTCTTTCAAATGATAACATGATTTCAGAAAATGTTGATTAGGGAACATTACTCATTATAATTTGAGTTTATTAAAAGTTTATTGTGCACATTTCTGTGGCCAAATTCTCTAAACTGTTTTAAACAATTGTGGGACTCTTTTTAAGTTCAGACTTATGCAAGTGTGTGAAATTCAATGTTTTATGGAGAAATAAAAATTAGTTTATTAACTGTTGGAATCAGCTATAGTTTTCTGGTTGCTCTGTGTTTTATAGGAAGCTGTAATTTCTTGCTCTCTGATCTTCGTGAGAGACTGATCCAGTCAGTATATGGGTTTCTCCCACTGCTGCTGTCACTACTACTACTTTACACTTCTTTCTTAATCTCATTTAACATTTTCTCGATAAAAATACACAAGTTTTGCATTTCTAACAATAAAATGTGGGATTTGCATCCAGAAAGTTTTTTTTTCCTGTAATATTCTTGTACTGTTATGCTTTACATTGTTTTTAATATCTCCACCTGAATGCCTGACTTCTTTTGACTTCTATAAAACTGGAGACAGGCAACCGTGAGCTGCCTGGAAATGTACCATGGAGAACCTAGTTTTCTGTCTAGCAAGAAGTTCTGGGATCTAAATTCAAGTTACACATCCTTGTGCCATTGTTACCAGCATAGATCAGCACTACTGCCCCTTTCCCTGGGCACTCAGACAAACTATCCAGCCATGCAGGGGGGTCTTCCTTTTCACTCAG
>JAYDZK010000169.1:35497134-35540547 GCA_034509185.1 Euphonia xanthogaster | reverse complement strand
TTTTTATAAGATAACTTCTATTCTAAATATTAGTAACTGGGGAAATGTCCATTTTAGAGATAGGGTATGAATTATATCAAATAGGGTACTTAGAGTAATGATAAAATTGTCCCAACAGTTGATTAGAATATGTAGTAAAATGTCTAGATTGGAATAAAAATCCAAACACCTGGAGCCAAGATCAGCAACCTGCAAACTATAGCAAAATGGTGTTTGACAAATGCTAATCAGTCAAAATCATATCAAGGCAGTTTGAAAAATTGTTGTAGGAAATATGGGTACTTGCTTCTGGGAACAGTTTAATAGTCCAGTTTATTTTGCTTTGTTCCTAGATAATGCAAGTAAGTTTGGTGAAAAAATTTTAACAATTGAACTGCTGTTATTCTGATATATTTCAGTAATTGTGTGAGAGAATAATAATATTAAACCTCAAAGTTAAGTCAGAATTTTAGAAAAGGTGGACTGGGATTTCCTCTTTGCTTCAAAGGGAAAGTGATCAGACTATAAAAAGAAGATGCAGTGTTAAGCCCTTAAGGTATATGTGATTCACTAAGATGCATCATATATTACAGAATTTCTTCACACAGATTATTTCTTTACTATGTGATTTTACAAACAAAATATAGCAATAGGCAATTGTTTAGCAGGCTAAGTAACAAGGCATGAAGAGCCTAGACAAATTATGTTATCCTGTAGATAAAACCAGAGAGCTAACAGTTGCAATGTTATAAAAGCAACATATAAAATAAAATATCCATCATGGTTTTAGAGGACTGTATTTTTGTGTTGGTCCTCCTAATTCAAAAGTGTCAATCAGAAAATGTGAATTGCATAGCACAAATTAAAGACATGGAAAAATTCTGTAGTAAATTATGATGCAGGGGGAATACAGTAAATTTAAAATATAAATGGCAAGGTAGAGACAGTTCCTCTTTCATTGGAGTTGCTTTAATTGAAAGGCATTCTATTTAAAGCTGATCAAAGGAAATATTTTTTAATGCAATGTACACCTGATGTGTGGAATTCAACACCACTATATAATACATATTTATGAAGGATATCTCCACTGTACCTCCAGCCATCAGTTTCCTGAGGTTAATAAAGAACTTACTTGATCATGTTGCACTGTATTAATTATCCATGACAGACATTTTAATTCATCCAGTGTGGAATCTCATATTAAAAATAATTCAGGGTTTGTTGCTGTGATCCTCTAAGGCACTCTCTGTGATCTGTAATTCTGTTTCTAATAACAGATTTCCTGAAGACAGGGAATATTCTTTCCATTAATATTGTTGTTCATAAGCTATGCTATAGCATGAGGCTAACCAGAATAACAACTACTGGTTGTGTTTTTGTAATAATTACTCCAGTGTTTTAATTAGCATGAATAATGGAAAGTGGGTTTTCTGTATTACTAAGAACCTCATTCACTTCTATCCTCACTGTATTGTAGAATTACATTTCAAATAGCTGGTAAAACAGCTTCAAGCACCACAACTAACAACCCAGGCTTAGTGGAGCTACCATTATCCTGACTATTGTAAAATGTGTGACTATCAGTATACCTTTGCGAATATATTGATAACTCTAAGCATGGGGAGAGAGTTCTTCATAAAGAAAAAAAGTGAGCAGAACCTTCAGGAAAACAAAAGGTAAACTCAGCAGTCCAACAGTGTTGTATAATGGTTGAAAAGGGGGGCAGGTATTTTTCAAAATAAATTGAAGTCGGATCACTGTTTTAATACTGTCTCCAGCTGGTCAGTAGAAAAGAGTCATATTTTCAGGTAGTCATGGTTATTGGCATGTATTTGTATTGCTTGCAAGGTACGTGGTGACTTAGGTTTGCTTGTCATTTCCCAGAGATTTCATTTTTTTGGTAAAGTTATCAGCATAGTAACATTTCAGTTATTTCTTTTCAAGAAAAATCTTCTGTTGTGCTTCAGGCACATGGGAAGGGGTAGCTGCTGAAAAGAATAGGATTTTAATTTTTGAATGTTTCTCAACTTATTTTACTTCTTGCCTGCCGTTTTCATGTCTGCTATTTGTTCCTTCTTGCACAGAAATCAGGATACTAGCCATTATTCATCTTGATTCGCTTATTTCCAATTTCAAGTTTGTAATTACTTCCCTTTCAAACATGAAGCCAATTATAAGTAAGCCATACCATGTCCACATATGTGTGCATTTGCCTTTAACCTTCCATTCAGATGAGAAGGCCATGAAGTTCATTCAACTTGAACGACTTTATCATGAGCAGCTGCTTGCAAATCTTTCTTCCATACAGGAACAGTGGGGTGAGTACCAGATAAACTAATATGGTAGAAGAAAGACTTTAGTTTGTATTTCTAAATAATACATTTCCAGGATAAAAAAGTTACATAGCAAAAGCAGCATTTATATCAGAATTTCTCTGAGCTTGTTACAAGAAGAGTATTCATGCTTTGGAATTTTTTGCACACATTTAATTATAAATGTGGAAATGGTTTGTAATTCTTTATTCTGTTCATCAAGACTTTGATCCACAGTTGTTTCAAACTCATTTTTGGGTTAGGATTGGTGAGTGTGATGTGATGAAAATAAAGTGTCTTCTGAAAGAATGGGATGCTGTTCTACATAATCTGAAACGAGACTGTAGAACATACACAGAAAAGTTGTCAATATTTCTCCACTAATTAGTTTCACCTATTTGTGTTATGTTAAGCTACTTTTATAGTATCTTGAGTAAAAATTATTTTGACTTAATTTAGAAAGAAAATGGAAGACAGCAGTTCCCAGTCCAGTTACAACACTGAGGAATTCAGATAAAGAGCTGAGTGGCCAAGAACTGGAAAAGCTTACTAGAGTTTGCTCTTCACATCAGCAGTAAGTATAAGAAAGTATTATTACTCCTCAAACGAATATGTTACTTCACCTGTTGTCTCCTTGCCATTATGGGTGTTTTAAAATAATCAGTGTCAAAATAAAACTGACTTGAATTTGGTTATAAAGTGGTGGTTCCTTCTGATATGTAACTAAAATATTTTTGCCATCAGTTTTCATATTTTTTTAATATTGTTTGAGGAATGCATGAAGACTAAATCTAAACTTGTTTTAGCAAATCATCAGTTTTCCAGAACTGGAGGTTTGATTTTTTTATTTCAACCAAAGGAAAAACTGAATAGTGTTAGTTTAGGAAGAGACAGACTGTGGAACTAATGTGGTATTCATGTTTAGTACCTATTGGTTTAATCATTGTTTCAAAATACATGTGTCCAGCATCTCACACTTCAGCACCCATACCTACCCTATAGGATTTCATTCCCAAGTTCCCACATTTTAGGACAATTCCTTAATGCTTAAAGTAGTTCTTGTCACCTTCTATTAATTTCATATCCGTTGCATTTACATGAAGCAGTGATTCTGTACTTTCCTAGCATGACAGTGTTCTGAACAGTGAAATCTCAGTTGGTAGCTGCTTTGCCTGATCCATCAGCCTCCTGAATCAGTGTATCACAGCACAACAAACTTGTGCCCAGGGTGCTTTTCTGGGTAGTAACACATATGGGATTGTACCCATCAGGTAGGAGGAGGAGATCTGTTCCTTCATGGGTGAATGTCCTGCTGTCCAGACATTGATTTTAATGCACAGATGGAAAAAATCATCCAAGCTGCCACTGAAAAATGATCAGCCAACAGCAGTAAGGAAGCTAACTACATTCAAAGGCTGTGACAGGCGAGATGCTCTCAATTAGATGGGAAGAGAGAACTTTCTGTAGTACTTTTGTGTTGGCTTAGTCAATCTGGATATAACAAAAGCCAAAATGTTCCTGCTGCTCATAAGGGGTATTGATTTGGTTATCAATTTCTTTCTTCTGGGTGATGGTACCAAAGTTTGAAAACACCTTGGCTGATTGCCAGAATCCATGCGGGGATTTTTCACGTGTACTCTGAATGCCTTTGGGAAGGAGGCCCTGGAAAGGCATCCCTGCATCTCCACAGGAAGAGGGGCAGTGTGGCCCTGGAGCTGCCCACCACCTTGTGAGCCCACAGAAGGGCTGAGACTCAGGTCTGCTGGGATTTATGTGCTGCGACGAGCAGCACCTCCCTGTTGTCACCTGGTTGTCACTTTCTTGAGAATAACTCTGCTTTCTCCTTCATTTCAGTTTTGAAATATCATTCCCTGTTCTGAGAAACCCTGCAGTTTGATAAAAATTAAGGCTTGTGTTCATTTGCTGTGATCAGTGCTCTGGATGTAATACTATTACTCTTTCAAACTCTCAGGGCAAAAGCCTATTTGCTTTTTTTTTTCATATATGGGTTATTTTCCTAAGCTTTAAACTCATTTTACTTTTTAATTGAAATTACACTTGAATTTTTAATGAATAGCATGCAGGTCTTGGAAAATGTGAGCATTCTGCTTTTTTAATTGAAAGTAATGTAAATTTTTCTCATACTCAAGTTTTACAGCTACATACTGGACATGTTTGTCCTTTAAAGATAGTTTGGAGTGTCCTTTATGTGAATCTTAAATGGTAAAATTTAAAAGGCAGTGTAACTTTTTGAAGTTTTTATTAGAGAACATGAACATCAGTACTCCCCCTTTGTCTCTCCAATTTTTTTTCCAGTAGCTTCAAATAAAATGCTCCACATTTTATCTTCACTGCTGTATGAAAGACTGCAAGACAGATTGTGTGTGATAAATCACATTGTGCATGAATCTGTATCCAGCTGGCAATGTCCACACTGACTGTGAGCAGCACTGATTCACCTGTGAATCTGAATGGAGTCAGTGGGAGCTGCTGTACTTTACAGAACCCAGAAAATGTCCCAGTCTGTGGAGAGGGAAATATGGTTTTTGGGGAGGGCATTTCATTCCTCCATCTCTTTTATAGTGATCCCTATTTTAAATAGTAGTAGATATCAACTTCTTAGATGATTTTTGAAGTTGGTAGAGTTTCTTCTGAGCATAACCTTTTACAGGAATGTACATTGCTGGATCTGTTGCAGTAAATTTTCTTCTGACTGCTTTCTCAGGTGGAACAATGTTAGGGCTAATTGGTCTTCTGATGATATTCATGCAAGTACAGATCTGTGCTTGAAAGTATGCTAGCAGGCTGACACTTTGAATAGAAGAAGAGTTCTGTGCTAATTTTAGAGCAGAGCAAAGGTTTCTAAGACTTCACTCATATTTATCATGAAGACTGTTGCTACCAGGTTATTTAATTCATTTTTTTTTCTTTATTGCTGCAGGCCACAGGCATCCAAAAATAAGGTAAGCAGCTGTTTAATTGAATTCTGCTTTGTCAAAAATTGGTAATAAATATATTTTAAATATTAGGTAAAATCTTTCAAGTTTAGAAGCTTTTTGAAGTTTGAATGTCTCAAAAAGCCACAGCATTCCTGTTTAATTCCAAAAATTATAGGTAATACTATCATATTTTACAGCTAGTAGCTGCAGAAAATACATGGGAAAGCAGTTGTTTACCTCAGTTAATGGAATCCAGAACTTCAAAGGAAAGAGAAGCTACTGCTTTTAAATCAGGTATGTGTGTATGTGTGTACATGTGTGTACATTTTTTAAATATTACACTGTAATGGGATATTCCTATAAATAAAATTAAGCTATTTCGTTTGAAGCTACAGCATTTGTTGGATCTCTACAGATGCACAAATGGATGATTTTTTTTTCTCAGCACAAAGGATAATGCAATTTTAATTAGTCATCGATATTAATAATTGTAAAAGTAATTCTAGCCTCCATCAAAAAAAAAGTCTTATATGTGCATGCATTTATATTAGCTTATGTAAGCTACAAAATTGATAAAACTGGAGATAAATGCATAATTGTATGTGTACAAATACATACTAGGTAATCAGCCTGATGACAGACACTCTGAGCTGTGGCAATGAAGTATAGTTAACAATTTTAGTAACTATTGTAAGTTACATGCAGTGTACTGATTTTGAGATGCATTTTTCTGAAGCAACACAGAAAATTATGAAGCCTTTGGGGGGTCTTGAAGAGAAAAACATTCAGTTAATTGTTTTCAGTACATACTTTTGTGTCATTTTCAGCCTCATTTTCCTTTTTCTGCCTTGGGGCAGGGGCCTTTTTGTTTGAGTAATTTGTTAGAATCTTTGGGTTCTTATGAAACATTTACAAATTAATGAATTGTTAAAATGGAGACAGAGTGGGAAAGAATATTGGTAGACAACCAGGCTGTGCTTTGTCTTTCCTCCCTCTGAGCAAAACGTTTCTGGTATTTTGTCATACTCCAGTTGCCAAAATTGGCTTAAGCTAAGTACCTTCCCTTGAAAACAGCTAGAATTCTTCAGAAGATGAGAACTGGCCTAAATGAACCTAGGAGGTCTCTTTCAATCTAAACTGTCCTACAAGTGTGTATCAGCCAGGATGTTAAGGAGAACCAGAAATTAATGAAGATACAGAGTCACAGGTCCCTACATGTGTGGATCCTCCTTATCTCCATGCTCTTTGACCATGGCCCCTACACTGCCTTTTCTCCACTTCTATTCTCGTAACCTAACTAAACATAAAGCATGAGAAACATGAAACATGAAAGTTCAGAAAGCAGATCTAAAGAACACAGGTGCTTTTTATTTTTGGATGGTTGGAAATTCCCATGGAAAAAAAATAGATTATTACAATTTTTCCTCTGATTTTATTCCAAGTGGAAACAAAAGCTTTCTGGATAGCAGAATTTCTGAACATTTGAACGTTCTGAATTCAGGAGCACTTGTTTCAATGTTGAAACACTCTAGTACAACATCTTAATGTAATGTGGAAGGAATTACTGGTGTAAATGGATCTTTTCATGCCTTTCTCTTAATGGAAATCTTGTCAAAATACCATCAAAATCTTTGGGTTCCTGTGGAATGTTGGTAAATTGATAAAGCTATGTCATCCAATAAAAAGCAATTCTGCTGAGAAATTTTCAGCAGTACTAAGTACTTCCAACACCAAGATAGGAATATTTCCACCCTATCTTGAGTTTAAATGGCTGAGATTTGCAAAAGATGCTTTTCACAAGATTAGTGCTTTCTTGAGGAAGCAGTGAATTCTCTCCCTGGCGAGTGTGAGCAGCTGTTGAGGCAGCAGTGGTCACTGGCTGCTGCTGCCCCTCAGTGTCAGTGCATCAGTAGCATGGGGATGAATGGGTTTGCTTGCAGTCAGAAGGATTTGGGTAGGGAAGGCAGCAGTGTGAACCAGTACAGAAATTTGACAACGGTCATTCATAGTCTGAAATATTGTTCAGGTAACAAGCTGTGCCTGAGTGATCCAGCTCAGGACTAGAAGCAATATGACCATTTGAGACTGGTTCTTGATTTTGCCTGAACCCCAGCAGAATCCTATATTGCAATAAACATACAGTTCCTAATATTGAGCCTTTTAAGCAGTAACCTAAATGCATGGGCCTTCTCACTGAAAACTTAGAATGCTTGACTTCTGCTTTTTAGGTGGTTTTTTTCTCTACCAAAAAAAAAAAAAAAAAAGAAAGAAAAATTAAATGAAATGAAAAATGAGAAGTAAACATGTAAAGTTTTACGTGTCTTACACATTTTTCCACCAAACCACAGGAAGAGCTACTTAACTCATTTAACTGCTTGTAGTAGAAGTCTGGCTTACAGTAAAACAGGAAAAGGAAACTCTCACATGTTTTGAGAACTGGCCTTCATTTGGATTCATACTTAATAAGAATTTATGTTGCAATTATCAATAAGAATACATAAAATGCATTGTAGCAATATCTATATTACATTGTAGAGATTGTTGTACTGCTCTATAGTAGCATCTTTGGAGTAAAATCAAACTTGCTTGGTAATGTCAAGGAAAAATTACTCAATTGATCTGCTAAGGTATATGGGAACATAGTTTGAGCCTCTGTCAGCAGCTGATCCTAAGAATTCACAATTCCTCTCTCATGGGGCTGACAAACGGCTTTATAAGAAGTCGTCCAGTCAGGATTCCTGGGGCAGTACCTAATGAGATTTCTGCCCTTCTGAGCAAGGGTTGTGAATGGTCTGTTCTATTATATTTTAGTTTCTGGCAGATTTTCACTCTGGATCTACCAACAGAGAGAATTTGACCTTTAATACTATGTGTGTATTTTAAAATATGAGATTTGATACATCCTTTACCCATTAATTTCTTCAGCTTCTGACTGAAAGGAGAAACTTAATAGCCTTTTATGTTAGCTAAAGATAAATTAATGTGTTTCATGAAAACCTTCCTAATGAAATACTGAATTTAACAAAACCCTTAGCATAAGTTTGCAGCGTGTACTTATAGTTTAGACTCATTTCCAGGATGGGGAGGAAGTCTTTATACCCTGTTTTCTTTTAGGTTCTATGGGATTTGTTTTTAATTGGGAAGAAGGACAAAGATGAAGAAGTGAATTCTCCATTGGTAGATTACTGTATATCAGTACTCTATCTGCTAGGCTGTCCTGGATTCACAGGACAAAGTGGTGCCTACAAGTTCCTGTGATGAGCAAACCAAGTGGTGATTCTAATGCATCTCTGTCAGAGGGAAAAGAAATTATTTTTTAAATTACCATCGGTGTTTTTGTTGCTAAATTTTTTTCTGTAAACACTTTGTTGTACCTCTGTCAGTCAGGCAAAAATTACTGCCCCTGGTGGGTATGTCTTCAGTTAACTTAGTGTAGGCAAAGGCATCTTTTCTAATTAAATCTTCAAGTATTTGTCTTAACTTGCCCTCAATCTATAGTGGGCATGGGTTCCCTGAAGTAGTTGTTAAGTATTGAACACTGCTGAAAACGTCATGTGAATAATTATTGCATCCCAGTTCTTGTACATCAGTGGTTAGATAACAGTGCTAGGAACATTTATTACTTTCTTAGGAACAGTGCCCTGAGCTCAAGGGACACCTTTCACAGTAAAGAGTCTGATTTAATTTCCGATTCCATTTAATCTTTGTTGAAGCTGGGGCTGCCAACAGAGATGCCTGTTGTAATGTGGATGTATCCACTAGGAAAAATTGACAGATGGTAACAAAATCTTGTACCAATAATCCAGGCTGTGTTTGAACTCATGACCTGTATGTGAAGGGCTCGGTATCCCATTACAAATCCCTTGAGCTATCTACTCATCTGTGTCTAATTTTTAAAAAGTCCCTTCTCACACCTATTCTTTCAGTGTTTTACAGAAGTTAGGTTCCTTGTACTCTTTCTTTCTGTTAATGTCATTCTGATGTTTTTTCCACATTTTGATTTGCTTGGATATTCTCTTTTTTTAATTTTCAAGTCTGCCTTTTCTGCCTTGCATTTCATTATCCATTAAAAGGGGGATAGTTTGGAATTTATTAAAATTGTTCAGGACAGTGAATTAATGCAAGCATTTGTTTTAATGAATGTGACTGTTTTGAGTAAAAAGTTCAGGAAATTGTTAACATTTTAAAAGAGGTTTTAAGAGGTGAGGAAGAATAAAATTGGCATGGAGAGCTCAGTTAAGAAGGGCATTGTTTGATATCTTTATTAATCTGTTCATAAGACCTTTCTGCTCTTCACTATGACCAAAAAATGCAAATAAGTGTTTTCTAAAGTTATTAATTTGTTGATTGAGGGTATTGCTGTTACTGCAACAATAGTCCTACTATAACATAGTCTTAACATAGTTTTTATTAAAGTATGGAAGGCAGTTTCTGTCTTTGCTAGCTTACTTTGATATTTTAATTCTTAACAGCTTCTTTCTCTCTTTTTAAGCCTAAAAACAGAGGTTTGGCTTTCTTGTAATGATTAATACCTAATAATTTCATAGGTAATTTGAGCTAAGCATCTATTCCATCAGCAGATCATGCCAGCAGTAGGTGAATTCACTAGCTATGTAGAACTCTTTGTGTGTCTCTGAAATTTCAGATAAGAAAAAAAAATTTCATATGTATTGTAAATAGGAACACAGAAATAAGTTGCATCAAAATGCATTGTTAATGTGTCAGCTTAGTGATCCAAAAAGCAGCATCTTTTTATGCTGTCCCTTTATGGGAAATGTAATTTCTATTTAGTTGAGCATTAACCAAAGGAGCTATTGATCTGCAAATTTAAAATTTATGAAATTAGTATAATTGCAACTTCTTTAAAGGAAATGCAGATATCTCTCTAGGTGATAGATACGCTGGCATCAAGGTACAGTTTTCTGTAATTAAGTGCATTTGTCTGAACTCCAGGCATCCATGAGATGACTCATGTAAAATATCCATTAAGAAAAGTGACTGCTCAGAAAGATACTCACATATTGGGAGTAGCTTTTTTTTCAGAAGGACACTGAATCATGTGCTTCACCTGCAAGAATGTGTGCAAATACTTTTTTTTTTTTTCCCGAATCAGGAGTCGGAGACTACTAACGAAAGTTATCCTGACTGGAGCATAAAATACCTGCCCTTTATGGGAGAGCATTTTGAAGCATTAGGTTACAATGTTATCAAATCACAGTATACTCTTTCCCCCCTGGGCTGATGCTTTGAATCATTTAAAAACTCTGGAACTGTTTTTCCTATTGCACTTAGGTACTGAAACTTGTCCTGGCATTGCACCAAAGAAAGAAGAGAAACGGCTGAGCTCTGTTTGCCCAGGTGAAAACAAAACTGAGAGACAGACAGAAGCAGCAACTCTTCGGGTAGCTGCAGGAAAGGACCACATGGAGGAGCAGCACTGCAGTGCTGAATCAACGTTGGAGCCACACACCCAGTCCACAGGGACAGGGGGCAGGCCTTCCTCGGGCTGTTTATCATCTGGGGATGCTGGTAAAGATAACAGTCTGCAGCTGAGGGAAAGACAGCTCTCCAAGGATGCAGTGAAAATAGAAGGGGCTGGGGAGCCTGGAGTGAAACTCCCTCTTGAGCCAATGGTAGATGCTTTGGCTTTAACAGATGATGATTATTTGCCTGCTGATTTGGTTCCTTCTGATAAAGATGTGCCAGCTGATAGAAGTCTGCTCAGATCAAAACATACTGCTGGGTCTTCAGAAATTCCTAGTGGCCAGCTTGGAAATAGTGATTTAAAGCAGCAACAGATACAGCCTGATGATGATGATGAAGAAGAACAGTCTTCATGGGACAGAACTGCCTCAGGTGAATGCTCTGGGTGTAATGAAGTGTCTGAGCCTGAGAGTACTGCCCATTCATGGGTGTGCGAGGAAATACAGAGAGCAGCAGGACAGGAGGAGGAGGTCAATAATGAACAAGAGGATTTATTTCTGAGATTTTTGAATGGTGATATAATAGACTCTGAAGAATCTGCAGACTCGGCAAACCAAGAGGACTTTGATGCTGTCCCAGATATTTCACCCGAACGAGCGGCTTATAACTCCCTGGAAGCTTTATCACTAGATGACAGCTTTTCTTCTCTTGATGAACTTACAAGAAGGATAGAGATTACTGAGGTAAATATTGCAAATACTATAAAATCTTTCATGTTTATCTCTTAAAATATTTTAGATATTGCCAGCTTCAAAATATGTCAAATATTCCTTTATGTATCACTTTTTCAAATCTGAAATCTATACATATTTAATTGTTCTGAGTTACTCAGAAAAAAGTTTTGTCTTGCCTCTCTGTCTCCTTTTTGACCAGCAGTGCACTGTTTCCAATCTAAGATTTATCTTATATATGAGTGTGATACCAGGGGGAGTTTAATCTTTTTTTTATTCTGACAGAGACTGTTAAGAGGTGTTCTCACAATTCCTGTTAAATCAAATTTTGTGTCAGAAATCTACATAATGCCTATGATGTACCATCATTCATTTCTATGCAAAGAACAAAGTTTGCTTTTTTGTGCCTATTCCATAGAGGTGAGAACTACATATATATAAATTCTGTATATGAATGAATGGGTTTCTGATTTTGTCAAGTTAGGCAGATTTGTTGTTCAGCCCAAGGTAAGAAAGAGCTTCTAACCCTGAACCCACCTGAAAGGCCTGTAACAAGGGTGAGTGCTTCATAAGCTAAATGGCTCTTCTGAAAATAGAGAAGATTTATTGCTTTGGGACTTTTTTGGAGAGTGTAATGGCAACATCTTTGCTTTATTTCTCTTCTGGTTTTGCTGCATTTGCATCCTTAAGAGCATTTTTTTTTTTAATTATAAAAGAGTGTATTGTGAAATGATGTTATTTCAGATGCTGGAGGGGGGAGGCTTGTATGAATGTATCTTCTTAGTTCATTTCTATTTTTAAGATCTTTAACAATAGATTCTCCCCTGGCAATGAAGTTACAGTACTTCTCTATAGATCAAGCTAATGCACAGAGACCAAGAACCCCCACAATTGCTCAAGGACAGTGGCCAAGCAGGGAACTAAATACTGGAGATCAGTGCTGATGTTATTACATGTTTGGTAAAGTCTGCAGAGCTGAAAAGAGAGCATTTTGGTTTTTCTCCCCACCTAAAGAATTTCTTACATCCTTTCCAAGATCATGCCTCTTGTCTTTTTGTGTGCTCTCAGGAATTATGCCACATACCAGGACTGACAGCCATGTGCACAAAGCTGTACACAAGCAGATGTGGAAACCCATACGTGTTAATACATGTATCCCAGATTTTCATAAGCCCATTGGCTTGTGTTCACTCAGAGGGTGGTTTTGAAAAAGAGCATTTTGTTGACAGTCTGTGCTAAGCCTGAATATGTGTATAACAAAAGAGTAATTTAAGTATCATCCCCCAGCATTAAATTGCTTTTGAGCCCACTAAAAGTGCTGCATTTTAGCAGAGGAGTACTGTTCTATTTCACATAGATATAGCCTAAATTAATCCAATAGCATCTATTTTTAAATAGCTATGTTTGTGCCATTTGTGTTTCAGAGGATGGGGTAGGAAGCAGCATATTGATACTGTTAGAAGAATTATGCTTGTATTGATTGTCCCTGTGACTGATGATGATGCTTTACAGGGCATCTAATTTCAATTCCAGTTTGCTCTTCTGATGCTGGGACTGCCAGTACTCTGATGGCAGAGTTGAGTCTCTGCAGAGGAAAAAGGACCTTGAGTTTTTCCATAGTACTTTTTCTGGCCATATAAGGCATCATGTTGGCTGCATTGGTGAGAGTCCACTTGAATCCCTCTTAGCAAGAGGCCCGAGTTTTGTGTGAGGCAGGGGGCTTAAATGGGAGAAGAGCAGAAGGATTAACGTCAGTAGCAACTAAAATTTGTCATATGCAGCATCTGGGGTTGTTTTGCAATATTTGGGATTTCTGGGTGCCACAGGGTGAGGTAAGGACAGCACACCAGCTTGTATTGTTTCATTATACACTTACAGGATGTTTTTCCAGTTAATCTTACCCATCAGTAGCCTAAGGGTTGTTTTTCAGAAGTGATGAGCACCCACAGCTTTCTTGGAAGACACACTTGAAAGAGTTTGGCACCCCTGAGAAAGCAGCATTGTTAACTTGTGTTCATTGATTCTGTTTTAGTGCCAAAATAAGATTGCACTGAAGTTTTGATGAGCACATGGAATCTTTGTACCCAGCTGTAACACTTCTTCCTTTCTTGTCCCCTTGAAGGCTTTGAAATTGCATTGTTCAGGCTATGGCAACCTAAGAAGATAATAGTGTTTTCATGCACTGGTTGTTAGTGAGTATCTAGAAAATGCAGTGGTAGCCACATGAGTGAAATTGAATGAATCACATGAAATGTACCAATCTGGCAGTAAAAAAGAAAAAAAATAATCAATTTGACTCTGATAAAACTTGTCATGAAGTGTTTCCAAAACTGCCACGAACAAATGAGAATGGAAGGTGGAAGTAAAGATAATTTTGAAATAACCTGGGAACAAGACCCATATGGTAGGATAAAATTTCCTTAATGTTCTTCAATTGACATGTAATAATAATTTATTGAAGATGGAGAAGGGTAAATACTTGTGTATGTATTTACGGTTAGGAAGTTTTGCTTGGCTCCGTACTGAGATCCAAGTATCATCTTATGCAGTTTTCTAATTTAGATACTTAGTCACTTGCTTTTAGTTTATCACTTACAATAATTAATTACAAGAGTGAAAATTCACCAAAATGTGACTCTGGATTTAAATAGCTGCAAAACTGAAATAGTAGTTTTCATATTGTACAGGCCCTTTTACTGGGTACTTCTTCACTAGTACAAACCATCTACAACAACATGCAAATGATGGAAAACCACAGTCATTTTATAGAAACAAGATTCATACAGCTAACAAAGAACTTTGAAGCACAGTCAGAAGCTGGCAACAACAGATATTAGAAGTATATAGCTCTTCTTAATTATCTTTGCTCTCATTTCTCTGAGAATGAAATGACATACCAGTAGCAAAACAAATTGTAACCTCAATAAAGTTGCATTTTGCTATATAAAATAAAAGGTTGTATCATAAACTTTCTATGTGAGAGACAGGGAAGTGAGTAAAACCTTAAAGTTTTTCCTTATTAGAAAATTATAATTGAGAAATTCTTTTTAGAAAGTAAAGATAGTGAGACTGTCTACCAAAATATAAACCTTTTGGCTGGCAGTTGGTATACCAAGAAATGAAGTCTCCACTAGGTTTGGAGGCAATGCTTTGGATCCTCTATTCTCTTGTATGGCTTGGGTCCTTTAGCTTTGAGCTTGTAAGAGCTGTGCTCCCATGTGAAGTGCTTACAGGTATCAGGTATTTGTTGATGTATAAAGGAGCTCAGGTATGGCAAGTGTATCAGCAGGGAAAATAGTTACCCTCAGTAGCTGTAGTGTGAATACTGAACCTGCTAAGTCAGCTGTCTTTCAAACTCAAATTACTTATCTAATGTATTTTATTAGCAAAGGGGTTTGTCTGCTGGGTTTTTTTTTTTTTTTTTTGTAACACAGGGCAGTCTTGGGTTTTGTCATTCTGGGGATTATTGCTTTAAAAACATCTGGTATTGCTTGTAATAAAACTACAGTCCTTTGCCAAGTAACTGAATGCCCATAGAAGAATACACAATCCTTCTTGAGTAAGTTTCTGCATTCACACCAAACTACTTCATACAATGAGCTTTTCTTCCTAGTTCCCAGTTTGTAGTGCCTCCATTTTGGGGGTTTTTATTTATGTCTATATGCTACAACTAATTCTAATTGTCAAGTTCAATATGTTTTCTCTCAGAACTTGAATTACATGGCCTTATTTTCTTAGTTTTGTCCAGTATGTTTATAAGTATACACACATCATATTTGTTGAAAATAAGCACAATGTAAGAAGCTTTTTATTTTATTACCAAATGCTGTTTTAAACAGAGGATAGTTTAATTAGTTTATTTCTTCTAATTTTGCAACCTGGTAATTAAAATTTATCTGAAAAATGTGAAACTTTTGATTGAAGCAGATTCACTTTCTATTATTGGTAGGGAAAAGAGAGAAGCTTTATTTAACAGAGTTTCAATTAACCAACAGTTATTGCTGCTTTCCTTTTTGCCTTCTTGATGAAAAGGCCACCACACACCTGCATGCCACTTTCAGTTCCTGTACAGTGACTGTAAAAGCTCCTGTCAAAAGATTTTGTGAAGGCCTGCAGAGCTGAGTAAACTCAGTTACATAGATGCTCCAAGACCATCTTCTGTTAATTATCCATCTTAGAATTAAGAAAATATCTGATGTTTCAATAAGATCCTTTATGTAGCTCTTTCATGTAAGAGCTGTTTGCAGGGCAGTGTGGTGCAAGCCTGCATTTTTCTGTCTGTGGTTCAAGTCAAGCCTCTGACTTGTGGTCAACTGTATTAACCACAGTTCCCTCATTAACTTCCAATTTAAATAGTATATTCTGCCTTTTTTAATTCCCCCTGCCTCCTAAAGAGTGGAATGTAAAACTTCATCTTGTGTGGCAGCTAAGTCCTTCTTCTTGGATGTTTAATTAGTGGGAGATGGATCTAATATAATCACTTTGTGTATTGTAGACAAAGATAAAAAAAAAACCTTAAGTGTATAACTCATACAATTCAAAGGCAGATGAATTATAGTCATGCCATGGAGCTGAGTCTGGGAAGTTTAGGTTGGATATCAGGAGAAGGTTCTTCACTGAGAGGGTGGGTGGGCACTGGAACAGCTCCCCAGGGAAGTGGTCACAGCACCAGCCTGGCAGAGCTCAAGCAGTGCTTGGACAATGCTCTGAGGGACATGGTGTGACTCTTGGGGTGTGCTGTGCAGGACTAAGAGTTGGGCTCAATGATCCTTGTGAGTCCCTTCCCAACATATTCTATGATTCTATTCTAGGGACTAATTTCGTATCATGTCAAGGGGCCATTCTTCAAAATACAGCTTATGGCTTTTGTTGAGGTAGGGCAGTTACACTAGCCGCACTGATTTCTATTGCAAAATCAAAAGCATTTGCTCCCTCTTTTTAAGCAAAAGAAGATGTTCAGAATAGAGAAACCTGTGCTGTGTCACATTAGGTCTTTATGCATTTAAAGTAAATCCTGAAATGTATCCATGTAGGCTGATGAGGAACATAAATGAACCTCATTGTAGCATGTCTTTCCTCCAGAAAGCCTTTTATGTAACTGTAATTACTGCAACACATTTGCACATAATCCTGTCAAGGATAGCCCTCTGGTTTTAAGCTTGGAGAAGACACAAGATTGTGACACAGTCATTCAGAAACTACCAAGAGCCAACAGACAAAAGGAAGTGCCTCAGGTTGCAGTGACGGCTTGCAGAACTGACCACCACTTCTAATCTTAGGGCAGACTGGTAGGAATGCCCTTCTATCTCTGGGTGACATTCCCACCTTGTGCAGTCCAAGCCATTTGGGAATAATCATGCCAGGCAACAGCCAGCCTGATATGTGGGTGGTGTGGGAGGAGCAATTGATCCTCTTTATGAAAGCAATGCTGTAAGCAGAAGCTTAAAATAATCTACTCTACTAAAGGATATCATTTCATCTCCACCCTTCCAAATAAAAAAGTCAAATTAAAGCACTCCTACATAATCCCCCTTCCTTGTCACAACAAAGAAACATAAGTGTTGATTTTTCTGCTGGCCTGTTAAATTTTCGTGGCAGTTTTGCAAGGCTAATTTAACATTACCAATAGAAGCTGCACCTCAGTGCACTCATTTGGTGTGATGAGACACTTGCAGACTATTATTTTTGGGTCATTTGTGCCAACTACTAGTTCTCTGCATGTTGACTTAATTTATTTCCTCTGCCTCCACGCTTCTACAACTTTCCAAGTACTTCCTTGCATTGTTTCATTAAATAATCCATTCAAGCTCTTGAGCAGACAAGCAAAAGGGAAAGTGACTATCAAAAGTGTGGCAGAGATCAGTTTTATCCTCTGAGTTGTTCTGGGTAACGTTATTTGCCCATTTGAGAGCTATAAAACACTGCCAGACCAGAGACCTGCAAGTGTAATTGCCACATTTATCAGTTCAGTGTTGCAAAAGCCAAAGCTGCCCCAGTGCCTATTGGATTGTGCCCTGTGTCTCCCTGTGTGCACAGCTCCATCCCTCTGACTATAATCGATGGTTTATATAAGCTCACAGCATCAGGCAAGCTTAAGGACATAAGTTATGAAGTTGTTTGTTTTCTGTTTCTCTACAGCTCTCGGAAATGCAATGCAGACAAGTTTTTGTGGGTGGTCTTCTAGCTTATTTTATAGATAGCTGTTGTCTGCAACTACTTGGAAATTTGGGGTGGTTTGAGTTTTTGTGGAGATTAGAGGCCTTTGGGGTTATCTGATAGAAGAGTTGCAAATTCAATTATAAATGTGATATGTTTTAAATGTAGCACAAATGTATGCATACTACTTTTCAATTTAACAAATGTTACTGCTGATCTACAGAATTAAGTTTTTTAAAGTCCTACTAATGTCTAGGAAGAAATAATCATGACTTTTTTTTGAGGCAAGGATCTCATGAGGAAAAAAAAAGGGCAATTCTAAACATACTTTCTACTTTAATTTGTATTTATTTCTAGCACACCCGGAACTACTTGCTTAGGAAACCATTTTTCTCCTGGTACTTCACCTACTTTCATTTCATTAATAACTAGGATGTTACAGACTGCTTAACCAACCCAGTATGGCTTAGCATATATTCTTGCAACTAATGGAAGTGCTATAGCAAAGAAAAGAGAAGGTGTGGTTTATTGACTTGTTGGCCATATTGCCGTTTGTGCAAGCTGTTGGGGTGACCAGCCTGTAGGGAAGGATTTTTGAGCTGCTGCTGTATGCAGAGAGCTTATTACAATGTGGAGCTGGAATCTATCCAGAGCACCAAAGCTTTCTTTTTCCCTGGTGTTCCCTCGCTTGGGTTTTGCAGCCCCGCTGTAGCTGCTTGTCCCCCCTGGGGAGCCAATTGCAGTGCTGGAAAATTAATCTCACAATAAGTATCTGATGGTCTCTGCAGGATTATATCTTTGGAGAGGCAGCAGCAGTGTGTCATTGACTTCTTCCTGCCCTCTGATGACAGTGATTTTGACACAAATCTGCCTCACCACTGCCCCTGCCCATGTGAGCTTACAAAGGAACACAAAGTACAGTCCAAGCAGAAAATGTGCGTGCATTTCACTTCTATAACAATTAAAGGCAAGCAGTGTCAGTAAGCAAAGAATGATACTGCAGCTGTCCTGTCTGTTCAGGACTTGATGTCTTCAAGAAGGAGGTTTCACAAGTGCTGCAATGTTTCAGAAAAGTAGACTGGAAACCGTTTATTAACTTGTTTAGCTTGGTTCCTCCCTGAGTCATTGTGAGAAATCAAAGCATGAGCTCTATTTAACATCTCTTGTGCCACTCGCTGACTTTCCTGATAGATTACCCCAGTGGAAGGATTGGTGTCTATACTAAAGAAGAGAGATGACAGAGATGGAAAAACAATTGCTCAAGTCCAGCAAAGGCAAACAAAGAGAAGAGTGAGATTCCAAGAAATGGAAGACACATTGGATCAAGGTAGTTTAAATCTGTTAATTCATGGAGTGTGCTCTTGGGATGCAAATATTATCAATCTTTTTGTTCACAGCAGCAAAGCAGGCATTTATTGAACATACTCTCTTGTTTTTTTAAAACTTAGTAAGTAAAGGTGATTGATCAAAGATTGTTCATCTGTACCAGGTTTGGGTTACAAGGCTACAGAAGGCATACAGTGAGCACACTTCTGATTTAAAGCTTGGTTGAGTATGAAGTCGCTGCTTTTTTCGTCTGGCTGAATGATTTACAAGTGACAAATAATTGGAGTCCTTTCATTAATGTTCATTGCTTAGAGGTGAGGGTGTAGGCTTTCTCCTTAAATCCATTTACTGTGTAGGTAGAGGGATGCAAGAGAAACAAGTCTGTTGTGCTGTGTCCATGAGTACATTTCCAACCCTTTCTAGTGGTTTCCATGCGATGGGAGGGTCTCAGATTTTAACCTTGCCTTATAATTTAAAATCCATACATATTTGGTAGCTGTCATTAAATCTGGCTTTACACCTTTTGATGGGCTAAATAGCCTCATGAGAAACAAAGTATGTTTCTCATGTTATGCTTTTTTTTTTCCTTTAGTTTAGGGTCTCTGTTACTGAAACTGAAGAGATACTAAGAAAATACTTTTGATTGCTAATGATATAGAAGTTCTATCTGCTGTGTATGCCAGCCACTAAATGGTATAAATTAGTTCTTAAAAGTGTTAGCACGTCTCAAACATTCACAGCCTAAAGAGACCCTATCCCATCTTTTTCTTGAAATTATTTTAAAAGTATTTATGTTTTATTTAAAATTCCAGTTAGAGTTATTTCTATGATTTTTTCCCCAGGATTTAGTGATTCAAAAGGAAAATTGTTTTATATTGTTATTATTACTTCAAGTTTGATTTCAAACACACACAAAAAAAAGTCACTTGAATGTTTCTTTTTACCCCATTTCTTCTCCTTGGTGTAGAGTGAAGGGAGTACAGAAATTTCCTTAGAGCCACGTCAGTCTGACAGAAGGCACAGATGTTGTTCATGTGTACAGATTGGCAAGGACAAGTGAGGTTGTGAGGATAAAGCAGCACCTCTGCAACCTCTGCATTGCTCCTACTCTGGAATAAACAATCATGCAAAGAATTAGCAGAGGATAACTGAGATGTAAAATAACCCCTCACATCAGCCTACACTGAAGGTTTTGTGTCTGTAGTGAAAATGTGAGAGTAATCACGAGCAGTTCATTGTAGTGCAGTCAGTGTCATTACAAATGAAGCAAGAATGTTTCCATTTGGTTTTGTTTCAAAGCCTTGGTTTCATTTGAGCTGTTCCATGCAGGGTGGCTTTGGCGTGGAGCCTTCTCCCAGGTGAGCTTATTGTGCTTCAGCGTGGAATGATTCCACCGGTGCTCCCAGCAAGGACAGGTACACAGACTGCAGAAATGAAACAATAGACTTATTTAGGCTTCTGAAGAGACTGAGAAACATAAAATTCCCCTAGTGTATTGTGGTCACTTTGACATGGTGAGCACTATTCAATGTGTTTACCTCCTGACCCATTCATGATAAAAACCTATCTCAGGTTTTCTCACATGTATTTGTATTGCTTTGCATAGGATCTTTTTTCACCTTTTCTGCTCTTATTTGCAGATGAAGTGTCTGGTGGCTCCTGTATTTTGCTGATCCTGCTGTGCATAGCAACTGTTTTCCTTAGCATTGGAGGAACTGCACTGTACTGCACCTTTGGTGACATGGAATCCCCTGTGTGTACTGATTTTGCAGCCAACATGGATTTCTACTATACACAGATACTGCAGCGTGTGGAAGAACTTAAGCACTGGATAGCCTTCTCATAGCTGAGAGGAGTGGACACAGCACGCTCAGAGCTCACCTGTGGTTACTGGAGAGAGTAGAACAAAATTGTGATTTCAAGTTCTTTAACACTTGCCACCTGCAGGTGATGTGTATTTGATGATATACTTTCACATTTACTTAGAAATCAAGAAAATTTTAGTTTAGCAATCAGGTGGCAAAATGTTCACATCTGTTCACAACTGTAGCAGGGTGGTATGGGAGCATAAAAAGTTATTATCTTCATCATTTGGAAGGTAGGCAAGTAGCTTTTCATCCATTTGAGCAAGTGAAGAAGAAGGAAGAAAATTAACTGTCTTCTGTATTCTCTCCCATTGCCACACATTGTGTAAGCAATCTCTGGAAGCTTAGTAAAACTACAGCTTTAATTTACAGCTGTTTGTGCAAAGGTGTTGCCTCCAGCTATCATGCAATAAGTCTCTGTTTTATGGAAACATTATTTTTTTTTTCATAAGTCTTAATGTTTTTTATCCATTTTATTTCTCCTGGTGAGCCATGTAATTATTTGGGTGGAGTGAGAAGAGTGCAGTGGCATTCACAGAGCCCTCATTTGGTAATTACCAGGCTGACCCTGTACCTTATAGCTTGGAGTGAATATCATGAATGGGATAAATCTGCTGGCAGATTTCACTAAATTTCTTGGACCTTTACTCTCAGTATCATGTGGGTTGTTTTAGAAATGGAAGGTTAAAAAAGAAATCACTGGTCTCACTAAATACAGAAACAAAAGATGTTTACTAAATTATTCATATTAAATAATCAAGTGGCTTTGGCTCATTTTAAAGCACCTGGCAGCAGGTGTGGGGCTATCTGGGTTTTCCTCCAGCTACGTCACTGACTTGGAGTAATCACTTTGTGCCTCAGTTTCTCCTCCATAAATGGGGAATAATGATCCTTGCCTTTGTCTATGAATATTTATTGGAATTAGGGCTCATGTCTGATTCATCCCAAATGAGTGCACAGGATCACAGAACTGTGTGGCTGCAGCCTCTGTCAATGAGTAAAGGTTATGTGAAGGGGGACTGATCCAGCAGAAGAGGTTCACAAGTCCACTGCAGATCCACAGCCTGTCAGTATTCCGGGGCACTTGTTCCAGCCGATAAAGCACATTTGCATTTATTTGCCCTGCAGTTCTGAGACCTGTATTGTAAAATCTGTTCTTTCTCTATCAGCTTTACAAACAAATTTAGATCAGTACAAAGAGTCATTTGAAATGGGTATTTCTATCACTTGGTGCTCAGCCCTCCCTGGACAGCGAAGGTGAGAATTGGATACTCAAGGCCTTTGGGCCACGCTCTGCTCAAGGGGTGGCAGCTGTTCTTGCACAGAGCACAATGGTGCAGCCCTGCTGACAGGGTGAGTGTGAAAGGATTCCTTTACACCTCAGGAAACAGCATTTTTGAGGGGCCCACTTCACTCCACTCTGTGATTTCCTGCTTACTAACCTTGTATGATGCAGCGTGTTCAGGTTTAGGACATTATTTTGTAAAATGCTATGAAGTGAAATCTTTGAGATACTGCTCAGAATTATAACATTAAAGATCATGCTTTCTGACATTCGCAAGCAAATTGTCCCTCTAGTGAGCTTGATTGTTCCTAATGCACTGTTACACTTAACTCATTTTTAAAGTGAAAGTTAAAACCATGTTTTTTTCTAGAATAAACTGCATGTATGATTTCTCTTTTGGTTTTCTCTGTGGAGGCTTAGTTTATTTATACCCTAGGGAGCCTCATGTGCAGCTTTATACTAAACTAGCAAGTTTCAAATGCCCAAATTAATGAAAACTTTTGCTTTTAGAATGAAACTTGAGAATGGTAGTTTGGGGGTTGTTTGTTGTCCTCAAGAATATCATGATGGGCTACTCTAAAGGAGAAAGGGAAAGACACTTCTGTGTTTTAAACGTTACTGGCTGGTTCAGTTTATTATTTGAATTCTGGGTTTGTTTGTTTATTTATTTAGTTTTTCTTTTAAAGAGAAGCTTAATTTTCTATTTTGGCAATTTACTCACAGAGTAATTAAAAAGCATGCTTTCAGTTAAAGTATGTATTTATAGTGATTGTGTAGTTAGAATATATTTTGAGTTTCTGTAACTTTGCATTGAGTGTTTCTGGATATTAAGTTTATCCCTAAAGAGACAACTGTTCATTTCAGCTTAAAAAAATATATTTTTAACTTTTTGTGCACTTCATCACCAAAAAGATCAAGAGGTATTTATAGATCTATTTATTCAAAAGTATATCAGACATGGATATCAAAGATCCACAGCTTTTAGGTTCATTTAATTAAAACTATTTTAAAACAATTATTTTATTTAAAACTATAAAGCTATTTAAAGTCAAAGCAATTTTTAATAACTATTTCAGTTTCGAATCAGTGATCCAAATCCTGGTGTTTTCCCTTTGTGCTGTGTTGCTGGTGCAAAGACTCGGGAGTATCAGCAGAACTGCCTACAAGATGAGGAGGAGGTTGTGCAGCACGTTACCAACACGTACCCACTGAAAAGTGAGCAGCCAGGTGTTCTGTGTAACCCAGACACCCTTCCCTTGTGACTTGGAGCATCTCTTCAGCCTTCCCCAGCTATGCCAAGGTAGCAGCCCTGCAAAGTCTCCCAGGATCCGAGGGAGCAGAACAGGCACATGTGCACAGGCTGTCCGGCTCCTGAGCCGAGCTGCTCACTCCTCAGCTGCAACCAAGGCTTCAAGTCTGGATCCAATTTCTGTTGGCATTCCTTTATGAAAAGCTGATGGTGCAAACTCTTGCTTCGTGTGACAATTCTGTCTGTGCAAATGGTCTGTAGGATTACCAAACTTGCAGCTATCAACAGAACAAAATTTGCTTTGCATTGGAACTCCAAAGAGTGTGCAGGCAGGCCTGGCGTTGGCCTTCCTATGTGTTCTGTTCTCTTTGGAATCCTGGTGACATTGCTTCCAGCTGGGTGACCTCAGGGGTTAGGACCTTACAGACAGGTAAATCAAAGCAAAACAAATAGTGGATTTGAACAGTTATTACTCATCTGAGTGTTTGAGGTAAAATAATACCAAGCAACAGCTAAGATTGTTTCAGGAGGAAGAAAGCAGTGGAAAAAGGCTTCCCCTTCACACACACGCTTGGTGCATTCTAAAGCCTTTTGTATGTAACTTTTTATTCATTATTTCCTTCCCTGCCACTGTCTTTATGGCTGTTCCACTTGGCAATAGAGAGACATTACTGTGCTGAGTTGAAAACATTTGTAGTTGGTAGAAAAAATCAGGAAATGGTTCCATACTTGACAGTAGTTTTAAAAGCTTTTCATAAAATATGACTGCATTTCAGGCTGCTAGTGTACCTTCAGAGAAGTTGTGCCGCTTAATCATCTGCAGCACTCTGCTAGAAACCCCCACCTTCCTGTTTATTCTTTGAGCATAATTATTTCAAAGAGATTCTTGTGATAAAGAAAAAAGCAGCAAGGCTTTTTATGTAGATTCAGCATTATGCTGACAAAAGATCTGACCACATAATTAACACCCTTACCCCAAACAGCCTAGACTAGACCAAGAGAGGCACTGTAGTGTAGCCACACTAGACTACAGGCTTCTTCTCAAGACAGCAGAAGGAAGCAAACATTCCACAACCCAGGTGTGCCAGCAGAAGTTTGTGATCTAGACACAGGATGTGTTTTAATTTTTTTTTCCATTATCCTTGGTTTTATACCTGGAAAATGCATAGTAGCCCTGGTGACAAGCAGGAGGAAGTATTGTAGCAAAAAGGGAAACTCTGCTTTAGGGTTCTTGGTAGTAAAGGGCAAGTTTGAACTATCAAGTAAACAGAGTACTTGGGAAGTCCAGTTTGTTGTGTGACTGGGTACTGTTCCACTCAATAACCTAAAGGGATGACCCTCCTGAGAAAACGTTTGCCTACTTTGTACTGTAATGTAAAACCAAGAACCTCTGAAAGGAAACAAAGTTATTTGTAACAAATTTATCTTAAGCTTCCTTTAGCAAAAGGAGTAAATAACTGTCTTTGAAAGTCACCCAAGCTTGTAATTTACATACTGTAGCAAAAAAAAAAAATAAAATAAAAACTGTCCCAAAGAAAATACATTAACCTTTTTTGATACTGTGATTTCTAAATGTCTGAAAAGACTGAGATTTTCTGTGAAATTCAAGTAAATGAACAGTACCTCCAATAAAAATTTCATTATTAAGCCCAAACCAGAACAGAAAGTGAGAATAAAATATGTAAGGTTTGGTCTGGTTTTTGGTGTAGTTTTCCTGGGGTATTTGTTTCAATAGTTAAACAAAAACCCAGTTTCCTCACAGAGCCTGGTGCTGCCAGACAGGTGGGTTTCAGGTACTAAAATGTTGCCTCACTATATCATTGTGAAAGCAAATTGACAGATGGCAAGCTTCAGAATTCCTAGTAATTGGTGGGTGACCTGGATAGTGGTCACAAGGCATTCTGCTCTCTGAACTCCATGAAATAAATAAGAACACAAACAGTTGCAAGTCAGTCCAACCTCGTAGCCTCTGATCTGAATAGGAGTATATCAATGCTGCATTCTGCAACACTTTCCCACCTGTTTTTATTCCTCCTGGCTCCTTTCCACTTTACCACTTCTTTCCCAGTATGAAATAGCACATTTTCTATCATCCACAGGACCATAAGGGAATTGAGTTAGGAAGGGACCTTAGAAAGTCTCTAGTCCAACCTTCTGCTCAAGGCAGGGTCAGCTGAGATCAGACCAAATTGCTCAGGGCTTTATCCAGTTGGGTAAAAAACCAAACCTTGAAACCCTCCAAGGATGAAGACTGCATAACCTCCTTGGGCACATTTCTCTGCCTGGCTGTGCTCAGGGTGAAAAGGTTTCTCTTTATACCCTGTAGAATCTCTCTTTCAATTTGCTGTCTGTCATGCTCCCGGTATTCACTGCTGTGAGGGCATTTCTTAGTAACCTCCTCAGAGAAATCATCTCTTTTCCAGGCTATAAACTATTTTCTACCACTGTCCTTCTGATTCTTCTCCCTTTCTTGTCCACAGTATCTTCTTTCCTGACAGGGATCCAGAATTCTTCTATTAAAATAGGGATCCTCCATCCCTCTCGTCTTCCACCTTACACTTTGAAATTCAATCGTAAGAATTAGAAATCAGCAATGAGGCCACAGGCAAAACTGAAACAGCAATTACAGCTACTCTTGCCATAAAAACTCTTGACTCTCACTGGCTCACCAGTGTATAGCAGTGGTGGCAGAACTTGGGCTGATTCTTGTACTACTCTTAAACAGCTGGTGTTTAAAGGACTGCATGCTGACGTCCGTGTGTCGTAATGAAATATTTGAAATATTTTTCTCTAAAATAGCTACCCAAGAAAGCCTAAAGTATTTAGCTATTAATTATTTTTTTAGAATTTGGCTCCTTTAGAATTTAAGGCTCCTTTGTATCATTTGTGATTTGTATTACTTTGAATTAAAAGTCATGGTAATTCATGTTGTCATAACATGAGCCTAGGGTTTACTGATTTCAGTAATGTCCAAATATTGTGGTCATCTCTTGAAGAAAATTATGGTGGGGAGTAAGTGCATGCTGTTTTACACTTGCTCTGTGACAGCTGTTACTGAATTGATACCAGTGAATTTCAGCCAAAGTTGTCCACTTGGGTTCATCCGGATTTTTTTTATTTTTTTTAATATGGCAAACAGGCTAAAATAGAAATTATAGAGACAGCACTGAAGCACAGCCATAATTTCAAAGAAATGTCTAATACTAGACCAAAGTCCTCCATTAATCTAAAATTTGAAGCTGCTCTTCTTGAAAACAAGTTTGAATCCATCTTCACATGGCATCAGATCCGTCAGCTCTCTCCCTCTGCTTTTTGCCAAGGAGCTGTCTAGCAAAGTGTCATCTTTCAGCCAAGTTGGGCCCCTGATGTAGCACTCATTTGTTAGGCTGCTGGGAAGGTTCCAGGAACACTTCTGTCAAGTGCCAGTTAATGATCGTGTCCCCTTTCATTGCCTGGCACTGAAAATGAGTTTAAGCCCCACTATTGTGCTTTCCTAGACTGATCAACTTTAAAGCTGTTACCAAAAACAGCTTTCAGGGTGAGAGCTAAATGTTTTTCAGAAAGCACCATGTGCCAAGTACTGCAATGAGAAAGCTTGACTGGTTTTGCCATAACATGTCCAGACTCCACAGTTGCTGTTTGCAATGCAGGGAAGCAGTGCCCATGCTGTGTTTCCAGCAGTGCACCCCTTAAGCTGGCCAGGATTCATTCTGTTCTCCTGAGCCAGCAGCCTTGCATGAGAAGGGAGTGGTTGCATCAGAAATGATGAAAGCATACATGCACTAGAAGTTGAGCAATGTGAGGTGTGAGATGTTCCTTCCTTGTAAAACTTACACCTAAAACTAGAAGTTTTTTCTTTTTTTTTTTTTTTTTAACTTTCATCTAGAAACCATTAATCAGTTTTCTTTCTTATCTTTTTATTAGAGAAATACAGCATTAAGCCAATTCTTCTGTTTCTTTTCCAGAAATAGGAATTAATGCTTTTTGCCAGAGAACATGCATCTTGCCACTTGATGCTGAGAATCTTCGTGCTTGTAGAGCTTTTCTGCCAGAATTTCTAATTAAATGGATAGATTGTCTCTGAGGCTATCAGAGTAGCAAGAACATTTTCACACTATTTTTGCTGAGCCAGCTGAATTCAGTGCACTATGGAAGGGACTTGCAGAAAAAAAGGGAGTGGAACATTTGAATCACTAAGGATCCATACAGTCAATTTCAGCAAGACAAAATGTCAGTGTCTACCATCACAGAAACCAGCAAGGTTGCTTCAAAAGACCCACCATAAGTAATAGAAAAGAGTATGTTTGAAAAGTGTTCTAAAGCGAAAAAAAAAATATTCTGAGGTTTCTAGTGACTTTTCAAAGATTTATGATAAATAAGGGGGAACAACTCAGTGTTACACAGAGGTAAAAATAAAGTATCTTATGAGCAAAGGGCTGCAGAAATAATGTAGCAAAGATTAGCTACTTAGATCAGCTATGGTAATTTTTTACTGGAACAAATAAAAAATATTTCTGATAAGGGTATCTATCCGTTTTTTTATCAGATTGTTCAGAAACAGAAAAAAGACACACAATAGTTTAATGACATCAGGGAGGAAAAAGCACTAAGGATTAAAATACTGTTAAATTCTTTGTAGATTCCGTAGGAGCAAGTGGTTTGTACAAGATCATGTAGCAGGAAGAAGAAGAGCAAGATCAGAGTTTATAAATCTTATTTTATGATCTTTTGTCTGTTTCCAGTTCCCACTAGGACAACACAGATTAGGAAAGATAAATGAGTAGACTTTTGTTCATAGTCTCTTTGACTTCACACAGCTTTGAAGACTTTCTTTAAAGATATTTTCATATTCTTGTAAATTTTGTGGTGATCTTAAGGAATCGATTTTATTCAAGGGGTGAATTTCCTTTCTAGTATGCAGGACAAACTGCAAATGCCCTTTTGGCATATTTTTAGTATTTGATATCATCATAGCCATGGTAGCTGGTTGCTATTTACATGTATTAAAACAAATTATATCAACAGACCACAAACTTGTGGGAACACAAAGTATAATGGCAATTTCTATCATCAGAAAATGAGGCTCAGGCTGTCTGCAGTTACTTTGTGTTTCACCATCTAACCCATGCTCTGTTAAGTACCAGGAAAATAACAATTCTCAGCAGAAGGGGCCCTGCTGAGAATCCTAATCAAGGCACAATCTCACAGCTCTGCTGGGCTTCACACAATACCTATGGCTGTGCCAAGAGGGAGGAAACAGCAATGTGGAAAGAAACCGCAGTCACCAGATTCTGCCTCCCGGCAGAAATGAAGTTCTTGTGAGGCACAGAAATGTTTTGACCATAGAGTGGTCAGTTGTCATCACTGTCTGCAAATGTGAAAGATGAAAATAATTTCAAATGCTCTTGGCATCCCGAAAAAATTACTTTAATAACCCTATTTTCATTTCAATTTTTGTGTTTCTGAAAGCTTTCCCTTGGTTGAAGGCAAAGAAAATTATGCAATGGCGTTTTTTTGAGGGTTTTTTTTGATGTGTACTGTCTCTTGTATTTTTCTATAAATAGGGAATTACTTTTCTGTGTCGATTCACTGGGTAATAGCCCATGATTTACCTACAAAGGCAAAGTAGATGGCCATTAGCAATAAGTGACTCATGTATTATAAAACAGTCCCATTAAAGGAACCATCCCTATCAAGTCATGCAGTAGGATGATGAAACAATATTTTCAGTGAATAAGCTGAATTTTGCAACGCGTAGCAAGCCTTGCACAGCCCACCCACACTGCCAGCTCAGTCTGGCACTTTGGTGCAATTTGTGCTGGGATCTTTCAGGGCTAAAATTTCTCAGTACAGAGCAGCCAAGGAGGCGAGTATTCTTCCCTTTGCTCCTTTCAGCACAGGGATGACCAGGTCTCTCAAAGCTTAACAGCCAAGAGTTGTCTTTAAAGACACCTGCAGCTTCAGCAACGAAACCCCAAAACTGTGACTCAAATGTGCTGCTCCCAGGAGATCAAGCAGTGTCTTTTAGGACTGAGCCTGAAATTGTTTTGCCTACAGTCCAGCATAGAAGAGACTGCACAGCTGTCCTGTGGTACTAAACTTGCTGATATTCATTAAGTAGATATGTGTAGTATGAGGGATCAAAGACTTTGGGATCCCTGAACAAAAGCATCATGGAAACCCTAAAAAGACTTGTAGAAAGTTTTGAGAGGAAGCAGTGCTGCTGAGACTGCCTCATGATTTCACTATCATTCAAATATGAACAAGTTTCTTAAGGTAAAAAGGCTGCATTCTGTGGCACTTACAGAGCACTTAGCATTCACAGTCATGAATTTAAATATGGTTTAACAGGTCACACTAGATCAGAGACAGGGCAAATTTAATATTATTTTCTGGCTATTGTTCTGAACTGCACTGTTAAATAGAAAACTACTTCCTTTCCAGGTTTTGAGGTGGTGTTTTGTTGTTGTTGTTGGGTTTTTTCCCTAGTCCTTATATTCTTTTCCACTTTATTTTTCTCAAATCTTCATCCCTGCCTCTGGACAAAATCCTTATTAATTAATTGGGTCAATAATTTTTTTTATATGGTTAGAGAAGGAAATGGCTGTGGCTGGAAAAGGCTGTGCTGTGACACCATTTGAGGTAGTCGGGAGGAGGAGTTGATGAAGTGATAAGAACACAAACCTGGAACTTGGGAGGGTTTACTTTAATTGTCTGCTTTTCCACAAATTCCCTGTGTGTTCTTAAGCACATCACTTAATTCTCCTGTGTTTCAGTACACTGCATATGTAACAGGGACAATTCTCTGAAGGTCCCTGTGGCAGTACTCATTCTAATGATCCTCAGAGTGAGCGGAGTCATGGTAATTTCAGAAGTAACACATTTTAAGCAACATCAGCAACTTGCTAGTCACACTTCGACTGAGATGGCTGCCCTGCATTGTCAAAAGTAATTGCAAGGAACCCTGCATCTGAGAAAACAAGGGAAGAAAACCTTTCTTGTTATTCACGTTCTTTTTTGAGTTTTCTGTGAATATGAAAGCTGTTTCAGAGGGCTATTGGAAAGAAGTATGGAAAAATAGGGAGATACGCTTTCATATTTCTGCCAGCTATTGTGCTGTGCCATCAGGTGAATAAATTGCATTCAGTTTTGGGGGGATTTTTATGAGTTGTTTTAGCATCATAATGACTATACTGTGACATTTTACAGCTATTTTAAAATACCTGCAGAAAATAAAAAAGCTTTTGCAGAAATAAAAACTGCTTTTGCCTCCCTACATTTCCCTGTGGGAGTGAGGGGTAAAGCCAGTTACCTGATGGATTTCTCTCTCTGGTATCTGCAGGGCACAGACTTGTTGGTCCTTCCCACTGCAGAGGGGCAGAGCTTTTAATGGGCTCCATGTTGCTGGTGGTCTCTGCAAAGGGTGGGGAAAGGAGAGGGGGAGTTGGCAGAAATAAACTGTGGAAAATAAAACCAGGTTGTTTTTAAAAGTGTCAATGCTAAAAGCTTTGAAAGAGAATGTGGAAGTGTGTCCCCCATCCTTTTCACATTTATACCAATTAAGCTTTTTTCTACCCGTGACTCACTGTAGTGACAGGATTAGTTGGGATTTAGTGATTTAGATATATTTAGTGATTTAGATTCTCAAGTTCACAGAGAAATTACCCATCATAAGCTATTCACTGGAAATCTTGAAAATAATGTGGGAGGCTGATATAAAGGAAGAAATGAGCCAAATTAAGTTACACCTTCCAGTTGAAACACAATCTAGAAATTCTGTAGTGCAGCTGCCTCCAGAAGCAACCTTCTGTCACAGGTATTAGCTGTGGAAACTGCCCTTGACTGCAGAGAAATTTGGGCATTTTGTTGGTTCTGTGGTTTTTCCCCCTATATGTAAGTCACCTTCTTGTAGGGTTTTGTGCAGAAGGTAGAGAATTTTGCCCATTTTCTTCCAAATATGTACCCAGGTGGTAGCAGAGAAAAGTGATGGTACCATAATCTCTTACTGAAATAGAAAAAGATTATGGTCATAGCAGGTAGCACCCATTTTTTGGTGATGTTGTTACATTTCTGTGGACTCATTTTTCAGACCCATGCATATCCTATTCTTTTCAGTTGATGCTGGGAGTACTAAATACAGAGAAGCCACCATTTAATGCTGTGTATCCCTGTGTCACACAGGAAAACCAGAAATGGATGTTAGATAAATAATCCTATCAACCCCTATTAAAATTCAGTGTTAGATCTCTGTGAGCTGAAGTACTTAGCACATCTCACTGAGGTGCTGCTTTTCAGCACCCCGTGATTTCCAGGGCACATTTGAGTAAATGGTAAAAAAACCTCTAGGAGGGGGAGGGAAAGGGCAGGTCATGTAATTAGATGAAAACAGGTCATATGAATGGGATTTTCCTTGTGATGGAATACTCATTGCCAACCTATTCAAATTGGAGAGAGACAGAGGAGCAAGGGATATAACTGTATTGTTCTTTCTTCAGTCTATTTCGTGTTTCTCATTGTCTCTTGACCCCAAATATCTCATTGTCCAAAACAAAATTCAGACTCCTTCTGCTGCTTCTGTTACTGTGAGGAGTGCTGCTTTCTTAAACTAAATTACTGATAGACTATGCTGGACATGTCACCAGCAATGCATATTATCATAAGATATTTGCTTCCTTCTGAGTTTCCCTCCTTTGGAAGAACAATTTCATTTAGGTGTACTGCAAATTTCAGGTGTAACTACCTTTGAATTTCAAATTCACTTCAAACCAGCACATGAGCCATGCATGGTCTCTGTACTTGGCTGAGCTTGCACTAGTTTAATGGGCATTGTTGAGCAGCCTTCTCTCAAATTATGCAAAATTGTTGGCAGAGATCGAGTCTTCTGTCTTTTTAAGGCCTCAATATTTAAATATTTAAATACTTCAATATTTACAAGAAAGCCTGCAAACACTGTAGTTAAATGAGTGTTAATCCATCACTTCAAGTGAATAGTTCCATAAGCAGAAGCTGATGTGGAGGAGGCATGTTAACTAACACCTGAAACCACTCATTGAGTAGGGAAGGCAACAAGAATACTGAGCAGCTTCCCAGTGACTATATGAACAGGAATCCTTGAAACAACAGGATATGCCCATGTAATTAAAGACAGCACCATAACACGTAGGTACCAAAAGCCCAAATCACAAAGTTCAAGCAGTCTTATTTCTGGCATTGGAGGCATTGGCTTTACAGTCTTAATAGACAGTGCTCTTTAGAGAAGCAGCAACTGAGCTGCATTGCTTTAAAATATTCAGCTCAATCAAAAGCTGAACACTTCTGTGTTGGGCTATTTTCTTCCAAAACAAAATCACAGCAAAATGGAAAAAGCTGTCTGATAGCCCTGCAGCATCATGTCTAGCTAGAGCAGAGCCAGATTTTTATATGCTCACAACCCTTCTTACACAGATATTCTGGTGTAGATTTGTCACTGACCTTTCAATCTTGGAGACAAGTATTTTATTGCTATTATAATTAGTGTTTAAAGCTCATTATGTGTCATACTGCCTGGCAGTGCACAGGTCCTGCTTCACTTCTGGTGTAGTCCTGCATCTCCCCAGACAAGAGGCACAGGGAACACGGTCACACCTTGCTCTGCCCTGTTCCATCTGCCCAGAACGTGGTACTGCCCCACAGAGAAGAGCCGTGCAGGAGCAGCCCAGCTCGCCAGGCTCCAGCAGCACTTCTGCCCCACACTTTGCTGCACCATGGCTGGGGTGCAAGAGGGCTCAATTTCCCTCTCACCACTGCATTGAGCCCCACAGAAGAATTCGACTTCAAATACATTTGACATGTACCCAAAACTAGTAAAATGCTTTGAGACACTCTTGGCTTTTTTGTTTTAATGTTAAAGAAGAGAAAAATATCTCATGGTTATGATTTGACACCATGATTTAATTTCAAGCTGTTAATCTCATATTTTTTCAATAAAAGACATAATGAAAGAACCCCACAACCAGTTGCCATCGCTTTTCTGTTGTTTCTATGTTACTATCCTGGTATACATTTTATTTTATTTCTTTGGTTCTTGTAACACTGCACTTCATCAGGAGGAAAGCAGCATGACAATGCCTAATCCCTTTTCATGACACTGACATCTTGAAATTACTGGGTTTTTTTTCCTTCCGGGTTAACAAGAGAGGCTGGAAATCTATTTCAATGGTAGGTTTTTATTTTCCTGCAATTCATCTTTTTCACGCTGGCTGGGTAATTTAATTTGTTGTTGACCTAGTTTCAGTTACAAAAAATTAGACTATTCATTATCACAAAAGCTTCATCCTTTGAGACTTTTAAAAAATATATGCTATCAATTATTTTATGCTACAATATTTTTCTTATTGAGTCCCTTGTTTCACATAAAAACTGTTTCTTTCTAGCAGCCTTGATGATGATTCCTTTTTAATAGTGAGGTGTAATTACTGCCAGGAAGGGTGACACTGAAATTTAGTCATGGACTGGCATTTGAGCAGCATGGCACGTGCTGTAGCTGTCACGGACACCACAGCTCCATCGCAGGGATGTCTCCCTCCAGCAATATCGAGGCAGAAGCAGCCACAGTAATTAGAGGTTTGAAACCCACGTTGTGTAATCGGTTCTGCTACGCTGCGCAGAATGAGTGACCCTGGTAAAAAGTGGAAGGAGACAGGAAAGCAGGTTAAAAAGCAGGTTATCTGAGTGATTCTTGCCATCCCTTCTAGGTGATTGATCCTTCCTTGCTTGCTCTCCCTGGCAGCCCTGGGAGGAGCAATCAGTTCTCTCAAAGCTTTTTGGCAATTTGCCCCACTTCTAACAGGTTTTGGGGAGGAGCTGGATCCAATTGACCTTGGACAAGAGGTTGCAGCTGTGAGTGTCATGGCTATGACTTTTTTTGGCTCCACCTAGAATGGGAATTTGTCCCAGTTCCACCAATGAATGACTCATTTCCTGGACATGTAAGTCAACATAAATCTCTGGTGTCCGTAAGGAAAATGCAGTTGTTAGTAATTATAATTTCCAGTGGACTTAAGGTAAGTTCAGCTTCTTTTTTTTTTTTTAACCATGTTTTGGATTTGAATGCAGATCCAAGGTATTGCTGCTTGGCCAGGAATTTGATGGATCTGGGACAAATTCCCAAAGTGCCTCTGGCAGGTTTTTAAGGTGGCAGGATCTGCAGAGCAACATTCCTGGAACTGCACCGTGATTAAAGCTGAAGTCTGTAATAACATGTTCACTATGAATGTTTCTGCAGTTCTCCCTTCTAAGTATGGATGTAGAAACAGTCCATGGAGACCTTCGTGCCCTCCATACCCACCAGAGTCCTTTGCCCTTCTCTTCCCAGCTGCCACAGGGAATTATGTGGGTGAGGGAGAGATGCAGCTGCATGTAATAGTGATGCTAGCTCAGCCTGGGAGAAAGCAAAAGGGCCCAGGGGAATGGGAGGGAATGAAATGGAAAACATTACAGCCTCAGTTTTTGGATTTGGATGAGACAGAAACTCCACATGGGCCTTATTTGTAAGGTTTGTTTAGGGGTATCCTCTACACAGTCTAGAATCCTTACCTGCTAGGTGATTACACAATATGTTAACTGAAATTTCAGATATTTTATGCTATCAGTTGTTTCTAGGAGACTGATAATCAGAGGTAAAGGCTTCCTCTGTATATTGTGTTTTCAAGACTTTGCGTTGTATCCCAGGTCCAACAGTGTTTTTGTAGTCTTAGCTAATTAGTGTGTATTCTTACTTGAATCTGAATTTTTTAATTTAAAACTCTTGTCACTTGTGGTTATGAAGAGACAAACATTTTAAGAAGATTGAAGCCTGAGAAACTATAACTTAAATATAAAAAGCTTTAATTTCACTAGACTGTATTCAAATATTTCAGGGTCAATATTTATTGTCCATCACAGTGTACACAGATACTACTTGTTTATATCCATAGACCAGTGTTAAATCAATCTCGTATCCAGCAAAAGAGATACTGCAAAAATTAAGAGGTTATGAAGATGTTTTGCAACCAACTCTAACCCCAAAGTCCTTGAAAGATCCTCCACCTGGAGGATGTGAGGAAGACAGATGCCATGCACGAAGAGGGACTTCTTAGTTGTCTACACACAAGAAATTGTTCTTCCCATTTTTGAAAGACATCTGTGCAGAATCTGTGCAGAATCAAAATGAGTTATTGGTAACATGTTATCAAACTGAGGAGATGTCCTCTCCCTCCGTGTCTGTCAGTGAAATGCAGGTAAGTGTGAGGTCACGTGGTCTGTGTTCTGCCTGCACTTGGAAAGGCATCAGAGATAACACAAAGAGGACATAAATTGGAAGAGAACACAAGTGGAGGATGGAGACAGGAGGAGCGAGCTCTGGGCACAGCTTGATGGCTTCCAAAAACTGGAAGGACAGAGGGAAATCCAGAGACAATCTTGTTCAAGTAAGAGGCCAGATACAACAGTGCCCCTCGCTGTGTTTAGTTTAGCTGTGTGTACATCCCAGTCTTGCTTTTGGCAGAAATTATTATTTTCACTTTCATCCCTTCACTCTTCTCCACGGTCCCTGCAAGAGAGAGAAAACAAGGAGTGTGTGGCCTGATGATCTGAGAGAAGAGATTATTGAGAATTCCCACAAAATTAGTCACAGTCTCTGGGAATGCTGATAAGCAGAAACCTCAAACCCAAACAAGCATCCAGATTTTTATTTCTAAACAAACGTTGACCTCTGTGCAGCAAGGCCTTTGCAGGCTGCTGCTTCAAAACCAGAACCTTTTACACGCTTAGCTCTTGGGATTTTTCCCATCCCTCCCTGCCTACGTGAAATGGAGCCCCCCCTCTCTGCGGTCCTGGCCCTGGAGTGAGCAGAGCGGGCGGTGCCACCTGCTGGTCCCGGCGGGATCCTCCCGGCTCCTGCCTCGCACCGGCTCAGCACAGAACCGTGGAATATCCCGGACTGGAAGGCACCCAAAAGGGCCATCGAGACCCGCTCCTGGCCCTGCACATGGCACCCCAAGAATCACACCATGTGCCTGAGAGCGTTTTCCAAACACTGCTTGAGCTCTGCCAGGCTGGCGCTGTGACCACTTCCCTGGGGAGCTGTTCCAGTGCCCAGCCACCCTCTGGGTGAAGAACCTTCCCCTGATATCCAACCTAAACCTCCCTGACACAACTGCAGGCCGTTCCCTCGGGTCCTGCCACTGGGCAGCACACTGCAGAGATGGGTGCCTGCCCCTCCTCTTCCCTTGCCACGGAAGGTGTAACCGCAGTGAAATCTGCCCTCAGTCTCCTCCAAGCTGATCAGCCTGAGTGGCCTCGGCCACTCCTTTCATGGCTTCCCCTCTGGGCCCATCATCATCATCACAGCCCTCCTCTAGATGCTCACTAAAAACTTTATATCTTATATACCAGCACCCAGAACACAGTATGGATACTTTAGTATCCATAGGCTGTAGTTATTCTTAAGCTAAAAAAGCTAAAATGTCCTAGTTTCAGTTTCAGCTTCAACTGATGCATCTTGTTATTTATTCCTATAAGGAAGATGATTAGTAATTAAAAAAAAAAAAAATTCCCAGGGTGTTGTGTAAAATAATACAGAATAAGCAGGACAACCAGAGCTCTTAGTATTTATCACTGGTATAGAATCATTACAGGACATGAGAAAGTGTTCATTAGAAATTACCTTTCCTCTGCAGAGGCAGGTATGGCTGTTAAGCACATAATGAAATATAAGAGCACTCTGTCTCCAGGCCCATTAATGAGCCTTTGCTGGCACTATGTCAGCACTTGCTTTGTTTTAGTGATGTGCTGTTTTTTAACAAGGCCTTGGCATGCTGCCATTAACTCGGTTTTATGTCTCTTTGGTGTTTTCATAGCTGCAGGCCAGATGGTTTCAGCACTATATTCTTCCTCTAATACGAAAGCTGATCATGGTGCTCCAAATTACCTTCATTCAACATCCTATATATTTTGTTGTGTATCACTGTGCATTCAGCATCAGCCATTTCAGCTTAAACTAAACCTAGGAAATTTTGCATTTTGCACTTAGGCAGCAGGAAGAGTGAGCACAGCTGTCAATGGGGCTCTTACTCTCTTGGGAAGCCTCAACTGCCACTGCATTTGTAGGACGGGGTAGAGCAATTACTTTGAAAAATTCCATTTCAGTGTTGAGGGCATGATTAAATGGTGAGCTAGCCTGGGAGGTGTGTGGAGACAGTGCAATGGTTTCTACTACCACAGCACTGAGGTGTCTCCCCTTCTTCTGACATCTTCTGCAAAAACAAGCAAACAAAACTCCTGTTGGTGAGCCTGTGATGAGCCTGATGTGAGGGGCAGGGAAGTGCCTGATAGTGCCAAATGCAAACTCCAGTTCATCCCCTTCCTCACTTGGACAAATTAACTTTACAGCTTTCACTCATCCTGGTGGGATAGCACTTCTCATTCTGCTCTGATTAACTTCATGGCTGCTCTCTTGCCCACTCCTAAATGTGTATCTGGATTTGAGAACTCCAGAAATGGGCTCTCAGGGAGGCAGGGCAGTGTGAAGCCAGGAACTATGAGGGAACTACTTCACTGCTGCACCCAGAAGAGGGTAGGGCTGTAAAAGGTGGTTACTGGCACATATCTAGGAGACAAGATTTTTTTTTGTGAAACAGGAACCTTGAAAAAGGAAGAATATACATAACAGAAGCTAATTTGTAGTTGTGGCTGAATGATGCAGTAAAATGCAGTCTCGTGAGCATAGCAAAAATTATAACAAGACAGACAATATCAGCAGCTGGGAACAGTATTGCTGGTGCCCACAGTTTGCTGTAGCAGCCAGTAGTGCCTAGACAAGAGTGTAGAACCAAGACAAGGGGTTCCATATTCCTCTGTAGCTTAAGCTCATTGCATACAAAAAGGTCCCTTCCATTCCTCATATAATTAAATAATTAAACTGGCAGGTAGGAAAATTACATTAGGAAAAAAAGAAACAAAAAACAAACATGTCTCAAGCTGCATGCTCCATGAGATTTTGTTTTCTATTTTAGGGTTTGTTGTTTTTTTTTTTTTAATTACTGTAAAATTGGAACAAATTCAAATATTTTCCAAACTTTGCAAATGGGATGTGATTGTGGGAGCATGCCAAATCCTGGCGGTGGGGGGGGGAGGGATTTCATGAATTGCAAAATCTCCTCTTTAGGCTTACATTAGTGGCCATGTCTTAGATTTCATATAGTTGACATTAGTGGCCATGTCTTAGATTTCATATGTCATGAAGAAAATTGAGCAGTCTGAATTTAAAAAAAGTTAGTGATGCACCCATTTGCTTATTGCATAAGCTATCAAGTGAACTGATTTGTATGCCAGCCTTATTTCTGACAGCAGTTTTGCATTCATTCTGGCAAAACCCTCTACCACACTCCTTTCCACATTTTAGAAAATTTTTATCTTACTTGCAGTGGGAATTTATACAACCCTGCTGATTTTGTTTTGCAAGTGGTTTGGAAACAGTTTCGTTTCCATCTCTCTATCACCATTAAAACTGCATTTGGTCTTTTGAGCTTTTCTAGAAACTTCTGAAAAGAAGAACTTAGCTTTGTGAAGCAGAAGTGGTGTGAGCTGTTACCGTACAGGTACAAAGATCCTTTGCCTGTTTATTTGTTTTGAAAGCATTTGTGTCTGAATTTAGCCCTTCAATCAATAGGTACACGGCAGCCGGTAGCTGTCTCCGAGCGTAGAAAACCAGCACATCTCACTAGAGGGAGCGCAGACACAATTTCTGGGCTTAGCAAGGAGCTATTACACCTCACCCTGTTATTTGCCGTGTGTTTTGTGGGTAAATCTCCCCAGCTCATTAATTTGCAGTCCCTGTGTGGGCAGCTACATAGCCTGCATTATGAAAAGTACACCGAGATTTCAATTGCAGATAATTTGCAAATCAATACTGAAGTGGGCAGGGAAACCTCAAATTTTGTTTGTTAGCACTGGTAATTATTACCAGAATACCTTTCTGGAAAGCATAAAAGTGGGTCAGAAGAGTTTTGTTTCACTTCCTGCCTGCCTATTCCCTGCTAGTGCTTTCCTTCCCCTTCCCGAGAGCTTCAGATCCGAGTACTGACACCTTCTGCTGCACATCCCGCTCCTGCAAACCAGTGTACCTGCCTCAGCCACCCTCCTGGCACAGCGACACACCTCAGCCAGAGCCCAACCTTTGGCCTCTGCCCCCGACCTAACCCACTCACCTACCCGCAGCACACCGGGTTTTACCAATGAGCTTTATCTCGTTTTGCCCTTATCTCTCCTTGCCCCACCACTGCGAGCCGCGAGTGCAGGTTTGGGCAGCGCTGGTGCTGCTGCTGGAGGTGAGGAGCAGTCAGCTGCACTCTGTACTGCAGCAAGGTTCTGTTGGCTCGCTGCAACTGCAGTTGGGAAAGTGTTTGTCTGCTGTGCCAGAAGTGATTAAGGAGTAAAGACCTTTAACAATGTGGTCAGGTATGATCTGCCATCAGGCTGTCCTCCCCGTGTCATGCAGTTGCTGATCACGCTGAGGCTCTTGCTCGGGCAAGAGTCGGCGCACGGCAGACTTGGGATCTGCTGCTGTGCTGTGTTAGCTGGATTTTTATTTTAAAAACACCTGTAAAAAAGTTTGTCTGGCACACCTTGGGAACTGCCTTTGCTGGAGAAGACTAAAATACTGATATGAGTTGGAAAAATCATCCGAAACACTTAGGACAGTCTTAGGCACTTTGCTACAAGGGAGGTGCAACAGGAGGAGGTTGGACAAGATCAGACAGTGGACTTTTACCCTTATCACCCCACACATAGTTCAGGTTGTAGTGAAAATGGTTAATAAGTTAATTCCTTATTTCATAGGAGTTGAGCCAGCTTCAGTAGATGACAAATAAGAAGTTATTATTCAAGTAAAGCATTAAATAACTGGTTCTCACCTTGGTTAAACACCTTGATGATAACCCAGAAATTCACAAAAGTAGGAAGGAATTTTCTCTCTGTTGGTAAGAAGACTCTGTCCTGGCACAAACCAATGCAGGGCTCTACACAGGCCTTGCAGAGTTACCTGGTGTGATGCAGGCCTCTCAAGAACATGGCAAAAAGCGCTGCACTGCAGATATTCCTCACTTTGGAGGACCATTTAGTTCTTTGGGATATCTCAAATTTCAGTTACTGGCCCTTCATGCTGCTGAGCAGCCAGTTTTACAAAACAAGGGGAATTTGCTGTCTCTGCATTACATCCTGTGGTTTTGTTCTTTCTATCCTCGCAGTGAATGCTCCATGCACTGTCTGCTCAGTTTAGGACTAAACTCAGGAGTGAGGCAAGGCAGTGGTCTGAAAGTTAAATTTCTGCTTTCTACAGAATGAACAAAATTTAATAGTTGGTTAATCTTGTGGCAATTCTCAGAAAACCTTCTTGATGAGATGTATTTGAGAACAGAAGAGTTTGAAAAATGTGCTCCATTCCAACATTACAGACAACAGGGATCTGTTAGGATCTTTGCTATCTGGAGGTGGGACACCTTGCCTTTGTCCATGCTACAGACAGATCTAAATTCAATTGCAGCTGTGCTGTGCCAAGGTCAGCTAGGGGCTGTTGAATAGTAACTACATGGGAGACACAGAGGGATCAGCTTGGAAGTGTTGCTCATCCCTCTTATTTTAGCACAGGAATACCTTGTCAGGGTACAGAGGCTGAGAGCACCATTTGAAACTGTTCTCACCTCCAAAACTCTGCAGAAATTCTGTTGCACAAAATATCTGCACAGAACAAAGCTGCACAAAACTGAATGGTGTGCTCTTTTCTCCCACTTTCTTTCACAGCAAGAGGAGGGAGAAAAAAAAAGCTCCACCACTGCACCATTTCTTCTCACCTTATCAGGAACTCCCTGTCCTTCAATCTCTGATAATTCCTGAGGATGTAGCATTGTGGTGATGCAAGACCTGGCCCCTTACCCCCCTCTGGCTCCTTCATGATCTCAGGGACAATCCTTAGGCCTCAGCCTTGATTATTGGCTCATGGGCAGTCAGCTCCCCCGGAGCCTATCAGAAAAACTGTCTGCTCCCAATACTTCTGTTGCCTAACAAGCTCCTGTTTTCTAACAAATAGCCTTGAAAACTTATTTTTGTCTGAGTATCAGCCTAAGCAGAATAATATTATTATTAGACTTCTCAAGGAAAATTCCAGTAACTACTGGCCTGGACTGTGGCCACAGTGGAAATTTACTGATGACCAGAGTCAAGCATCTTGCAATCCTGTAAAGAGAGGCACTAAGTGAGACCCGCTGGGATCCCCTGAGGTGCAGCACATCTCCCTCTCAGTGGGACACCTCTGGAGCCCAGCAACTCAGAGGACCATTGATGACAAAGCCAGGGCTGATACCCCCCTCTCCTCAAGGCTCAGCTGCTGAGAGATGCAGAGGCATCTGCTGTGAGCACTTCACTGAATTCCTGGGGAATTTTTCACAGGTATACCTTTATTATATACTATGTACTATATATATATGTGTGTGTGTGTGTATGTACTATACTAAATATAGTACATCCTTCTTTGTATCTGTGTGTGTGCACAGGTGACTCGATTGGCATGCGGTACAGCAAGCGTACTACGACTGTTCCCGACCCACATTCATAGTTAGATTAGATTTGTAATTAAATTATTGTTGTGCTTATAGCAAATCCTACTTGATCATTTTGAAAATGTTAAATTAGTCAATGATTAGGTTGTGCTACATTCCTTGGATATAAACCATTGATCAAGTTTGACACTAAGTTTGGCAAGGGGGTCTGCTCTGAACCTCTTGCAACGACAAAAGGGGCTCCTTTGTCCTTTGGCACCCTTGCCCTTCTCCAGCTTTACACTTTTGGATCCCCAGTCTACAAATAAATCATTCTAGATTGGTTCTAATATGATTTTCCTTTGTGTGCTTTATCTGAGTAACAGTGGTAGAGTGAACCTTGCCATCAAACTTCATTATGCTTTTGCAAATGTATATGATACACACACAGTTATAAGATACATATTTATCTTGCTTTTGCTGATACCTTTGCCAGTAATTCCATAAGCAGCCCAGGCCACTCATTTGCAACAAACTTTAGAGAGAGAGGGTGGCTTCCAGGGAAGTTATGATGGCATAAAGGCTGTAAAATTCTTACAGGAACAGAAGAAAGATCTATGTGATCTGCTTGCAGAATGAGAGAGGGAGATTTGCATTGAGATGCTGTAGTTTCTGGGATGAAGATCAGAGTTTTATGAAGGACCATCCTTCCTAACCCTTAACCTAAAGGAAACAGGTGCTGTGGATAGCCGGCCTCCCATGAGAGCAGTTCAAGATAGTACTGAGAAAAAAAGAAGTCTTTGGAGGTTAAAAGATGGAATATATTACCTCTGCAAAGATAGCTACAAGGCTTCTGTGAACAGTTATATGTGTGTAGTTCAGCTGTGATTTGTAAATGTAACAAAAAATGAGCAGCTATGTTTTTGCCAATGTGTAAACTGGATAATCTGATAGTCCTTCTTCGTCTGTGAATAGCCAGTGTTTAAGCTGAGAGAAGAAAAGTACTTGTGGATACCCTGCATGAGCACTGACAGATCATTCAAATGCACTGAACAGAAGCACCTGGGTGTGGGACCAGGCATTGAACTGGCCCCCAAGGGGTTCTGTAGGCAGCTAAAGTCAGTAGAGGCACAGAGAATAACATCAAGGAACTGAATGCTTTTGCCTGTGAGCAGTTTCAGCTAATTAGAGCATAGGGATATTTTCCCTTTATAATGATCTTGCTTAAGTAAAATGCAAGGAGTATTTAAAGGATTATTAGACTTTGGTTTTATATTCACAACATACTTGAGGGAAGGGTGGCTAGAGAATTTTACAATTCAGTCTAACACCGAAGACTGCAGACAGAAAAGAGCAGGGGATGTATCCAGCCATCCACTTCCCCTTGTTGCAGCTTAAGGCTTCATCACAGTTAACATTCTGGTGCTTTGTCACAAAATTACCCGGCCAGTTTCAGATGTCCTGTCCACTGGCACCTGTCAATCACAGGATTTGTTCTCCTATCGACACCTCCCTTGCTGTGAGGAATGGGTTGTGCTGGTTACCCTGTCAGCCACATTGCTCAGGTGGCACCTCTTCTTAGATCGGAAGAGCGTC
>JAYDZK010000169.1:35479890-35495690 GCA_034509185.1 Euphonia xanthogaster | reverse complement strand
GAGCTGGTGAAGGGTCTGGAGCACATGGCCTGTAAGGAATGGCTGAGGGAGCTGGGGGTGTTTAGGCTGGAGAAAAGAAGGCCCAGGCTCTTGTCACTCTGTACATTTCCCTGAAAAGAGGCTGGAGCCAGGTGAGGATTGGCTTCTTCTCCCAGGGAACAAGAGAGGGGAAGTGGATATTAGGAAAAATTTCTTCATGGAAATACTGGCCAAGCATTGGAACAGGCTACAGGGGGAAGTGGTGGAGTCACCATCCCTGGAGATATTCTAAAAAGTGTAGGTGTGGTGCTTAGGGACATGGCTTAGTGATTGATTTCGCATTATTAGACTTGCATTTGGATTCAGTGAACTTAAAAGTCTTCTCCAACCTAAACAATTTTATGATTCAAAATTGGAATTATTTTTTTAAGGTTAGATGACATTTTAATTTTAAAATAAAGTTAAAGTAAAATAAATAACGCATTAGTGAACTGCCACATGTGGCAAGCCTCTTGGCTTGTCAGTAGTTTTTTAGTTTGAGCTCCTCTTTTTTGTCCCAGTCTAGATGGTTCTGTTTATTACAGACTTTAAGTTCTGTATGGGTTGGGATTTTGGAGCCAATTGCCTCTTGATTATAAAGTAATAATCTGCACAAATTAAGGGTAAGATGGCACTAAAAACTGTGGGCTCCGTTCCAGAAACTCTTGTTCTCACATTCTTAAATAGAGAGTAACTGTAGCAATTGTAGCAGGTATAGAGATGCCTGCCTTTTTGCTTTTGCTTTTTCTAAATCCCTTTTATACTCACCCACATTACTCTTCATTCCCTGCAGTGATTTATCCATGCATTGTTAACCAACCTTGTTTCCCAACACCTCTGCCTACTCTTATGTTCCATAGTAACTTTTGCAATTATGCAAATCAACTATCTTATTTCATCCTTGGAGGTATGGGACGATTGTGTTTTATAAAATTGCCTTCATACAGCATTGTGTAAATGACATAATATTGTGCTCTTTCTGCTACCTTGGTATTATTTTAATTAAAACCAGCAGTAATAGAACATCTGCATTTCCACTTCAGTAAACAAAAAGTGCCCAAAAGTTATAAATGAATAAAGAAAACTTTACCACAAATATTGGTGTCCAAGAAATATATGAATATTGATATAAAGGAGTTTATTGGAAAAACTGCTGCATGAAATGAAAGGGCATATAGGTGCTCTTAAAAATGCTTGCGCAGATTCCTCAGATCCTGTTCAGGTGCTCCAGATGGAACAGGATAAGCTAAAGCTAGCAAAGGGAGACAAGCCCATTTAATTCCAGGAATTTGAAAAGATACAGCAAAGCACACACAGGAATGTTGTGTGTTTCACTTGCGTGCTTTTCTATCCCAAAGAAACCAGCAGGGACCTGTAGTAGATGAAGTTGTTTTAGACTGAATCTAAAGGAGGCTAAATCTAAAGTCTAGCTAAAGGAGGCCTTAAAGTACTGAAATCCTGAAATATCTTTATGCAGATACATGTGGAAAAAAACTCTACCTTCAAATCTGAGAAACAAAATGTTAAAAGAAACAGCAGTGTCTTTTTATTTGGTGAGTTTCTGAAGATGATTCAGGTTGGAACCTCCTTTGCAGAACTGCACTTGGCAGCAGATCTGGCATTTCTTGTCTTCCTATTGGACAAGGAAAAACTGTAAATCATCCCACTGCTTTCCCACAGAGTATTTTTTGCAATCCTGCATTGTTGATACTAACTACGGAGATGGGTTAACCTTTGCCTTTAGTCAAGTCTGCTGTAAGTCTCCCATTTAAAATCAGAGCCTTGACATCACCTTGATGTTTGCTATTTTGAAACCTACCCACCTACTTGTTAGTTCAAAGGCAGGAATGGAAACTGGCTTAGAGACTTCGAATTTTGTTCTCTTTTTATGCAGAGAGCTGGAGTGAAACTGCACACAGAATTCTTCCACTTGCCAAACAGAGTTCTCCCAAGAAAAAATTACTTGAAGCTACCATTTTGACATTTAATGCAAAAAAAAAGAAAAAAAAACAAACTTAGGTTTGCCACATGTTTGATAGCCCTCAGCTCATTTCTTGTCTTTCTGTAATTCTTAAACCCTGATTTCTCTCTTGTGTAAACTGCAATTTACATGAGTTATCTTGCTCCAGCAATGTGTTTTAAAGAAATACAGCTGACATTGAAAGAGCAGGTGAAATCTTGAGAGTTGTGGATTGATAAACAGGGTAGGTCTGCCCAACTTGGTGTAATGTTTCAGTCATCAAGAGGAGACAGGGCACTCAGCGCTGCATGCAAGCTTGTGCTTGCCAAGCCTCTGCCTAACGACACAATGAAGGTCTTATCAAATACATATGTTCCGAGGAGGCTTGTGCAGTCCTGATTCTCAACAAATGGTTGAGTCAGAATCATAGGTTTATAAATTGCCTTGTTTTCTGGGAGATAACATGGAGAGGGAGAGTGGGCAAGAGAAACATCTGAAGCAAAGGGATAAAGAAAGCAGGCTGAGCATCCCAGCCAGCCCTGCAAGCTATGTCAGGATACCTCTGCAAATCTGCAGACTTATTACAGCCTCCTGTCACTGAATAATTTTAGAAGTCTGGAAAAAAAATATTTTTGTTTACTTCAAATTAGGGGGGAAATATCTAATGTTTATTATTGCAATGTTTTTTCAAAACTTTTGCAAGAGAGAAAAGAGAATGGAAGACCAAAACCAGTGGCCTCAAAGAAGACTTTGCTCTGTTGCTCTGACAATTGGTGGCAAAAGAGAAAAATTGAGCATAGGAGCAAAGTAGCTCAGAGGAGTTCCACAGTACTGTGAGCACAGATGGAAATTATCCTGGTGTGTAGGAAGGAGAAGAAGGTAGTTGAGACAGCTTGACTGACGATGTTCAGCGACCTCATACACAAGAAACTGGTTTTGCAGGGTTGCTCTGTAAATCAGATCAACAAAATTATCTGAATTAAAAAGGAGCACAAAAAAAGTCTTTGTCCTTCCCTCCCCCACTCTTTGTTTTTTGTTAGACTGAGTTGTTTCACTGACACAGCTGATGGTGTAGGCCTACAAACAACTGCTTCAGCTCTACTCAAGGAGTTGATACTGATGCTTGGAGGAGAGGATCTGCTGCCTCGGAGATGAGATGTTTAGCATATATTCAGAAAGGTCATTACTCTTCAGTACAAATCTGAGATGGGAAAAGACTGGCTGGGCAGCAGTAATTTGAAAAACCCTCTGAGGTGGAAGAGATCATGACCTGCAGGTGCAGCAACAATAAGACACTTCAAAAGAAAAAAAGAAGGCAAGTGTTTGAGCCACGTAGAAACAGATCCAAATTCCATAATATCACATAACCTTCTTAAGCAGTTTCACGCTGACAGGGTGAATGTGGGGTCTAGTAGTGGACATTATGTAAACCCACTGAAGATAGTTCAGAAGAGAACAGGAGAAATCTATGTTCAAAGTGGTGGCCTGTAAGGAAAAAAAATCAAAGGAATCCTTCTAATAAAGACTAAGAAGATGCATGGCAGCTTCCAGCTCTGCAGCATCTTTTTATATACTCCTCCTCCTTTATATTTAAGAGATTAAATCTTTCGCCAATGTCCTCAAGAAATGGGAGAAATAGTATAGGGCTAAAACGACAAGATGTGAAGATCTAGCTTCTTGTCTCCATCCATATTTATAACAAATGCAGGAGGAGACTGCCTGAGGAACGGTATGAAAGCGTCTATCACTGGAGGTTTTTAAACAGGTTCGACAAGCTTCTGTGGGGAACAATTAAATATGGTAGGTGCTCCCTGGGAAAATGGGCCAGTGAGGAGGATTCATGAGGCTGCTTCCCTTTGCATGACTTGCTGCAAGCCTCTGGAATTCAGGTGAGCAGCCTGGCCATGAAAACCCAGAAAACGTGGCCTCACCACCCCATGCAGTCATGGATGCTCCATACCGAAGTTCGTCTGCAGGGCCACGATGTCCCCCTGCTGCAACAGGAACTTGACATGTTGTGTCGTTCTGCTTCTGTTGTTGAGCATAACATAAATATTTGCTGCAATTGTGCGGTGACAGTGTTTCATTTTACTTCCAGGTCATTAAATTTTTCTTTTTATTAGTAACAGTTTTCTGACCACCTGTATTACCTGTGCTGAAATCCCCACAGAGCCATGCTCATCATGAGAGACGATGTTTGCTTTGGGACCAAACAATGGTGACCCAGAGGAGGAACAGCAAGTTGATCAGAGGGATGGAGCACCTCTCCTCCGAGGAAAGGCTGAGAGGATTGGGTTTGTTCAGCCTGGAAAAGTGAAGACTTCAGCATGACCTAATTGTAGCCTGAAGCAAGGCTATTTACAAGGCCATGCAGTGACAGGAAAAGAGGGAATGGGTGCAAATGGAAAGAGAGCAGGTTTAGATGAGGAACTAGGGAAAAACCTTTTACTGTAAGAGAGTCGAGGCTCCGGAACAGGTTGTGGATGCTACATCCCTGAAGGGGTTCAAGGCCAGGTTGGATGAGGCTTTGAGCAACCTGGTCGAGTAAAAAGTGTCCTTGCCCATGGCAATGCATGCCATGCGCATGCCATGGCAGGGGGGTTGATCTTTATGTCCCTTCCAACCCAAACCATTTTATGACCCCATAGGGCCTCTCCCTATAAACGTCGCTTACGCCGCTGGCTTCCAGGCCCCCTCGGCCGTACCCTGGCACACTTCTACTGCCTCGCGGTCCCTCAAACGCCCCGGGAGGCTGCGAGGCTCCCCCTCGGCGCCGCAAGACGAGCAAAGGCCGCGCTCGGGCAGGGCGGGCACAGGCGCAGCCCGAAGGGGCGCGGGCCGGGCCGGGCCGGGCCGGGGCGGGGCGGAGCGGGACTGTCATGCCAGAGCTGCCCGGCGCCGCCGCCAGTGCGGAGGCTGCTCGCCCCATGGCCGTCCGCAGTAGCGCCATGGCGGCCGGGCGGGTCTACGACATCGTGGTGTTCGGCGCGTCGGGCTTCACCGGCCAGTTCGTGGTGGAGGACGTGGCGCGGGCGGCGGCGGCGACGGCCGCCGGCGAGGGGCAGCTGTGCAGCGGCCGCCTGCGCTGGGCCGTGGCCGGGCGGAGCCGCGAGAAGCTGCGGGCGGTGCTGGATCGGGCGGCCGAGCGGCTGGGTACGGGCCGCTGCCGGGGCGGGGGCGCAGCGCCGCTGCCGGGGGAAGCCCAGCGGGTCGGGTGTGCGGGCAAGGGCTGAGGAGCGAAGCGGGGCGAGCCCCTGCGCTGCGCCGGGGAGGAGGGGGCTCGTCCCGGGAGGAGCGGTGTCGGTGACGGCGGTCTCCGGTGCGCAGGGAAGGCGGCCAACGGGGAGGAGGTCGGCGTGCTGCTCTGCGATGTGGGCGACGCGGGCTCGCTGGCCGCCATGGCGAAGCAGACCCGGGTGGTGCTCAACTGCGTGGGCCCGGTGAGTGCGGGATGCGGGCGGGGCGGTGCCCCCGGGGCCGCGCCTCGGCTGCGGGCGGCCGGGCTGCCTGCGCCGGACCGGGACGCGGGGAGCTGCCGCGGCCGCGCAGGGACAGCGCTGCTGGTGGAACTCGACCCCGGAGTTCCCAGTACAGCTGTGCGCTGCAGTGGCCGAAGGGTTTCCCACCGCCGTTGAAGGTGGTGCGGTTCACGGATAGGTGTCCGCACTGAAATACAGCGGAGTTGGTTTTCAGTCTTTCGCAGGCAGCCTAAGATACTGATGGTAAAGTTTGGCGCAGCGTTTTGGGTTGGGCCAGAATGTCAGTGGTGCTTGGATTAAGCACGAAGCTGGAAAAGGGGCCCACAGGCTTGCTGCCAGAAGCACTTGGCCCTTTTAAAACTTAGAGTGGCAGCATTTCCAGTGCATTCAGAGAGCATCAGAGTGTGTGAGGTGGGTCATGACCATGTCTTTGAAATTCAGTGTTTAAGTAGGGAATAAGCTGATAATAAGAGTCCAGAAAGTTTAAAGTGAAATTAGTGGCAGTATTCAGTTCATCTTGGTGATCTGATCTGATTTCATGAGAGAAATCAGGTGCAGTAGTTTGCAGCAAGCTCCATTGGCAGCAGTGATGTTTATGTTTTCTTCCCCCACACTCCCAAGAAATAGAAGTGCTCTTGCATTTTAGTCCCACTTAGAAAAATCAATAGCCACCAGGTTCACTTTGATTGCAGATATACATTTTAGGTAAAGCACACTGGGTGAGTTGTGGCTTGTGGGTTTTCTTATGTTACATCTGGTGTTCTTTCCTTCTATAGTATAGATTCTTTGGAGAACCTGTGGTCGAAGCTTGTGTTGAAAATGGTGCGAGCTGCATTGACATTAGTGGAGAGCCCCAGGTATGTGATGGTAAAAAAACATTACCTTATATCAAGGCTCTGAAAAAGGAGTGTTTGTTTAGTTTGTTTCATGGTTTTGCTTATGTTTCTGAACATGAAGACAAATCCTGCCTCCTGATCTGCAATTTCAAGATGCAGTAATTATTTTAAAGTACACTACACTTGTTTATATTGTTTTCTTGCTTTTAAGACAGGCTCTTTGGGTCTCTTTGGAAGTCCCAAATTGCTGAATATGCTTCAAGCCTCTGTTATAATACTACATAGGAATTTTGTACTTTTCTTTTCGCTGCTGTGAAACTTTCATCCTACAGACCAGGAATCGTATATGTCTGTCAAAGATACTTGTAAGTGGTTTGAAGTATGGAGGGTGCTATGATGTGACAGTGAAGTGCTGATGGCTGATATTGGATATGGCCAATGAATGAATTTCAGCTTAAAATATTTGTTCTGGCTGTGTTTCAGTTTCTGGAAGGAATGTACCTGAAATACAATGAGAGAGCTGCAGAAAAGGGAGTGTATGTCATTGGAAGCTGTGGCTTTGACTCCATACCGGCGGATATGGGAGTACTGTACACCAGAGACAAGTTGAAAGGTGACTAGAATAAGTGTATTTTTATGGTGGAAAAAGAATGCAGAGTATGCTCTCATCCAGTTTCTTAAAGCAGCAGTGATCCTGTGGAAACTCTTTCAGTGTCTCTTTTTGCCTGCCTTTACCAGGTGACCAGTTTCAGCCAAATGTGGTAGAGAGAAATTGAGTGTCACATTGTCATTGGGTAGGGGAGGAGTCATGGTCCCGATGCTCACCGGGAGGGCCCTGTGATGAGCCCAGTTGTTCCGAGCAGGCTGCTAATAACACCGAGCTTGTGGGTTCCATCCCCACGAGGGCCATTCACTCAGTGGTGCTCACGGGTCCCCTCCAGCTCAGGATATTCTGTGAATCTGAGAGGGACAGAATGTTCAGCTGTGAGCAGCAGGCTGCTCAGCCACTGTGTGGATGTCCCTAGGCAGCGTCAGCACAATTGCCTCTTGTGCAGTGAGAATCTTGTAGGGAAGACACAGTGGGAATGGGTCCACAGACCGGGAGGTACCAGGTTTCCCAAGTTTTCTTTTTCAACTGCAAGCTCAGAAAAGCTGTTCTGTGAGTGTAAGTAGCAGTGCCTTTTACTTTTATAGCAGCTAGAGGGTAACTGAAATATATTCAAGGAAATATGTGAGAGGATGTAATTCTGTGTAAATAGTATTTGATCCTGATCCCAGATGAGGATACTCTGTTCATCAGGTCTGACTTTCAGTTGGGATGGCCCATAAGAGTATCCAAATGTTTTGCTTTTCTGGGCTATTAAAAAGGCTGCTAAATGGGATAGATTTACATTGGAGTCAGCATTCAGTTGAAGAAACCTTAATTCAGATCTGACTGGAGGAGAAACAAGGTATAGAAATTAGTATCTGGATGTTCATGAGGTTGTAATTTGATGTTTGATACCTGTTTTGAGTAGATGTCTTTTATCTCTTCCTATTTTGACTTTATGGCATTACCTCTGTCTATCCAGTTGCTTGCTATATTGAAAATTATTCACACAAATACAGTTTTCCAATCTCAGAAGGAACTAAGCAAAACAAATCAGAATTTGGAGGCATTGTGTTGTTCTGCTGTTCATCAAACTAAGCATTCTTTGCAGAACACTGTTTTAATCCATGCTAAAATTAAATATTTTCTGTGTTTTGCGTTTTTGGGAGGGTTGTGGGTTGTTTTGTTTTGGTGGTGGGTTTTTTGTAGTTTGGGTGTAACAAAATTTTTAGGTTCAGATTTGCTTTGACAGCCTAGGTTATCCTTTATTTTGAAACTTGGAGGAAAACTAAATGTGGTTCTCAGTATTACTTTCCTTTTTTTTAATGAATTTTTTACATTATCTCAATCATTAGATAAAAGAAAAAAATTAATGAATAGAGGTAATATTAGTGACCTGTATTGAAGTAATTTACACAAGAAATGTAATACTTGCTAACTCAAATAGCTGTGCATCTTAATGTTACATTACTTTGAGCTAAAGATGTAACTCTTCTTTTTTAGCTGCTAATGTCAGTGGCCTGCTAGAGCATTCTCTGGCTTTGCAGACTAATGACAGCATGTGCCAATGTGCAATATTGAAAAGATGTAATATTTTCCCCTCCCTTACAGGTACCTTAACTGCTGTTGAGAGTTTCCTGTCGGTGAAATCTGGGCCTGAGGTTAGTTGGCTTCTTCCTTCCTGAAACTCAGGAGTATTTGTGATAACATCACCATAGCCTATCAGAATAACTGTTGCTACATTAAGTCAGACCAAGGAGCAAGCTGGCAGGTCTTTGATAAGTCTAAGAACTTTATTCTTCAGGACCTACTAAAAGTATCCTAAGCAAACACCCTTTTCTAAGGTCTGTTTGCAGAACAGTCTACCTACACTTTGCTCTGGTAAGCTGCTCCAAGAACTATTTTGCTTTTGCAGACATGTGGGAAGGATTCTTACACAAGTGAAACTGTAGCAGGTCCAGAGTGTATTGCCAGTAATCCTAGTGTTAGGCTGTTTAGGTTTTTTGTTTGTTGGAGGGGGGAAGGTAGTTTCAATGTACTTTAATGCATGTAATGATAATACCTGTGGATAGTAATTGAGATAATGCATAATATATGTAATAATTCTAATTCTGTTGTTAAAACAATGCAACAATGATCCAATTCAGTCTTGATGCCCAACAACCAAACACTACTGCTCCAGGCATGAGTATCCATCTTGCCTTACAAACCATTTTTGTTCTTAAAAAATATCTGGAGGAGTGGAGGAAGCCCATGGAATGGGAGAGTAATATCTGACAGTAGTTCATGGGAATGTATAAATCTGTATGTTGGATATGAGAACATATATTTAAATATATAACATAAGTTCCCAGTGGTGGTAAGAAAGGATTTCAGTAACGAGAATTAATGACGCTGAGATGGTTAGAAAAGCTGCAGATATGTATTAAATTCTGTGGGTCCTGAGTATGTTGCAGATCATGTGGAAAGAGGGGTGGAGATTGCTTTGGGTCTGGCTGATCTGCAGTTCATTTCCCCACAGCAGCTCTCACAGTGCTGAGCTTTGTGTGGCAGCTACAGAGGTGTCAGTAGCACAGCAGTGTTCTGGCTACTGCTGAGCGGTGCTGGCACAGCACCCAGGCTGTCTCTGCAGCATTCCCCCCCTCACCTCATGCGCTGGGGTGGGCAGGATACTGGGAGGGGACATAGCCTGGACAGCTGCCCCAAACTGACCAGAGGGATGTTCCATACTGTGTGAGTTCTGCTCAGCAATAAAGGCTAAGGGAAAGGGGGAGAAGGGTGGGGGTAGGGGGGTGGGGAGGCATTTGTTACTACTACACCTTTGCTTCCATATGAAGCTTTTGCTTTATTAACTCGCCTTTATCTTTACACACAAGGGATTTTTCCATCTTATTTTCTCCTCTCCCTGTCTTAGCTAGGAGGAGAGTTATGGAGTGTCTTGGTAAGCACCTGACATCCACCCAAGGTCAACCCACACCATTTCAATAGACTATCATCATAACATTTATGTGTAATAATTGTAATACATGCAGTGATTCTAATATCATTAAAATAATCCATGAAACCTTTAAGTACTGAACTAATTATTGTTTCATGGTATGTCACAAGGGTTTTGGTGTACATGATGGGACCTGGAAATCAGCTGTCTATGGCCTTGCAGATGAAGCCAGCCTGAAGAAGCTTCGAAAACAGATAGGATATGCCCCTGTTCCAGTAGTTGGTGCAAAGCTTAAAAAAAGGTATAAGCATAAGATGCTTAAAAAAAGGTATAAGCATAATATACAGTCTCCTAATAGTTCCAGTGTTTATGATACAGATTGCTACAGTATTAAATACTAAAAAGATGCAGTTAGGACTTTAGTATAGTATGAACACATAGATGCTCATCTGGTAGAATTGAAGATAAGTTCAGTTTTACTGACTTGTTCATATCTCACTGAAAAGAAAACCTGCCCCAGCATTTACTGGGTCGCAAAATTAATCCATTCTAAAGGACTGCTAGTGCCATGGGAAACTTCTGATTTCAGAAGCAATTAGTAGAATGGAGGGGAAAAAAAATGAAAAGACTATTATACTGATTATCAAATTGATCCTTGATATAGTGCATATAGTGAATTATATGTAGTGAATTTGAGTGAGCCAGGGATATATTTGGAATTGCTTGCTTTGAGTGAAAAGAGATAATGTCACAAAAATTCTTGAGAGAAAACTGGTAATGGTAAGGCCATTATGGTCCATTTCTTTCAGTCTTTGTGAAGATCGGAACATTTTTTTTCTGACTTAATTTTTTTTTCATTTGCAGAGGATTTATGTTTTACAGTCCGGAATTCAAGGAGTACTGCCTTACATTCATGGGATCTGATGGCTCTGTTGTGAAAAGGACTCAGCGTTATTTGCACACCGAGTTGCAGCAAACACCTGTAAGTTACTGTATTTGTGCACTGGCCTGTTTCATGCTACTTGAGACTGTAGCTGGTGAGCCTGCCTTTGGTAACATGATCCTTATGAGATGGTCATGGCAGGTTCTCCTGCTGTCTGATTTCTGGGTATGTATTTGTAGGGAATGGAAACCTTGAGTCACAGGAATATTTGAAAAGTAGCCTTTATGATAAATATATTAAATTCTGCTTCTGTGCAGAGACTTTTTTGTTGTATCAGCAGAGCTTCTAAAAGCATCTTAATTGTAGTCAATGGTAGCTATAGCCAGCTCAGTATAGTGTAGTAAATATTCTGATACAGAATTCATATGCTGCTTATTTGTATCTTAAGATTTCTTTGATGCTTAGGTCTCCAGTGTGCAGAGTAAAGGCAGTGTGAAGTAATGGTGGTGGAAAAGATGATTAATTTTTGTTCTCCATGGTTTCCTAAGAGGAGTTGAGCACCAACAATCTGTATAACTGCTGTGCAGAATCACAGGCATCAGTAAAGCAATGAGGGTGAGATGGTGCTTTAAAAATGCACTTGGAAGCTACAAATGAGAAAGGCTTGCCATTGCTATTTCAGTTTCTCTTTAAAAAAAGCACAAGGAGGAGAAAAGGAATATCTAGGAAAGAAGGCTGAAATTGGATGACAAAACACATCTTTCTGTAAAGTTTTCTGTTCTTGTGTACCATGTCTGCTCCCTCTTCACTCTGTAGTTACATTGTATTCCCAGAATGAATGACGAAGTGAAGCATTCTTCAAGCAGTTCCCTAGAACTAAGACAATTGTTTAAGGCCGTGTTTAAACCAATGTATGTTGTACAAAATAACTGCATCTTACTTAGGGGGTAGGTTGATTTATAAGAATCAGTTGATGGAAAAAATTAATGTAAATCCTATCACTGAAAATACATTCTTGCTTCAGGTCCAGTATGGTGCTTATGTGACTGTAGGTGGTCTTGGCTCTGTTATCAAGCTAATGTTTCTGGGCATGTTATTTCTTCTTCTGGTGAAGTTTAACTTTGGAAGAAAACTTCTGACAAAAGTAAGTTTTCAAAACACAAAATAATTTATTGTTTGGAGATATCTTTTTTTCTCCCTCTTATTTACTGTTGGTCTTTTGTTGTCTTTTTCTTTTTTTTTTTTTTTCCTCTTCTCTATTCATACAGTACCCAGAATTTTTCTCTGCTGGACGCTTCACAAAGAAAGGACCAACCCAGAAGCAGGTAACTGATTGTTTTCTACCACAGTTATAGAATGCATTTGTTGTGGTAATGGTGGAATAGAGTAATTTAGAGTCAACTGCTTAGCACAGAATATTCTGAGTTAGAAGAGATCCACAAGGATCATCAAAGTCCAACTCCTGGCCCTGCACAGGACACCCCAAGAGTCACACCCCAAGTGCCTGAGCACTATCCAAGCACTTCTTGAACTGTCAGGCTGGTGCTGTGACCACTTCCCTGAGGAGCCTGTTCAGTGCCCAACCACCCTCTGGGTGAAGAGCCTTTTCCTGATATCCAACCTAAACCTCCCTGACACAACTCCAGGCCATTCCCTTGAGTCCTGTCACTGGCACACAGAGATCAGTGCCTGCCCCTCCTCTTCCTCTCACAAGGAAGGTGTAACTGCAGTGAAGTCTCCCCTCAGTCTCCTCTTCTCCAGGCTGAACAGACCAAGTGACCACAGCCTCCACTCATACAGCTGCCCCCTTGGTCCAAATGTTGTGTGTGCCTGTTTAGTTACTGGATATTTAAATAACTATGCCTTCTGCTTTTAGACATGTGTAACTTCTATGAGGAATAAATGGATAATGTTGCTGGGCCTGAGCCTGATGTATTCCTATGGATGGCTCAGAGCACTCTATCAAAGCTGATGACCAAGGGAGACTGATGAGCAAAAGACCCAGGACTGAAAGTACTGAGAGACCAAGCAGACTTTAGTACAAGGCCAGTGCAACAAAGTGGAAGCAATTAAAAACTCATATTACACCTTTTAAGAAGTAATTCAAAATAACTCCTCTCATGTTTAAATGGATTATAGTATTTGGCAGGATTCTATATATAGAATTTGGATACTTTTATTTACTACTTGTGCTTTCCTGGTAGCAATCAGTTTCTCTTTTGGTGACCATGCTTGTCTTGTCCACTACAGATGGATGGAACCTCTTTTACAATGACTTTTTTTGGTGAGGGTTACAGTGAGGGACAAGATCCCCAGAATGGCAAACCAAATGTGAAGATCTGCACTGAAGTGAAAGGACCAGGTATGTATTTTGCCTAGCATTCCCTGCTCTAAAATACATTTCTGATTGCACTGCTGTCCCTTTCACCCTTGAGAAGCACTTGCAACAGAAACAAAGCCAACAGCCTTTACAGTGTATTAACTTGGATACTAGAATTCATTGTGACCTGGTTTTTGAAATAGCCAGTTCACTTGCATCTCTTTCCTGTGACTTTCCCTGGTCTGATTTTCATTTTTGCAGAGCAGGCCTTTCGAAGGAAGAGGGCTGTAAGGATAGTTTTTAGTTGTTACAGCCTGAACTTAGTACTTTGTTTATTTCCAGAGAGTGAACTTAAACAGGTCTGGTGTGGTATTATTTCTGACTATTACATACTTTTGTTCAGGTCATTCCTTGAGGGGACATGACATCTGAAGTTTGGAGAGAGCAAGAATGTACATTCAGAAATGAGTTACTGGAGCACGGCTTCTTTAAATAACTAGAGATGTGGCAGAATGCAAGTGTTGCATGGTAAAATTCTGAATTGAAGTGTACAGGATGGGGAAAGCTCTTGCTGTGTCAGAAAGTCCTCTGTCACCATGATGTGGTCACTCACAGTGTGTGGTTAGAGGCCATTATGTGAAGCAGTATTTGTCTGGATTAGATCTTAAGGATTTCACCAGCTACTTGGTCTGATTACCAGGTAAAAAAAGCTGATCTGAAATGGGAAAGGCTGTTTTCATTGCCAAACACATTATTCTCCAGAATGCTGTAGGGAAGAGCAGGATTACTTTCTACATTTCAAGGGACCGTATTTCATTGGGGGGGTTTGGTTTTTTTTTGTCAGAGCCTGGATATGTTGCTACACCAATTGCAATGGTTCAAGCAGCTCTATCTCTACTGGAAGATGCAGCTTCTCTGCCTAAACGGTAAGTACCTTCCCATGCTGAGCAGCTTGCTCTCCCTTAAAGCTACTGTGTGCAAATGTTTCTCTTTGAAAATACAGTTAATCAGCCCTGTGGGTTTGTGGTGCCTCACGCAACTGGCAGTGCAAGGGAGGTGGTTCACTGGAAGCTGATTTAAAGCCACTTGCTCTTCACCAGCCGATCAGTTTGAAAGGATGTAGTCACAGGCTTTTAGTCAGGCCTTGGAATCAATGTCTTTATGTTCAGTTAATGGAGTGGTTTCTATAGAGCTTGCTGGATGCAGAAATGAACCTCTGATTATAACCATCCTGCCAAATTCCTCACCCACTGTCTTCTCGGACTAAGTGACTTTTTCTTCCTTAGTCAGGGAAGCACATCTCTAGCTTAACAAAAAGGTGTCCCTCAATCACTGTGCCACTAATGTTTCTCCTTTTTGATTTTCACTAACAGGGGTGGTGTATATTCTCCAGGAGCTGCCTTCTCGAAAACAAAACTGATTGATCGCCTCAACAAGCGTGGTGTTGAGTTCTCTGTTATTAGCAAGCCTGAAGTCTGAAGTCAGAACATAACTGTATTAACTAACACCTTTCCTGGGTCTAACTCTAATAAAACCCATTTGGCTGCAAAAGCCTAATCATAAAACAGTTTCACTATGCTATTGTTTGCAGCAGAAACAGAAGAAAGTTTGAGTTAAAAGCTATAATAGTATTTGCTATAGTGAGCAAACCTCTAAAGGGTGGGTATTGAGTGTTAATTCACAGACATATTAAATTGGTAACTTCTTGGGTACTAATTCTGGAATCTTAATCTCATTATCTAAGTTCAAGTTCCTACTTCATGGACCCACTATACCGTCTGCTTCACAAGTAAGCATAGCTGCCTTGCTTTGCCCCATTCCGCAGCTACGTAAAGCAGGGGCAGCCTGGAAACAGAAGTGCCTTAGCAGATAAGCTACTAGTTATTCCTAATGTGTGTTTGGTATATGTTTTTATTAACATCTGCAATTAATCTTTCCTTTATTTAATAATTGTTCTTAGTGCAGATCTATGTCTAGTTTCTGTGGTTAGGTAAGTCGGCATGAACTGTATTGTGCTTTTGCTTCTGTGAAGAAGGAGGCTCGTTCTGTTGACTGTTTTTGGAATCTGACCTGATGTGAGCCAGGCTCTGGCCTGTTTCACACTACTTGATACTGTGGTTGATAAGCCTGCTTTTTGTTGTTAGCCTAAGAATTATGAGGGTGTCTTGTCCTGCTGTCTGATTTCTGGGTTTGTATTTGTGGGCAATGGAAGCTTTGAGTCATGGGAATATTTGAAAGGTAGCCTTCATGATTTTCAGCAGTGTGAATACATTAAATTCCATTTCCATGTAGAAGCTTTTTTTGTTGTATCAGTAGAACTTGTAAAAACTATGAAAGTTACTCTGAGATACTTAAGGTCATAAAAGTCTCTGTCTCCCTCAGCTGCATCACACTGACCTTTATTATTCTGAGGCAAATCACATACAAATTGATGCTTTATAGTACCATAGCTGTGTTGAAGATTGCTTTATGGATGTAGTTCACGATGTGGTGGGGTTTTAGGTGCTGCCTCTTAAGGTTACGCTGTCACTGCACTGTCTTCAATAACCTAAAGTTAAAAAATGTCTGTTAATGCTTTATTCAGTAGCAAACAGACTAATTTCACACTGAGCTAGAAGAAATTAAAGACACAAAAAAGCTGCTTTTCCCTTCCACTCACCCCTGAATGTGAAACATACATACACACTCTGTCCTACCTTACAGCTGAGAGTTTATGTATTTGAGGCACAGGGATCAGAGCAGTCCCTGTGTGCAATTCACACGCTCTGTTTCTGATA
>JAYDZK010000169.1:35438715-35452584 GCA_034509185.1 Euphonia xanthogaster | reverse complement strand
AGCTCAGAATAACCAAGCAGGGACATCAGAACAAACCTTCATTAACGTTATCCTCTCTGTCAGCATGGTTGCGAAATTTTTCTATGGTCTGACAGCTGAGTAATTTAGTATTGCTGGTCTGCCCTCTCAAAGGAAAGATTCCTCCAGTGAGGTCTAAACTGTACCTTTCATCACAGTACTCCAAACCCTGTGTGGGGAAAAAAAAAAAAAAAAAAAAGGTAATTTTCATTAGATCCACTAAGAAAGAATGTATATATCTAATATAACATGCATATTGTACTGTTTATTTCTAATGAACTTATTTCTGATAGCAAATAAAAACTACATCTGACATTTAACAGAATTAAGTGTCAAATTTTAACAGATATTGGCTGAAAAGGCTTTGCACATTTTCAAATATTAGCATTTGCTTAGCAAAACTTTGGTCTGAAGCATGTACAGTTTATATCATTTTATTAAGGAATTTTGGAAGTAACAGATATATGCAGGGCAGATAAGAAAAATCAAAACCATCTCTTTGAAAAACTAACATGAAGACTAAGCAAAGAACCTCATATTCACTGTAGGATAACTAATCACTCAAACCAAATTTAACTGAGATGATGTCCTGAACAAGAAATTCACCATTCCAAAAGACAGTTTCACAAGATAAAGCACTAAAATTCCATAAACCTGTCTTGCATTAATTTTAATGACTAGAAATTTCTGCTTTCATTCATATATGAAGAACCATTTCCCCTTTCAGTGCAGAGGGGAAGGAGAAAGTAATACCAAATAGTTCCTGCCAAAGACAACTTCCTAACCAAAGCTGCGTATTTTAAGTTTTCCACACAGGGGTAAGCAAATCTAAGTTAAGGAACTCCACTGCATAGAACATATTAAGAAATGACGTTCCAGACCAGTTAAACAGGACAGTGTTCAAAGGAGTTGCACTGGTCAGACTCTGACCTGAATGCAGAGACTGTACTCAAGCCTTGTGCAGAACAAAGGTAAGGATATGCTCCAGGACCATGAACTCATCTGCAAGATACAGCAGCTGCTGAGATGATCTAAAAGAGGTCAGCGCAAGTCTAATTTAAGCATATCTTTCAGTTTTCTTACTTGAGCAGATTTAAACCAGCCTTGAAGGCAACAGAGACTCAAGTCTGACACATGTTTTTATAAACACAGTGCCACATGTTCCAAAAAGTCCATTTGTTACTTTTACCATGATATGAAATCAAAGATGCATGGTTTCATAGCCTCAAGTCTGATTCCTGGGATGTACAGCAGTGATGTAAGCAGACAAATATTTTAAGCTCCTATGACTTATACTCAGTGAACAAGGAGCAGCAGTAGATTAATTTCTCCTTGTTTAATCAAGCTTGGCCTGGCAAATGGGAACAACTCTTAAATTGTGTATCACTAAAGACCAACAAGAAGAGAGCCATCATGTCATACTAACCAATCTGTGACCATAATAAGTATTCCAACACTTAAGTGTCCACTGCTGAGCACAGATCCTATTGTGATGCATCCCTTGGGAAGGGATTAAGAATTGTTTTGTGGGGATTTTTTGGAAGTAGATGCTACCAGGTCTCAGCATGAAAGTACATGATTAAGTGGTTTATCTGTAAGCCAGCCGAAGAACCTGTCTTTCCTCCTCAGAGGGTGCAGACGTTCAGCTCTCTTCAACAGCCTTCTAAGATTGGTTCCTGTTATAATCTTTCAACACGTGCCTTGAATGTACTACTGGCTGTACAGTCTGTAGAGGGATCCAAGTCTTTAACTACACCACAGGTTTTTCAGGTCACAAACAGAGTAACATTTTTTATCACTCTGTGGGCTTTTTTTCTAAGAGTGTCAACTGGAATTTCTAGTAAATCCATTTTTAAAGACTGATGAGACAAATAACTGCCAAATAGTTAAAGGTCTCACATTTTAACATTAAATTGTTCAGATGGAAAAAAGTAGTAGCATGAGGGAAATAGACAATTGCGTTTTCCCCAATGCAGCACACAGTAAAAGGTATTGTCCTTGTCACTGCTAAGACTTAGCCAAAAATTTTCTTTTAAGAGGATAAAACAAAACTGAAATTCGAAAGCAAATCTTGAGCAGATTAAAGAAACTTTCTCCTATCAACCTGCCAAAGTGCTTAGAGCACTACAAGATGCAGGAGTGAACTGCAATGAAAATCCTTAAAAAAAATCCCAAAACCAAACACAAAAAACCCCCAAGTAAACAAGGTGTTCTGTTCCTCTAGAGCGGTGTATATTTTTGTCACTTCAAAACTGCACATGAAGACATGACATGTATATTCAGACATGCTGAACCCTTGAAGCTATTTCTACTTCATCACCATGAAGGATGATGTATTTTAAAGAAACACCACCTGCTCTGAACACCTAACCTTAATGTGTTCAAAAACAACACTTCCAAATCAGGAAGGCCCTTTCCTACAGACAAAAGAAAAAAAAACCATAAAATTCAAACTCATTCAAAAAATTCAAAACTCCAAGTCCCTATTAAAAAAAAAAATCTTTGAAGCACAAACCAAGGGTTATCTCAATTTAATTTTGTACTACTGAGAACATACAAGGACAAGTGTCAAATAGGAGGAAAGACTTGCTGTGAATTAAGATTACTTTCCCATCAAAAAGATCTTGGTAGAGTTTCATGCATACTGCTGAATAGAATTAAACATTATAGAGGTGCCTCTTGCCTCTGTTAGGTTATCTGAGACCTAATGATACCCCTTCTTTATTTTAATTATTCTATACCACAGCATCTTTAGAACCAGTTCTAAAAATTTACAGAGACTTTTCTAACCAAATAATACCACTGTACATTGTATGTACATCTTTTGCTGGCTTTAAGAGTAGATTTCAGAGACAACCCTTCCAAAACTCAAAACAAGAGTCATCTTTACAGCTACTGAGTTTCAGAATCAACACTGAAGAGACATTGCAGGTATTTCTGTAGGTGTATTTGAAGTCAGGCTGATAGAATTTAAAAGAAAAACAAGATTATAAAATAGAGATCAGAAAAATCTCTACAAAGAGATTATATATGACCATATTGTAAGAAAGGGAGACAGACAGAAGCTTCCTCAGATCTACAGTTTGGTAACACAAAGCTATTCAAAGCCTTGTCTTCTCTTCCTACATGCCATTCATGTGATGCTTAAATTAAGAGTAATTTCATTTGTAACAGCTATTTCCTCTTCAGGAATCGGATGTGTAAGGGCTCCTTGCAGATGAATCTAGGTGGAACTCATGACACTGAAGTATAAAATAGTATGGCTTCAGCATGGACAGACTGTGTTTGACCAATCTGGTCATCTTCTACAATGGAGTGACTGAAACACTTGATGAGGGAAAACTAACCGACGTCATCTACCTAGACTCCTACAAGGTCTTTGACACAACCCCTCATGACATCACCATCTCTTAATTGAAGACAGGCAGATTTGGAAGGTGGACTACTCAGTGGATAAGGAATTGATTGGAAGGACCAAGGCAGAGAGTTGTGGGAAAGTCTATCTCCAGGCATAGACTGATGTTGAGTGTGTCCCTCAGAAACTTGTGTGAGGATCGGGGCTATTCAATATCTTCATCAATGACACAGTGAGATCAAGTGCACCTTAAGCGAGTTTGCAGATAACACAAGGCTGAAAGGTTCAGTTGACAAAACAAAAGGCTGGGATGTCATCCAGAAGGATCTGGAGAAGCCTGAGAGGTGGACCAAAGGGAATCTCAGGACATGAAGGTCAGCAAGTCCAAGCACAAGGTGCTGCACCTGGAATGGGGCAATCCCAGACATGATTATAACTGGGAAAAGTGACTGAGAGCAGCCCTGACAAGAAGGACGTGGGGGTTCTGGTGGACAGGAAGCAATATGCATTCACAGCCCAGAAATCCAACCTCATCCTGGGAGACCTCACTGCAGTCTTCCAGCACATAAAGGGAGCTTATAGAAAAAAGAGAGGCTTTGACATTTTACAAGGGCAGATAGTGATAGGACAAAGGAGAAGGGGTTTTCAACTAAAACAGGAGAGATTTAGATTAGATGTTAGGAAGAAATTTTTTACTGTGAGACTAGTGAGGATCTGGAGATCAGGCTGCCCAGAGATGCAGTAGATGTCTGATTCCTGGAAGTGTTCAAGGCTAGGGTGGATGGGGCCTTGAACAAACTGATCTAGTGGGTGGCATCCATACTCATGGCAGGGGACTGGAATGGATGATATTTAAGGTCTTCCAACCAAAACCATTCCATGATTCTATGACTTGTTTTGAAAAGTACAGACAAAAGAATGCCTAAAAGGACTCATCAAAAGACTTTTTTGTAAAGTCTCACTGATCTTTCATGGTAAATATTAATCTGGTTAACTTAACTGATACTTAGATAAAATTACTATTTTCATCTTCTCACATACAGGCCTGTCTTACCTCATACATGACTTGTCCTGATGTCAGGCGTTTCCTGTCACCAAATGCTAACTGCAACAGATGTAAACTCACAACATCACCTTCACTGGAAAAGGTTTAAATGAGAAAATTTGATTAAAAGCTGCTTTACAATTCTCATTATCATTTTATTAGATCCAGGCTGAAACTTATTTAAGAGCATGTTCTCACTGAAAAGAAAAACACTGCTTCCCAAAACATGATAATTGGTCACATTTAGCCATTAAAACAGAAAGGAGGAAATTTTGACATGAACAGCTTCAGGGATAAATGCTAACTATGCCTTTGTTTGGAAAGCTTTAATATGAAACATGGAGGAGAAAATTGCTGAATTGCTGGAAATAGCTCACAACAGCAAAGTGTTCACCATGAAAGCTGCTTTTAAGTTGAACTTAAGAAGACTGCCAGTCTATGAACAGCTGTGCTGATTAAGTAGCTTGCTGATGATGTTTACTGTTCTGCATCTGCAGCCTAAACCACTTTAAATGGTAGTGAATATCATGGTGGGAATACCAAACAAATCCTGAAGCAGTCATCAAGAAACAAGGGAAATCATTTGAGACTGCAAGCACAAAAACATAGCCACTGTTTCCTTTGCCTTCTTCCAAAAGGTAGTAAAGAGTCAAGCCCCTTTTTGCAAATGTAAAATCCTGATAAAATTGCACTGTAAGCTTAACACTTTTCATCTCCTGTACAGTTAAAGGAACAAAATGAATACACAGATATCAACCGAATGTGAACAAATATTAAAAAAAAATAAAATAAAATCAGTGACTTATGGCAAGATTTTATTCACCTTTGTTGTGTAGACTGAACAGCCCACAAGTAGCAACAATTGCGGGGATCATTCTCAGGCTCTTGAAAAGTAACTGCATAGACAGGAATCCTTCCTCCTTCAAGCTGGGAGTGGTGCCTACAGGTTTAAAAGAAAAATATAGAAAAAAGGAGAGGCTGCTGGCTCTGGCTGTTTGTAGAAGGGTGGAAGCATCTTCTGGGAAAAAAGCAGCTTGCATGCTAATCGTCAAAGTACAGATAGTTATACTTCCATTTAAAACAACTGATGACTGACAAGCCACTACTTCTTAAGTATTTGTCTTCTGAACTTCTGAACTTCAATTGCACCTTCACAATATTTTTTTTGCATCTAATTATGTGTCCACTGTCTATTTAAGCATCCATATGCATCCACAACACATACTTAGTTTCTGGTGAGGCATTGCAGACTTCCTTCAGTAAGACCTATCTGAATGTAGTCATATATTTCAAGTGGCAGATTTTAAATCACCTCTAAATTCCACTATTGCTTATAAATGTATAAATCCCTTCTTCTGATCTCCAAATCTTTCAAATAAACTTTCATTCACATATTACTGGTCCAGGAATGAGTCAACCACCAATTTCCATGAAGGCTGAAATGTAGGAAAGAATGTGCTTTCAGGCACAGATCAACTGTTGAATTATCACGTCTCACTAGATCATCATGGACACTTTAAAGAATATGATCACCAAAATCACATTATTCATACAGCAAAGCCTTTCAATGGATTGAAGTAACTGGTTCTGAATCATTCTAAAATCTTTCATGGAAACACACACATTGCCTGGGTTGACAAAATACAACTGGACAGAACAAACAGACTTATAAAAATCAGCTCTATCACATCCCTACTGCATGACTTCCTGAAGCAAAAAATTGAGACCCCTGCACCTCCAAGTGCAACCAAACAGAAGTGACTACTTACTCCCTCTTCAAAGTTTTCATATTCCATAGTGACAAGTAGCCATCAGAAAATCCCACAACAAGCTGGTTGCTTCTGCTTATGTAGCACAGGGTTGATACTGCTGTTCCTGAAGGACTTCGTAATTGAAAACAGAGATGCCTCCCTTCCCTGGTCACAGCTTCTCTTCTTTGTGGAACTTCAGCAGGAATTCTAGTGACAACTTCTAGATCTACACACATAAAAGCAGGTGAGAAATGAATACATTATGCCACTTCAGTTGCATTTTACACTGATGTGATTATACAACGTGTATAATCTAATTCTGCAAACAGAACGCCCATTTGTGCAGCACCTTTGTTTGCCTATGCCTGTTTCTGCACCTATTCAGAAAACAGAAGGAGTCTCCAATGGGACAGGTATTCTCACTCCTATTTCAAAACTGGGTACGAACATAACCACTGTAGACAAATTCCTTTATTGGGCCTCATGAGGAAGCTACTTGAAGGGACATGAACTCCTGAAGCCACTCTTACAACACCCAAAACAGTGCCTGCAATCTGAAAACACAAATTGCAGGATTCATTCACCCAAATGCAGGATTTTTGAAAAGACAGATTTCTTTTAAAACACAAGCCTAAAGCCTGCCCCAAGCCATTGATGGAAACAGGACAACACTCCCAGGAATTTGGTACCTCTGACACAACTTCCTGTCACACAGCTGCACTGACTCAAATGGAAAAATTCCTACCTCTCACTGGCAAGAATCACAGGGACAAAGGGATGTGAGCAGCAAGAGGCCTTCTGAACAGCAGGAGGAGCATTAAGCCACTCCCATTTCTGGATCAGTTCAGAACCACACCATGTCAAACTGCTGTCTGCAGCCAGCAGTGGGCAATGTCAGAAATGCCAGCAGCCAGTCAGCACGCTGGCATCTTCACTGGGATACAAGCTGGGTTTTGAAAGGAAACACATTGTCTTACTTCTAAATTCAAGTTTAAAAAGTGCAGCTTACCCGATGCTTCTACTTCATTCTGACTGCAAGATAAATCATCCAAACAAAGGTCAACCAGAAGGACGTGGCCAACATCTGTGGCCACTGCTGCCACTCCAAAGAGCCATCGCAGACTCTGGTGCAGGTGCCGCGTGCTCACGCTGGCTCCGCCGTCATTGCTGATGGGCTCGATGGCAGTCACCTGCAGGGAACTGCAGGTTAATATCCAAGCTCTGACAGCCTCAAGAGTAATCCTCAAAAGGGAAGCCAGCATTAGCACATCAGAAACACGACAGGAAATACAGGCTCATAAGACTTGAAAACAAATCATTGCTCCCTATCGTATCAAGCGGAAAGGAAATTAATAGAAAGAAAGCTCTCTCCACTTAAATGGCGTATTCTGTCTTGACAGCTTACCAGTTTCCATTTCCTACTTAGAAATAATTGCATCTAAGAAGAAACACGAAATCAATTACATGCTAAAAGCTTTACCATGTGTAAAGGACTTAAATAATAAAGACAAAGCTAGATCTAGCTCTCCCACTACTCAAAGCCCACCAGCACTGTGATATGGTCCAGGCCTTCTTTACCCTGCATTTTGTAAGCTAAAACAGGGCTGCAAGGAAAGAAGGCAGTGGCTGTGGGGTACACCAGACACACCTCTTCCATGGGAATGAAACATTCCTAGAAAGGGTTGGAGGGAGATGCTGAATAACTCAAATCTACGCTGGCCCTCACTTTGACTGATAATATCCAACAAAAATTTTAAATGCACACCAGCACTCTTACAGATGGTAAGGAAAACTGTAAAAGGCAGCCTAAACCAACAGCAAGAGACCAAACAAGAACTTGCTCAGCCTGAGGCAGGAGCTCTCTCTGTTCCCTGACACGCCAAGCACTCCCCATGACCTCAGCACAAAGTGAACAGACCCTTCAGCACCCACACAACCCCCAGCACAACACCGACTGCTCCAGCAGAGACACGAGCACACCAGGCCTCCTGCACTAAAGGAGCACAACAACTCAGCAACAGGGGCTACCTTCTGCCCTCTTACAAATGCAGCACCACGAAAGCAGACAGCTTTTCATCAACAGCAATGGTTTGTCTGAAACAAAGAAGTGAGTATCACAAGGTAGTCCATCTTTTTATGTAGCTTATTTACCCCTAGAAGTGGGGGAAAATATCCAAACTTATAGGGCCCCTGAGGTTTTCTTCTCTCCCATATCAAGCACTTGCTTATGACTGCACTGCCTGGCCACCTGCTTCACAGTTCACCTTTCACCTTGAACACAAGAACTCCAAGCTTACAGCTACCTCTAGTAAATTCAGGTAACTTTATTTTCTTTCAGAATTCCTACAATTCAAATTAAATTTTTAATCTTCACTGCTGCTCCAAGGACCAACAAAAGTATTTTGATTACTCCGAATCTTGCATTCCAAGCGTTGGTGACTGAGGAGGAAATACAGAACACATCTTGTTGTGCAATTAGCCGAAGTTGAAGTGTTGCTTGTGAGTTCTTTTAAAGTTATTTTTTTCATTGTACAACTGGCTCCAAATGATTCTTTACTAGTTTTGCATAGGCCTCCAAAAATGTTCCCTGGTTACTTCAATTTTCCATGCAGAAGCTCCTGAAATGACATATTTTTCCACTATGCTATGCACTGCTTTTTCCTATTCTCCTCGTGCTTTGCCAACTCATTCTGGGAAAGAACAAAGAAAACTTCTCTCAGCTCACTGAATCTGAATGCTGCCCTTCTGCCTCATATGAACCAGGAAAATTTGGGAAAATACCATGCAACAGTTCTGAAACATGCAACTGTTATAAACCGATTCGATGTACTTCATGTTTTTAATTCAGAATCCAATTCAAATCATACTCATCAACATCTTCAGTCACCTGCTGCATCTCATACATATATCAAGAGGACATCGAGAGACACTCACAGACACATGCAAAGATATTATGCCAAAATTCTTTCTAAGCTCCTGAGTCTGGGTTTTTTACCTGATTTATTTATTCTCTGAACAACTCAACATCCACTCTTACACTAAAAAGCATTCTCACAATCACAGTAAGTGTATTAATACACTAACAACTTGACGCCTTGGAGCAGAGTTGCTCTAAGTTAAACTGTACAACTTAGCTGTCCACAGAACTTATACCTGTTGAGAAAATAGTCCCAAAACAACAGTGCTCATTAAAGGTTCAAAAGAGTAATGACATAACTGCAGAAAGTGATGGTAAGATAAGATCCACATTTTACCTTTAAAAATAATCAATCTGAAAATCAGAGAACACTCATGCAAATCAATCCCCCCCCCAAAGTATACATTACATAATATGCAAATATGAGTTTCTGAAAGAATTCAAAACATATGGACAGCAGCCAAGTGCAAGTTTTATCTACTTGCTTTTGCTTACCCTTACTCCCACTCAGCCTGAAAGTTAAGACTCCAATTAGCAATACCTGTGTTACCAAAGACATAGGAAGCAAAATGCAAGCAACAGACCAAACATACTTGTAATCATGAGCTTTCAGGGCATAACAGCAAAACTTTCAGAGCAGCTTTGGCTTTATTTCAAAATTCCTACCCTTCATCACCCAACAACCAACTCTTTCCTGCAGGGCTTCATCTCTGCTCCTGGATCAGTTTTTGTGGTATAGAACAACTCTCTAATACAACTGATTGTTGGAACTAGCTTCTATTTCAAAACACTTCCACAGCTACAGATTCAACATGCAACATAGTCCTTACTTCTTAACCTTTGCTTTTCCTAGCTTACTTAGAAGAAATAAAACCTAACACACCAACATCACTAACCAAAACATAATTTACTTATTTTAAGCTCATGCTAGCACACAGGCTGCTTTTCCATCTACAACTTGAACAGACAGCAAAACAACACACTGGAACACTGATATGACTTGTATCTTTAAAACTTAACAAAAATGCTTACTACTACTAACAAGACTTCCACCTGTACTCTAGCAAGTCAAACAAAATAATGTTACGGAAAACTGAGTAGTAACTAAGTATTTATTTGCTGCAGATTCTAAGATGATAAAAACACAGTGAATCTTGATGTTCTGATAACTTAATCTGATTCTTATTTCCATTGTGTTAATGAGACCCAGGGACACAACATCATTTGAATTCAAGGGTTACAGAAGGCAGAAAAAATTGTCAACATTACAACACTGTATCCCATCTACACAAACACTATATTCAACAAACAAGAGACTCAAGGACTGCAGACTGAAAGTAAATCTGCCAACTATCTGACAGATAACTCACTAAAATCTTTTTTCCAATCCTAAGTTAACAGAAAAACCTGTTTTGTTCCCACGTCACCTGCTTCCTAGTCTGAGATTGATGGGAATGTGTCAAAGTCATTAACAGTACAATGATGGGAGTCTGAGATACTTTAAAGACACTATTTCTGCCAGAAATTAGCCATTTAGAAAAGGTAGACTACAGACAATTTAAGTGGGGTTATCTTTTTTGCTCTGAAAAAAAAAAAAAAGGTTTTCAATGCCTTTTTTTTTTTAAGTGGAGAACTTGGTCACTATGTGCTCTACAATGTTGTTTTTTTTTTACTATCAGTGAACTCAAAAGATAATGCAACTGCTAAGTCCAAGATTTGACATCAAGGCCCTCTTGACTGGATAATCTGAACTGACAGTATGTTAAAGCAATATAAAAAGGATAAGTCATAAGAAGAGATGTACAAGAGCTTCTCCTGAAACAAGATTATGCAGCACCAAACAACACAAAACCTTCATTTCCCAAAAAAGATACATACCCTTCCTGGAAGAACAACTGCTTTAACCACTCTTGAGATCCCAAGGTCGTACAGACAGAGAACACTTCCCTCTGCTTCCTCCAAGCCAACCAGGAGCCCAGTCCTCTTCTGCCAAGAGAACTCCTTCACCACGCGGACGGTGGGAGGCTGCTCGTTCACCCCGCTGAAGCGATACGCGGAGAGCCGCTCTCCTGTCACCGAGTTCACCACCTCCAGCTGGGGGCCACACGCCAGCCACGCCAGGCCACTTCTGCCTGCAAGGCAAAAGGAACACCACTCAGCAAATGCCCAGCAGGAGAACTGGAACAACAGCAATGGCACTGGGCCCTTCCCTCAAATGCAACAAAGGGAGGAAGGCCAACCTACCTACACCTGGACAATTATTTTAAATCACCCACTGCAATCCTCAACCAATACTTCTTAAAATTAATAACCCCATTCTTTTGCATTTCTACTTGTCATTCCTGCACTCAAGAACATTCACTCTTTAGGATAAAGATTACAATAGACTGAGCTCTAGTCTCTACACCATACCTGGCTTGGTTTTGCTAAAAAACACCTAAATATGTACAGGAATACAAGTCTCAAAGCACACTTCAAATACAGCCCATCTAAACCAATTCAGTTCCAGTTAAGAATTTTGCTTGACACAAGACTACTCTGGGCAGGGATTTGGACAGGAAATTATCTTAAAATGGGCACTCCAGGCGTAATTCCAACTTTTACGTTTGCTGATTTGAGAATTTAACATTTTACATTTGAGAATTTAACAAGGGATGTTTCACCAAAGAGTTTAGCACTTGCTCCTCTACTGAGGAACTTCAAGCTCAAAGGAAGGATTAGCTCCATTACTGCAAGTACAGTCAGCTAGACAAGATTCCACCCGGTCTTAACAGAAGCCCACACATCCAGACAGGCAGCCAGCTCTACTTTCAGCTCTCCTAGAAAGTCAGCTGCCTAATCTGCTTTGTTGTTCTCAGCAACTCTCACTGGGTCCTCAATCTGCATCCTATTAATACCTTGGAAATACATCAGCTGGTAAAAAGAATACATCCTTGAACAACACTATTTCTTCCTTGAAAACTGCCTTCTATTTCATTCAGAACCAAGGAGGGCATGGTCAGCTATAGATTTAAATAGCACAGGATTGGAGCGGGCTGTTGCACTTGCAATCGTTCTAATTGCTTCCAATTGTTCAATTTGCTTCTAATTGTTAAAATATCCTGTTAGCACTATCAGAACGCCTGATCCATTTTACTTAACAGAACCAACTTGATGCCATGACCCTGTGCTTCAGGCAATAACAACTTCACACCAAACCCAAATTTAAAGGAAAATGCTCACCTCCCGAAAACTTCCCGCACAGCGCAGAGTCTAGGGTGATCTCATCTTCCCCAAGTGCCTCAACAGTCACCTCTGGAAACTGCAGCAGACTGCTCGTTACCTGAGCCGTTAGGTCTCGCATTCTTCACTGGAAATAAAGAAAAAAAGGCAAAGAGACTCATGTCAGCCATAAATATCTTTGACACTGACCCAAGCTTCATCACTATGCAGTGACAAATCTCCCATACATCATTTTAGCTCTTTTTTGTTTAAAAGAAATGGCACTTGGGGCAGTTTTTCATCTCACAGCAGAGCACAAGGAGAATCTTGAGCTTTCCTGATGCCTATGAGATCAACAAGAAGTGACACAGAGAGATGGACAAGATAACAGGGAATAGAACACACCGAGCTCAAGTCAACTTATACAGGTTAGCATGATTTGATCTCAGAAAAATAATATTTTAAAAAGTTTGCGATTGCCAGGAAGCATAAACCTACAGCAGAAAATAAGAATTAGAAAGGATTTCAGCACTCTATCCCAATAGCTCCCAACAGCTAAGACTCTCTATTAGATGCAGAGCAAAGGTTTGATTTTCCTTTAAGCGAGAAAACAAAACCAGCATAAATCACAATCGGACATTAGGGCAAATTTACCCAGCTATCTGCTGTGGCTTTTGTCTGACATGACTCATTTCATTCAAGAGTTGCAGCCTAACATGGCTAAGCAAGCAAAAGTTCCTAAAGTTTGTGCTGAGTCAATGTTTGTCTCTACATTGCTTCCTTTATCTGGGACAGACAGACATAAGTGCCGAGGGGCTCAATACAGAACAGAGCAGTGAGGCACTTCACTGCTCATCCCTCCCAGCACAAATTCTACAATCTTGGCTTTATAATTCTAGAATGGCCTTCTGGAACCACTGGCAGCCGTCTCGTCCAACTGCCCTGCTGCTGAAGCCATCACCTAGAGCAGGCTGCCCAAGGCTCTATCCCGGTGGATTTGGAACATTTAATTCTCCAACAGGTTTTTACAATCAGCAACCTGACAAAACCAACTACAGAAACACCTGCAACCCATGCAACAGGGCCTGGCGTTCGCTCTCTCCTGCCAATTTAAGGATTCTGTTCTCTCCACCACACCAGCAAACCAGCGCCACACCAGGAAAGGCCTGGCACCACTGGGTGTGCAAAGGTGTTATGTGACACCTTAATTCCCAGAGCAGCAAGTCGGGCAGTGCTTGGCTGTCAGGTAGCAGGGCGGCCTGCAGGAGCGCGGCAGCCCGGCTAAGGCGCAGCCATGTCGTTGTCAGGGCCGCGCCGGGCGCACGCCCCGCCTCTACCGGCAGGGCCTGCCCGCGGGAGCTGCGGCGGGCTGCTCCAGAAACAACGTATCCATCCACGCACCCGGGCGGCCTCGGGACGGGAGTCACCAGGGAAGGAGGATACTGAGCTCTGGGAGAGCATCCAGAGGGAAAGGAAGATGGGCCTAGGGCGGAAGATGTATGAGGAGTGGCTGAGGTTTCTTGATCTGATCAGCCTGCAGGAGATTGAGGGCAGACCTCACTGCAGTTACAGCTTCCTTGTG
>JAYDZK010000169.1:35414362-35438615 GCA_034509185.1 Euphonia xanthogaster | reverse complement strand
CTCTTCCGATCTTCCCATACATCATTTGTAGCTCTTTTTTGCTTAAAAGAAATGGCACTTGGGGCAGTTTTTCATCTCACAGCAGAGCATAAGGAGAATCTTGAGCTTTCCTGATGCCTATGAGATCAACAAGAAGTGACACAGAGGGATGGACAAGATAAATAACAGGGAATAGAACAACACAACGAGCTCAAGCTTACTCATACAGGTTAGCAAGATGTGATCTCAGAAAAATCATATTTTAAAAAGCTTCTCGGTAAAAGGTATACATCTCTGCACTTTCTCTTGATTTAATACAGTATTATTTTTTGAATTGTCTTCTAATGGATGTCACAGATCAGCCATGTCTTGTTTACTTTCTTCATGCTTATTTTTGGCATTCAGAAATACAAAGTTCTTGACCAAATTCATCTTCAAATTCTTCCAGAAAACATACTGCTAATACTTTCAAGCAATACTGACTTTCACAACTCATTAGTTAGAAGTATTGTTCCATACACTTAAGAGGTGAACATAACACAGCACTTCAAAATATTATTCTTTTTCTCTGCTGAAATCCTTCTATTTCTTATGCCAGTCCCTTCCTTCCTATTGCCTTTCCTTATCACATCTCTGCAGTATTAGAGAAAAAATTTATAGGCCTCTCAGACAGTTTCATGCTCATACAGGTGAACTCCATAAGAGTTTACATTTCAATATGTCAAGACAGATTTTTTTTTTCCTGGAGAAACTGAAGAGCTGAACTAATTCACAGGATTAAACAGGTGGCTAAATATGAGATAATCTATATGCATGGAAATACAAATTACTTTAAGTATCTATGTTTTGCAAGTCATCTGGCTTACAGAAAAGGTCTCTGACAGACAAGAGAAATTCAGCTGTCTTGTTCAAACGGTACTGCTTTCTTCATGACATCTCAAGGTATTATACACAGGTCACTAGTGCTGGGTTGTGCTCCCGTATCTGCTGCCAGCAAGACAACAACGAGCGCGTGAAGCACAGGAAGGGTAAGTCAGGGTCCTGCACTAAGCACAAGTCAACATTTTGACAAAAATGTTGCTGATGGCAAAGCCAGTACTGCAGCCAGCCAGCCTGACCACTCTGCCAGCGTTCACTACTAGCACATATCAGGTTCCAAATGGGACAACTCACTTGCAGTAGTTTTGCTGAGTTTCTCTTTTGGTACTTGCCATCAGTTTCAAGTGACAACTTCTGCACTGTATCCAGGGGCTCCAGAGAGTAAAAGGCCTCACAGTTTGACCAGCATTCTTGCTTACTTTAATTGCAATTTAGTGGATATATTTTAGGAGTAACCCATAATACCAAATACTAATTCAGACATCTCGTTGATGAATAGCATCTTTGAAATGTTTCAGCGTGTGGTCACATCCCTGTCACTTGGCACCACTGGAATGTTCCTGGCTCTGTCTGCTTTACACCTTCAGGTATTTATGTGCATTGATGAGAAGCCCTGAGCCTTCTCTTCTCCAGGCTGAGCAGTCTCAGTCTCCCAGCCTTTTCTCAGAGAAGAGCGGCTCCAATCTCCTCTAACCATCTTTGTGGCCCTTTACTGCACTCTCTCCAGTACCTTCATCTCTCATCTAGACCTGACACAGCATTCCAGCTGAGGCCTCACCAGCGCAGTATTAGAGGAAGGATCACCTCCCTTCACCTGCTGGCAAAGGCTCTTCCTCATGAGCCCAGGCAGGATACCAACAGCCCTCTTTGCTGCAGGGGCACAGTGACGGCTCACGGCCAACTGGGTGTCCCAGGGACATTTCTGCCAAGCTGCTTCCAGCTGGGCAGGCTCCCGCACACACTGGTGCCCGGGGTGGTTCCTCCCCAGCGCAGGACTTGGCACTTTCCCTTGTTTAACTACATGAAGTTCCTGTCAGCCCATTTCTCCAACCTGACAAAGCACATATACTAAGGAATTTTAGAAAAGAGTACAAAATTCCTGAATTATTGTAGCGAATATATTTTTTCTTTTTTTTTTTGTAAATAAGAATGGAGATGTCCATGTGGTAAGTATATGATTATTAATACCATATACCACAATAAGAGCAAGATAGTTTTAAGAAAAGAGCAAGCAAGTATCTTGCAGTAGGGCAGGTAAGAGCATGCAAGGAAACTTCTCAGCTGAGTGCTCTCCATGAGTCACCCTGAGTGATCCTGCCTGAGACACTGCCCACCTGCTGTGCCAAGGCACAGAACCTTGTGGGGCTAAATGGAAATCAAATTGAAACATTTTCTACTGGGGAGATTGAGTTTAAAAAACTAACTCCTCACCATCCTAAAAAGAATTCTTCCCTGATGGAAAGCTCATATGTTAACACAGCATACTCCTCCCCACAATACTAAAAAAAAATCCATCCATGAACACCAGTAAGCACCATCAAATAAGGAGAACTCCAAGACCTAAACCATTTTTGCAGAAAATTAAAATACCAGGGCATCAGGCATGCTCAGTTTTGTTCCAAGTAAGGCACTGACCATTTTAAACACCTCTTTTTGTTTTTAGAAATCAGGCATGGAACAAGGTTGAGGAACTTTTTAACAAATTACTGACAATATATACTGACCCCTCTATAAGGATGCTTTCCTTGCATCATGTTGCTAAGTTAAACCAAGAACTGCTAGGAAATCGAAACAGAGGGGAAATACTTAGATCTAAATTACAGGCACAAAGCCGCTCAACCTTAAGAGATATATCCAACAGCAACTGCATTTCAGCTCTCTGTGAAACAATAACTACAATCACATTCTTATTTCTGTTAGAAATCAGATTAGGGTAAAATGTCACATGCTTACTCCACTTTCAGGAATATACCAGAATTCAACCTCCCAGCTGTATCCTATAGCAATGCAGTCTGTGTGCAAGTTGCCAAAATGACCATTCTTTCTCACCCTAGGAACTTATAACTTCCAAGCACCATGAACTATTTCCAAAGACAGAAATGTCATAAATTTTTGGATTAAAAAGCTTGAGAGGGGGGAGAGGGAAGGAGGGAAAAGAAAGAGAAAGAGAAATTGCGTGTTCAAGCAGAATTACATACAGCCAAGTCAGAGTTCTGAGATGTCAATTTTGACTGATGGTATTCCACAAAAATCAGCTTAAAAGGCCAACAACGTTATGGGCTCACTGAAGAAAAAGCTAAAAAATATGGTCAGTCACAGCTGAAGACAAGATTTCACAGGACATGTTGACTTCACTGACATCAAAAGAGAGACCTTGCTGCCATCTCTCATCTCCGTATTTGCTCCTTTGTTCTACTATTGTATTTTGGAAGACATTTCCAGCATACCACACTGGTATGCCATCCCATTGCTGGCCCTTCCCAGCACAAATTCCAGAATGACGTCCAAGAGAAAGATCTGCCAGAGTCACGCACAGACGCCTCTTCTAAACACCGTGCCCGAGCCATCACCTAGAGCAGGCTGCCCAAGGCTGTATCCAGGTGGATTTGGAACATTTAATCCTCCAACAGGTTTTTACAACCAGCAACCTGACAAAACCAACTAGAGAAACACCTGCAACCCATGCAACAGGGTGACTCTCTCTTGCCAATTTAAGGATTCTATTCTCTCCACCAAACCAGCGTCACACCAGGAAAGGCCTGTCACCACTGCTTCTCCAAAACTATGTCCGACACCTTACTAGGCAGAAAATGTAAAATTCACAGAAGCTTCATCACGCTTGAAAAAGCCAATCCCAGGCAAATGGATGCAGGAAGGAGAGCTGAGGCAGCACGTGAATGAGGAGCTGTCCTCCCCAGGATACAGAGCTGTGTGCCCAAGCGGATGGGACAGCTGCCAGCCAAGGCTGACACAACCAGCCAGACTGACGGGCCCTGCAAAGCCACCTGCACGGCCACGCTCAGCCCTATACCCCAAACGTGGTGCAGCCACCCCGACACAAACAAGTCCCTCAGTTTCCTCCAATCTCCCCAGACACAATGAGGAAGCAATCACTAGACCTGAAAGGCTGACAAGCATTCTACTGGCAGAAGCTCCAGACATGGACTCACAATTTATTAAGGAAGACACCGAGCACTTTTGTTTAAGCCAGCAGCAACTCTGCTTCGCGATGCTTTGTTTCGTGCAAAGACCCAGAGACCCCCCAACAAATCGCACTGGATTCTTCTAAAGCTGTGGCCTCCCCACTGCACCCATCCCACGTCCCGCAATCGCCGCTCTACGCATAAAGCGCATTTCCCGCCTCCTCATGGAATACAACCCCGAAGCCCGGCGGGGGAGGGGGAGGGGAAATTAGAAAGTAAAGAAAACCCCTCCAAAAACACGGCCGAAGCGGCGAGAACAGAGGGCGTGCGCGCGTGGCCGGGCAGGAGGAAAAGCTCCTGGCGGCAGCCGCCGCATCTCCCACGCCCCCCAGCCTGACGGAGCCTCCCGGCTGCAGAGTCTCCCATGTGCGCTGCCCAGGCCGCGCCGCCCGGGCCTCCCCCGCCGCCGGGGGCCGAGGCACGTGTGGCGGACACGGCGCCGCAGCCCGGGGGTCACTTACATAAGGGACGGGCGGCCGGGCCCGCCCGAGGCCCCCGCGGGCCCGCGCTGCGCCAGCGCCTTTGCCGGCCTATGCGGCTCGGGAGCGCCCGGTACCCGCTGGTACGGAGGAGAAGGAAGAAAGGGAGGAACGAAGGCAGACTGGCGGGCGGGGGTCGCCGTTGCCGCCACCTTCGCCGCCTCCCCCTGTCCGCGCCGTTGCCCCCAGCCCAGCCGAGCCCGCACTCCCGGTACGTGCCGGTGCCGGTGCCGGTGCCGGTGCCGGTGGCATCTCCCTCCCGCAGCGGCGACAACGGCACGGCCCGGCCCGACCCCGCGCACCCACCTCGCTCGCTCACCCGCCGCGCGGGGGGCGGGACGGGACGGGGGGGAACGGGCCGAGTTCTCGCGAGATCCTCAGCGAACCTCCGCGGGAATTTTCAAATGCGCGGGACACGGCCCCGGGCGCTGGCGAAGGCGGCCTCTGGACTACGGATCCCGGCGTGCCGCGCGGCGGCCGCTTCCGCTCCCGCCCGGTGGCTGCTGTCTATCGCGGGGCACGCCGGGAGTGGTAGTTCCTGGGCCGGCAGGACCGGCACCGTGCAGGGCCCGTTCGTGGGGATGGCTCTGCTCTCCTGCCCCGCACCTCGGGGGGACGGCTCTGCTCTCCTGTCCCGCACCTCGGGGGGACGGCTCTGCTCTCCTGCCCCGCCCTGGGGGAGCCGCCGGCAGGGGCAAAGCTGGCTCTGCCTACCTGTACGTGTCTCATCGCAAGAGCCGCTCACCCACTCCTCCGCCTCCCCCCCGCGGTCTGTCTGGATTTCATTGAATCACAGAATGGTTTGGGTTGGAAGGGACTGTAAATATCATCGAGTTACAGCCCCCCTGCTACGGGCGGGGACATCGCCCACTGGACCAGGTTGATCAAGGCCCTTTTCAGCCTGGCCTTGAACACTTCCAGGAATGGAGCATCCACAGCTTCTCTGGACAACCTGTTTCAAGGCCTCGTCACCTTCACAGTAAAAGACTTCCTCCTACTATCTAATATAAACTTGCACTCTTTGTTTGGATCCTTTCCCCCTTCTCCTGTCATGCTCTTGTAAAAAGTCCCCATCCATCTTTCTTGTAGGTTCACTCCAGGTACTGGAAGGCCAGTCATTAGGTCACCCATTTAAAAGGATTTAAAGGAGTAGGCTATTTAGCTGCAGTTTTCCTCCTAATTTTAATAAGAAATTGTATGTAAAAACCCAACAAATTAATATAAAATTAATGTTACGCTGTTAGTCACTGAAAGGAGAAAAAGTAAGTATAAAGTCAAAAGTGCAAGTCTACTGCTACTCCTTTCAGTGTGTGTATTTTAATGTGGTCAAAACACATTAAAATACATTCTTTGACTTTAAAAAATATTAAAAAAAATGCAAAAGTATAGTGGAAGGCATCCCTGCCCATGGCAGGGGTGTTGGAACAAGATGATCTTTAAAGTCCCTCCCAACCCAAGCCATTCTATGACTCTATGAAATGTGCAATGCTTCTAAGAAGTGGCAGCATCATCAAAGGGGTGGCAAAGGCATTTAATTTCTCACAGCATACATTATCCCTAAATTACAGCTATGCCTCTTGTGAAAAATGCCAATCACTTGTTTTTAGAATTTTTAAAAGTTTAATAGTAATAAAATAGTTATAAAATAGTAATATAATTAGAGCAATAAAAATTTGAACAATTGGGATTAGGACAATACGAGACAATAAAAACAAAGAGTTATGGACAGTTCGGGTACTTTTTCTGGGCAGCAGAAGCCCAAAAAAGAACACACGTTAAGAGAGGATTAACCCTGAAAAGCAATAGCCTGTTGCATATTCATACACCTCATACATGATGCATAAATTCCATTCAAACACAGGATTCTGCCTGGTCAGTGTCAGCTTCTTCCTCTTAATCCTGACGGCGTCTTCAGGGCTGAGCGAGGCGGGAAGAAGTTCATTTCTTCTGCTAAGGGAGCAATAAATTCTCTTTCTCTGAAAGATTTGTGTGTCCTGTGGCTTCTATCTCGGTGCGAGTACCTCATTCCTTTCTTAAAAAAAATCCCACATACATAGTTTCTATTTTAACTACAAAAGTTACATTTTAACTACAAAACTACATTTACCGTATCATTAAAATGTTAATACAGCACTACTAATCAATACAACATAATAAATATAGTAAATATCTGCGTAGAGCCATATAATATGCACTTTTCACACTCTTAATGTTGAGTTGCCATTCTTTATACTATTATGCAAATCTTTTTTGTGACTTGGTGGCTGCTGTTGCCATTTTAGATCTATCAATTTGTATCCTACAAGAGCACAGGTCATGGAGAAGGAGCCCACCATGAGGATTGCATAAGTGAACATTGGCCTAAACAGCAGCTGAGGGGCCGTGGGATGAACTCGGCTGGCTTAGCCAAGCTTGAGCTTCAGCTGACAGCAAGGCTTATCTGAGCAGGCATCAGGGAGCTGAGCAAGGACGTGTTTGGAAAAAAGGATCTATGGTGCATCTTGCCCAGTTTTAAGTGTCTACAGTGCAGTCATCAGTCCATTCAGCTGGACTCCCTTTTTAGGTGGGGAAAGGAAACAGCTTTTTCCTGAGTGCCTGTCCTGGCTGGCTTTGGATACCTCCCATAGGATTAGCTGTAATCTGAGCCTAGATGGCATTGTAGGTAGAGACATCTATGCTGGACCTTTTTACTTTTGGCTGGGTTGATCTCTCTTTTAGAGATTCATCTGAGTAGAACATTGGGTTTTTAAGCTTCTTGGCAGGTGAATTTATGTTTGTGGTAGGGATTACATGGAGATGAGGCATAGAGGAGAAAGAGGACAAGAACACAATTTTATACCACCCATTCTAGAGTCTGGAGAGCAAGATAAAGAGGAGTGTCCAAAAGGCATGGTGGTCAAGCGAGGGAAGGGAAAGGGGAGGGCAGAGCTATGACAGAGAGAATAACCTCTCAGGGGGAGCTGACTTATGGCAAGTGCCTGACAGGTGGTGGGAGATGGAGGGGAGAGCTGGAGCTGCCTAAGAGGAGGTCATTTTGAGGCTTCCACAAAACAGTGCTGACTGAATTTTGGGGCAGGGGCCTGATGAGGGAGGAAATGTTTCATGAGGAGGAGTTCAGCCTTTCACTGAGCTTTAAATCAAAGAGGATAAAGGTGCATGTTTGTACTGGGTTTGTGTGGCCAGGTTTTGGTAGTGGAGGAGCCTTAAGGGTGGGTTCTGTGAGAAGCTGCCAGAAGCTTCCCCTGTGTCTGACAGAACCAATGCCTGGAAGCTCCAAGACAGACCTGCTGCCTGCTAAGGCCAGGCTCATAGCAATGGTGGTATCTCCTATGGGAGAACAGATTTAAGAAAGTAAGAAAAGGTGCAATTCCAGACAGAGAGAGGAGTGAGACTATGTCAGGGGAACAGCTCTGCAGACACCAAGGTCAGTGCAGAAGGAGGGGGAGGAGATGCTTCTGTCACTGGAGAAGAGATTCTCCTGCAGCCCGCGGCAAAGACCGTGATGCAGCTGTCCCCCTGCAGTCCCGTGGTCCGTGCCAGAGCAGGTGGATGCCCAAAAGCAGGCTGTGACCCTGTGGGAGACCCACACTAGGCTCCTGGCAGGACCTGTGGACCCCCCAGAGAAAAGAGCCCACTCTGGAGCAGGTTTTCTGGCAGGACTTGTGATCCCACAGGGAACCCATGCTGGAGCAGCCTATTCCTGAAGGACTGCACCCCTTGGAAAGGGACCCACACTGGACCAGTTCATGAAGCACTGCAGCCCACGAGAAGGATTCGCATTGGAGAAGCTTGTGGAGGACTGTCTCCTCTTGGAGGGAATCCACACTGGGGCTGGAGAACAGTGGAGTGTCCTGTCGTTGAGGAGGAAAGAGCAGCACCCCTTGGAGACAATGTGTGCTCAACTGGCTGCAACCGCCATTCCTCATCCCTCTGTGCTGCCGGAAGGGGAGGAGGTAGAGGAACTCAGGAGTGAAGTTGAACCCAGGAAGATAGGAGGGGTGGGGCGAGGTGTTCTAATATTTAGCTTTTATTTCTCATTGTCTCGTTCTGATATAATTTTTAAGAAATTAAATTCCTTTTCACTGAATTGAGTCTGTTTTGCCCATGACAGTGACTGGTGAGTGATCTCTCCCTGTCTTTATCTCGACCCACGAGCTTTCATTTTCTCTCCCTTGTCCAGCTGAGGAGGGGAATGGTGGAGCAGCTGGTGGCTTGTAAACAATAAGAGTATTAATAGCTGCATTTATTAAAATGAGAAAGAGCCAGAGAAGAGTGAGCAATTAACAAGGTAAAATGAGCATGGGGCAATTAAGGAGATGAGAGAAAGTGGAACCAACAGCAAGAAAAGGAGCAGGATGGCAAAACCAAATAAGAGAGCTCTGTGCCTGGGGCACCAGCAAAGACTGGGAGTGAGATAAGTGGAAGTGGGTTTGAGATGTGGGGATTGCAAAGTCAAAACACAGGAAGAAAGCAGCGAGATGTGCAAATAGAGAAGGAAGCAGGAAGGAAGATGCAGCAAAGAGAGAAGATGCTGCAGCTGAAAACGTATGCAAAGTGCATGCAAATGGAAAATATTCAGCTGAGCTGGAAAAATTAGGCTGCTTGGTGTACCAGATGTCATCAGGTTTCAGGCAGTTCAGATTATTGAAAACCTGGTGGACAAGCTGTATTAGAAAGCTTATGCTCTTACTCACCTAAGTTAATGATTGCCAAGTCTAATTGTTATGGCTGGGTTGGGAACCAGTGGAGTCACAGCTGCAGCAGCACAGCAGCTCTGAAGTGGAGCTCCCCAGACCCAGGCACCAGTTTGGCTGCCGTACAGCTGTGCGTGTCTGGACACCGGGTCCCAATGCACCCACGGGGGTACCTGGCCCTGGCAATACCCCTCCCCACAGAACTGGGAAGCCTGGAACACAGTGCTGGGTGCAAGGAAAGGCTCCAGCACTGAGTCAGACTGTCTGTTCTGGGGGAGCTGGGATAAGACCCCCAAAGCATTTTTTGAATTACAGGGAGCTGGAGGTGGGGTTTGGGCTCCCTGGTGGCGTCCTGCAGCACAGCCTTTCTTCCAGGTTGAAAAGTCAATATCTGATTATGGGTGAAACCCACGAGCACTCTGCTGCTCTGTGCTGCCCCAGCACTGGGCTGTGGCTGCTGCTTTGGTGCATCCACTTGGCATCCACTTTTGCCTTTGTGTTGCATTTGAGTATCTGTGATTCTGCCCCAAGAAGTTAAAATGGAAGGTGTTGCATGCTTGATAATATTTTTTTCAAAACATTGTGAAGATCGTGCAGTAGCATCCTCTACAAGCACTTCTTGGTCCTTGTGGTCTGGCATTTTCAGTAAGCTACACCAAAAGTAAGCAAATACTGAGATTAAGAAAGCCCTGTGTTAAAATGAAGGTCATACTGTTGGCATGTATCAGGGGTGTAAAGGTGAAACAAAGAAGATGCTGCAGTGGTGTAATGATTATTTTCAAGCACAGGATTGTTTATAGAGACAGGATGCTCAGCAATGTGGTTATACTTATCCAAATTACAAGGGTACAAGTTTAAAAACAAGGAATTAAATACTACCTTTCAGTAATTACACAGAAGGAATCTATTTTGACAGTGCATGTGGTGTTTTTAAAGCCAAATATTAAAAAGACTCAGACACAAAAGGCAGGTGTTTGGGCTTTTTGAGAGGTTTCACTGTGAATTGTTTCAGCTGATATAATTGTTTTGGCTGAGATTTTTGTAAAGTTTAAGAGTCTAAGTTAATTTAATTTTCTGGAGTCAGAATGCCTGGTTATGATATACTAGCAATTAGTTCTATACATCTCTTACTCTTAAGTGATATTTAAGTATTTTCATCCTTTAATTCTACTATATATTTCATTGGGAATAAATATTTTCTATTTTTTCCTTTAAAATTGTATTAAATCAATTGTAGGGCTTTAACAATATTACACATTAAAAGAATTAATTAGAGCTTTTCAATATCAAAATCAAAGTAATTAGAGACTTAATGGACCGAACATAATATAACGGGATCTCTTCTATTCTCCACTAGAGCAGGAATAATTTAATATGAAGAGAGGCACTCCAGAATTTCCCAGAGAAAGAAAATATTAAGTAGTGGTTGGGTTGAAATTGCAATTGCAGAAGTGTCATGAAGTCACAAAAATAAGGAGGGAGAGAAGTGTATGCATTTCAGTTTAAAAAGGAAAGAGGGACCTTAGAAGACCTTGAAAACTGCATTCCCAAGCAGCATACTGAGTATTATCACATCTCAGTTTTTCCTGTAGAAAATAGTGCAGCTTGGTTGTCAGAGCTATTCCCAGCTGCATTTTATGCATTACAGCATTACATATTACTAAGTTTGGGAATTGTTTTTTCTTATGTTTTGTTGTTGTTGTTGGGTTTCTTTCCATTGTAATCTGAAGCCTAGATGTGTTCCTCTTGAAGACGGAAAACATGGCTTTTCTTCCCTTCAATCAGATTGGGACAGGAAAGTGTTTTCTTGTTCTGGTCCTCTGTCATCCTGCCACCGTGTGTAGCAGTTGGGGAAGTTCTGTGGCTAGTGGGTTTGGTTTGAGCTGTGACACTGGGAAGACCTGTCCTTGCTCAAACACTTTGTTTGCATACATCTGTTCCTAAACGAGCAGCAGAGAGAAGACAAACACTGCAAGGTCTGGCTTCAGGCAGGTGGAAACCTCTAAGTAATATTAGTAGCTTGGCTAATGCCATTCGGGCTTTTCATTTCATAATTTATGGACATCATGTAGTTTATTAAAATCTGCACAAAGCAGTCAAAAGTGAGGAAATAAGGGACTTCAGATATTTTACATGTGGGTATGGCTTATGCCCACATAAACCTTTCCCTCTCCTAAAGTCAATGCATTTCTTCATAATACAATAACCTTCACATTAGCCCAAAATTAATATGGTTCTGTCAATAGCAAGGCTGAGAAAGAATGCAGATGTATCTTCAAGGGAGATTATTTCTTCTAGAAACAAACTGGTCATTATGATAGGATTATCTCATCTGACTTTGGCTGTATGAAAGGTGAATATCAACTTTAGTGCATCCATAGACTGTTTATCTTCAACTGTGCTGACTGATCTCTGTCATATTTCTCTTGCTTACAGCCCTGCAGTGTCCTGTACCTTACCCTGTCCCGCCTACAGCACCACTGCCAATAAATTAAAGAAGCCATCTTGGCTCCCTTTTCTTCTTTTTTTGGAGGAAACAGTGCACACTTCAGCAGACCTTGTTTGTCCTTTGTAGGAGAGACACCTGGATAGGTCAGACCCTCTGGGGTGCCTGGTTCTCCCTCTAACATTAGAGGGAACCTAGACAAGTGGCAAGGAAAGGTTGCTTCACTTTTAGGTAGCTACCTATGGTTCACCAGGAGTTGAGAAGTGACTGAGGTTACAAACCTTGTTTAGTGCATAGCCAATTTAATCCCTGTAAAGTGAGCTTCTCCCATGTGTTAGACTGCTCTAAAACCTTCCAATTATCCATGCTGATCATGAAATAAAAAGGTAAAATAACTCCCCAGACACAGGAGTCTCTACACTGCAGCTCTTTATTGGGAAGTCCATGGCCTGCATTTGCTTATCCCTCCTTTTATGTTTATTTTTAGGTTTGTGCAGGTAAAGGTAGATGGTTGCTTCAATGTATTTAAAATAACCAACATATCAAAGCAAACCAAGGGTAAGCAGAGGTGATGTGGATGCACCTTACACCAGTCAATTCAAACCAGGGACTTTCTTTCTTCTGTTGTTTTATTAGCTGACCACACAAGAAATTCCCAAGTTCACCAGCAGTATTTCACTTGCCTAGCCTTTTTGATAACTGACATTCCTCCTCGTGCAGCATGAAGGTCACACCATGAGAGTACCCACCAGCCAACACAGAAGGACCTGCATGTTCTAGAGCACCTGGGCTGCACTGCATGCCTTGAGAAACATGGAGTTTATGCCTGTCTTGGTTTGAAAAGACAGGTGTCTGCTAAGGAAGGCAGGAGCCTCCCCTGAAATGGAAAATATAAACCCCATCGCTCCAAATTATTATAATTTTGAAATTAAGGGGCTCTCAGGCAAAGATATGGGGATAGAAATAACAGTTCTTTACTAGAAAAATTAAAACCACAAATGCAATAGTACAAAAAAGAAAACAAACCACTGACGAAGTCAGAATACGACCTGACACGCTGTGGGTCAGTGTGTTGGTAGCAGTCTGATTAAACGGTGGCTGCAGTCCTCCTGCAGTGACAGATGTGGTTCCATTGAAGCAGTGATCCTCTAGAAGGGTGGAGTTCTCCTCTGAAGTTCCGGTGGTGGTGTAGATGGGCCTGGTCTTCCTCTGGGTATCCAGTGGAATAGGCAGCTGCCCCTCTAGGAATCCAGTGGAAAAGGCTCCCTGGGGTGTTCCAAACCTCAGACTATATCCAGGTAGGAATGCTTGGCTCCTCCCCTTGGGTGGAGTGTCTCCCAATGGGATGATGTAATTTTATCAGTCATGCAGTGATGCTCAATAGCCCATTAACAGATGTCTCCCCAGAGGGAGGATTGGTTGTGGAAGAGATAAAGAAAACTGCCCAATTAAGAGATGATAACTGCCCCACCTCTAACACATAGGAATAGAATACACACCCCCATTTCCAACCTAAGATGTATGCCCGATGGCATAAACAAACAACATTTCTTTACACAGCAAAGGAGTAGAATTTCCTGCATAGCCCATGTGTAATCTGGCTAAATTAATTGTACTATTTGAGCACAATGGTTTTTATGCCTATGGTTTTGTAGATAAATCCCAATGATCAGTAATCCAAAATCAAGCTTTTCCCACAAAATAAAAAAAGATAATTTATTCATTGCTTTTCTGGCCTTTCTTCCAGCTCTGACAAATCCCCATTACCCTTCATATTGAATAAAGGAATAATGCACTTGCACATTTGGAAAATAAAAAATTAATCCTAAAGAATAAGGTCTTAAAATCTAAGTTGGAAATACAGTTTCCCTGTGATTTCTGGTGCGGGGGGATTTTGAACTCAGTTGATGCGGTGCAATAGCAACAGTGCACTGAACTGAAGAAATGGGTTGCTATGCTGAGGTGCTGCAAACTAGCCTGCAGATGCTTTCTGAGGTCTAAAATAAAAACACCCCAGTTTCACTTGCACTAAAACCACTCTGCTGACTAGACTTCATTATCACTGTGCAAATACTGCATGTGTAAGGTGGTTTATATCACATTCAAATTTTGCAATGCCCTAATTCAACACAAGCTGAGCTGGGGACCATGATGACATTATTGGTATTAGGCATTTTCTTTGATGATTAACCTCTAGATGTGTGACCTCAGGTCAAAGTACCAATAGGTGTTAACTAGAAAACTTGGAGGCAATCAAATCCAAACTTAGATAGCAAAACCCCAAATGCTGGAAAATGCAACCTGAAAAAAAATTCAGACTGGCTTTTTTCATAAGAAATGTGGTCATATATGTTGAAATGACCATCAAGGACAGATTTTTGCAAAGCACACACTACCCAGCCGTTCCTTTATTAGCAGAGAAAGCAAATTATAGAAATGGCCTTGTGCAGGAGAGCTCAGGATATCTGTGTTTCCTCAAATCGTCTGCAACAGACTGGCTCTTGAAAATGTTTGAGAGAAAGAGTAATTTCCCAGTGCAGGTAAAATTTAATGTCAATGTGCCCAGCTGTGCAAGAAGTGCTGCTGAGTGTGGGTGACTAATACATTTGCCAGCGCAGCAACTTCAATGTGTAATTTATTGTTGTGTAGGCTGTCTGGATAGCTCAGCCCCACAGCCTTTTGTTTTGCCAGATGCTGATCACCTCCTGAGAAGTGCTAAGACATCTCATTTGTCAGTGTGTGCTTGGTGCCTTGCAGAAAGTGATCAGAGCCTTGCTGGGTTTGTGACCCACCTGTACTGAAAAATTAAGGTGATCCATCCTCTGCAAACAGAGACAGCTAACAAAAAGCCAGTGCCCTTGAAAGAGCCACTGTGACCTCTGGTTTGAGCAATTTAGAGGAAACATCACTCAGTCTGCTGAATCTGCTCATTAACTGATGGAACAAAGAATTACTGTGAATAAGTAGTTCTTTTAGCTTCCCCTTCTCCACCGCTTGAAAGCTAAAAAATATTTTTCTGGAAGTGGCATAATGGAAATTAACTGAGTGGCACCAGCTTGAGGTTCTCCCTGGCAGCCTCAGGCATGGGGCAATGCCCAGCCAGGCTTCAAGGGAGCCTGTGGAGGGTAGACCCCATGATTTTCCCTCCTGCCTAATAGCCCCTGCCTGCAATGCCTGGGATGGTTTATGTTGGGCTCATGTCCCTGGCATGGCTGGGACACAGCTCCCAGAATTGGTACTACCTGACCTGTATGAGACTTGGCTTCTTTGCTTGGGGCTCCAAGGAGCTTTCTGGGCAGAGGTCTTTTCCCTGCCAGAGAGACCCAACTTCTGTGTAGCACCAGCTCTGTTGAAACACATCACCCTAGGCAAGCATCAGCTGGATTGTTTCCCCGCCTCCACTGGAAACGACACCAGCATCTTGTACCATGTTAATTACACATGACAGTGCAGCTTTCAGGAAATAGATGGATGGTGATGCCCTACAACAAGCATTTAAGATGAGTATGTTTGCCAACTTGTGTTGCTTGATGCTTGTAGGAAAACATTTCCTTTTAATGAGGGAGGTATATTTACTATTTTCTCTCTTCTGCTAGCAAACATTTCTGCTGCAGGTTGTGTGGTGTCCAACATCAGCCTGTGGGAAAAACATGGATTTCCCTGAAAAAATGCTGACTGACAAAGAAACATTATACTTTCTTGATGCTGAGCCTCAAACTGTGGATGAAAGTAGGAATTATTTCAACAGCTGAATAAGGAAGCAGGGCAGGGGCCTCCTCCCTGCCACCAATGCCTAGCACAGAGCCAGCTCCTCCTCCTGGGTGCCACCACTGATGCCGCAGCACCATGGCTGGCACACTGGTGCCAGGAGGCTGCATGGTGTCTAGCTGCTTCCCGTGAAGGATTCTTTTCATCTAGAATTTCATAGGATTTGTCAAAAGTTTGACATTTAAAAGCTGCCAGGGGTTTCCAGAGGAAAGAAGCCAGTGCATGTGGCCTGTCAGATGCCTCACCAGCTGTGTGATCCAAAACTGATTGTTTTCAGCAAGCTGAATTCACTTCCTATCATTGATATTACAATGCCAGTCAGTGACAGGACTCTGGTTGGGGATCTCACTGAGAGCAACTTTTGTCTGGTTTTGCTTTGTGACTTGCCCTGTAAGAGGAGAGTTCAGATTTCCTTGCAGTCTCACTGTGGCCCCTGGACCTGCTGCTGCTGACAAACAGGCTCCTGAATATTTTTTTTTTCCAGAGGTACCTAACTAAAAAAATCTGAATTCAAACTCTTTGGTCTAGGGGCACTGGCTGAGATCAGAGTCCCATCTCATTAGGCTTTCTGTAAAGACAAGACTGCATTTATTCCTGTCACACAAAGTGCTTACACCTTGACTAACTGGAAGGGAAGCAGCTGCAATGAGAAATGTCTTGCCAAAATTCATGCAACAGATCAAAAGTTGAGCCAGAAATGTTACCAGCTCTCCCAGTTCCTGGCATCTGAGAAGACCTGCTTCAAACTGGCTAGCAGGTGGATCTGTGTATTTATTTATATACTGCCTCTTAAGAAATATGTTCAAAAACTTACACTGCAAAATTAAATACACTTTGAAGGAACTGCTGGCCCCTGGCTGACCAGCACTCCAGCCAAGGAACAGCTCCAGCAGCAGCTGTTCATGCTGGATGATGAACATCACATTCCCTGAATTTTGTAAAGCTAACAGCAGACAAGGACCTACTGAAGGGCCAAATGGCACCATTGACTTCTAGTCCACAAAGCCCTTGATCACACCAGGTAACTTTACCCCAAAATAATTGCTGTGACTTGGCCCTGTCTTTGGAGAATAAAATGCACAGATTTTTCAAGCTTTAAGAAGCAGATTCAATATTCTAATCTCTTTTCTGCATAAGAACAAATCACTGGATTTAACCTAGTCATTTCCACATCCACATCATGACTTCTGGTCGAATGCCAAATTATGCTGCTACAGTTTGCATGCTAGCTGAGCACCTCTCACTTCAGCTGAAATTAAATCACAGAAGTGAGTATCCTCCTCTCCAGCCCACTCCCTTCGGAATGAATGAGGTTTGTCCCAAAGTATCACAAATTATTTTAGCTCCTTGCATATGTTAGAGATTTTAGCTGCTCTTCACTTTATTAATCAAAAGCCTGAAAAGGAGTATCTAGAAGGAGATCTAGAATTTGCTTTTGACCATGTTGCCCATGAGATCTGCCAGAAAAAGAAGTACTGCTCTAGCTGAAGAGCAGCTAAAATCTCTAACATATGCAAGGAGCTGGATTTTAAAGAGGGGATTCCAAGTTCTCTGTACTAGTGCACCTCTTTTAAGGGTATTTTGCAGTGAGTTGACCACGTTACTTCACCTCGGCCTGAAACATTTTTGGACAGTACCAGAATACAGTACTGATGAGACAGATAGGGGGACAAAGGTGAGGTCTCAGAATGAAAGGGAGAGAAACAAGGAATTTTGTAGGCTATGTACAGTGTTAAAACCTCACAGCTAATGGAGGGAAATCAGAGGTGATGCTGATGACAGTAAGTGAGCAGCTTGGCTGCCAAAAATAAAGAAAAAAAGGAAAAAATTCAGAACCCAGGTGTTGCCTGTACTGAGAAGGTGATTTTTTTCTTTCTGTGATATATATTAATAGGAATTGGGTTTGCCCAGCAAAAGTTTAGCCGTGCTACAGAGCTAGCACTGTATGAGTTGCTGGTAGTTGTAGTACCTAGGCTGCCTTGGAAGAGACTCCCCTGGGAAAACTGGTGGCCATGACACTACACAATTATAAGATCAAACAGTGGTCACCCCCAAAATTATGTGTTTTCATCTACTTCATCAGCTCAAGTGAGGCGATATTATGCTGCTGGAGCAGACACAGCCTGCAAGTGTCCACGGGCAGCAGAGAGCAGAGCGGGGGGCAGCCTCGCCCGGGGGAGCCCGGCTGCGCCGCTTCCTTGTCACAAGGCCCAGCGTGGAACAAGAAAACAAAGTTTCTGTCAAGGAAGAGACTTGCTGCCCAGAGAGACAAGGAGTGCAGTTGTTGATATAGCAACAGAAAAGGACTTGTGGGAAAATCTGAGGCAGTGCCCCACCAGGAGACCAGGGTGATAATTTCTGCTGCTAGTGCCCTTCTTCATACAGGGCAGGTCTGGGTCGTCGGGTCATTGCATCTTCACGTGGCCAGTTTGTTTTTGGGTTTTTTTTCTTATTTGAGCGCCAACCATAGGAAACAAGTTTGATTCATTGCACAACTGTTACCATTTTGGGGAGTTATTTTTCCTTGGTCTGTTATAAAACTCTGTATGGGATGAACATCAATAGGGCAAACATTACACTTGCTAGAGGCAACAGCTGTTAAACTTGTACTTGAAGAGGAAGAAAGAAAATCTTTTTGTGATTACTGCCAGCAGCTTCTTCATGCTTTTTGGATAAGAGTGAGACAACAGCTGGTACAGACACATGTTCCTCTCCCTCCCCATCTTTCATTATTAGCAACTGTTAGTGCAAGTCAAAATAATAGTCATTTGCTGGCAATAAGTAATTTTATCTGAAAACAGTTAATTTCCTTCATGTGTGAACACATTCTCAAATGAAAAGGTACAAATTACCAATGGTAATTTTATTGAAATGAATGGGGTTTTAGGCTGTTTGGACTGAAACTGGCACAGCATCTGATGTTTATGGCTATAGCAAGAAAATTATTGTGGCATTTTCATCCAATAATTTGAAAGAGAGGTTAAAACCTTGAAATGCTCTGTCTGACAAACTAGTAATGTGACAACACTCTGCATTAAGCAACTGCAGTGTTAGGAAGTTGGTAGGAAGTGAGATTTTCAACATGTCCTCAGACCAAGGGACAAAAATATCACCAAAATACACTTTGCTGTGATTGAGAAATCCTTCCAGTGAGGAGAAATAAAAGAGAAAAAACTGAAGGGTTTTGAGCCTGACATCAGGAGCAGGTGACGTGCAGTGCCCAGCCCAGCTTGGGCAGGGTTATGGGTGAGCTGCTCCTGCAGCCACCTGCCTTCTTCACTCCTTGCTCCTTGAAGACAAGCAGACCCAAAGCACCTTTGTTTTTCGCCATTTCCACATGAGATCATGTATCATTGCTTCTGTTCCCTTCGTCAGCTCAAGGAAGTGGGGGAATAAATCTGTGTCCCATCTTGGGTGTGTGCATTTTTTTCCTGGGGAAGGAGTCTGCTTTACTCTTTGAGCTCTTTTGCATGCCTTTCTTAGCCTGTTCTGCCATTTCCCCCGATGGCAGCTGGGCAATGTGTTTTCATCCTGAAGGACTTTCTCAGACAGCAGGATGGGGAGAGCATGGCCTCCACCTCACAAGAGTGAGCATGCGTCTGCCTCTCTCAACAGCTTCCCTACAACAGATCCAGCTAGGCAATGCTGACAAGCTGCTTCTTGCACAGCAAGAGCTGAGCAGCTCTCCAGGCCGGATGAAGCCTCCCTAGGAGGTCCTTCCCAGTCACACAGAGATCCTTTGAGGAGGTGTCATGGCTGGGCTCTGTGGTGCATTAATCAACCCCAGGACTATGATGAGTCCCCAGTGTGATACAGATGTAAATCAAGGTAAATGCTGTTGTCAGATATGTCAGGCCAGGCACTTGCAGTAGGCTTTATTGCTATCACGTAAAGGCAGAGACTGAGGCCTCGCCTGCCATCCCAGGACTGAGCCTTGTCACTTGTGTTCAGAGAAGATCGAGTCAGATGGAAGCAGGTGAACATACGGGGCAATTTTTGGCAGGGAATGTGCTAAAAGATGCCAGGGAGAAGTCACTGCATCTTTTGTCAGGGTTATTAATAAGGAGAGCACACTGGGAGCCTCTCCAGCCCCACCACTGCCCTGTGATGTAAGGCTGCAGCTGGACTGCAAGCCAGCTCCACCTCTGAGTCATTGCCTTGCCTCCAGCATGGCTGTGAGTCATCCCTCCTTGGCTGTTCCTCCTCTCACGGTTAAAGCACAATAGAAAACCCCAAACAAAAGTGTGTTAGGTGAAGGGAGCATGGCGTTCTCATCAGAAGCCATCACGCACTCCCTGATCTCCTGGGGGATGCCCAGGCAGACCCACTGCTGTGGTTAAGATCTTTTCCTCTCTGTAACACTCCAATTGCCCAGGACATCTGGCATAATCAAGCCCATTGCTTTCATTTACTCAGATTCCAGTTCACTCAGTTCCCAGTCACTGCTTCAACCAGGGGAGCAGGGATGGCTGAGGCTGGCAAGAGCTCATCGTGTCCTCTGAGCAGCAAAAGCAACACAGTGTCAGTAGACCTCAAATGAGATCAAGAAAAACTGAGCAGATGGTGCTATGACACCAGCTGCCCTGCAAAGTGAGGGCTCAACCAGAAATTGTGGGTCAATTTCACTGAATACTGGTTTCAAAAGAATGGAAACAATTATTTGGATATAATCAGGTGATGTCTGGGTTACCAGAACATCTAGACATATCCAGACAACGTTGCACAAATGGGTACATTTGAGCCAGCATTGGAATCCACCTAATAAAGGAAGCCCAATTAGAAAATTTATTAGTAGCCTTTCTAGCCAGGACCCATTCATCTAGTCTGGATAAGTCAGAGATAGACTGGGTCTAAACAGAGCCCTGGTCAGCAGAGACTCCCAGGGGACTCACAGCCCAGCACCAACCACTAGCATGACCCCACTTCAGAGAAAATGATACCATGCTCAGAGCAAAGATGGCACCCTGAACATGCAGACCAGTCCACTGATACTCATCAATGCTGATGTTAGAGATGCTCCTTCATCCTTAGCCTGTAGTGCTAAGACTGGGAATGACTTGTCTGGGCAGGGAGCATTGGCCCCACTGATGCCTTTACGCCATCCCGAACTTTACCCCCAAAGTTCCCAGTGACCTTCCCAGCCAACAGCTTTCCCATTTCTTACTGTTATTGAACCTTCTATGGAGCTCCTCCTCTGACCTGGGCTGACCTCCTAAGCAAGCCAGCCCTGCCATGGACTCCCTGCCCTGGTCCCAGACGTGACCCTTTTGTCCCTCCCAGGGAGTAGAAGGAATTGCCTTTGTGTTCACCTCCTCCATGACCTGCTGAAGGGTGGAAATTCAGCACTCTTCTAGTCTCTTCCAACTTCATTTGCTTTTAGGGCAGAAAACTCCATTTTATTTCCTCTACTGGCTTCTCTTTGCCACCTGAGAGTTTAGGCTTCATGCTGGGTAGGTCCATAGTGAAAGTATGCAGGGTACAGGCTTGCATCTCCCAGGGGGACAAAATCCCAACTGCAGCATCAGATAGAGCCCAGAGCCTCAAATGCTTAGATCCATTTTAAAGAGAGAGGAGGAAAAGCCTAGGAGATGGATGAGAGGAAAAGTAAGAGATGGAAGGGCATAAACCCTACAGAGCCAAGACATGGCTTGGGGACTGCCAGTGCAGGTGGAGTCTGAACAGTGCCACTGAACTTGCTGACAGAGACCCAAACAGAATGCCACACAATTCAGAAAACTTCTGAAACTTTGGAGGAGACTGAAGGAGAGGAAACTCTTCAAGGAGGTTCTTCATGGCACATGAAAACAAAACAAAACAAAGCAGACAATACGTTAATGAAATGGTGCAAGGTTTTGCCATCATGGGACACTGAGGCAGAGCTGTTTGGGTTGGCCTCTATCCTGCCAGAAGGACACATGCTCTCAGCTGGCCTGCAGGAATGGCAGTCTCTACTCGAGCTGGTGGCTAAACCGGACTGGAAAAGAAGGGGAAGGCAGAGGTACACAAACAGTCTATCCTACTTCTCCTTGTAGGAAATGTTTAAGAGCACAAGACCTAGGGAGAGAAGAAATTCTGAAATGCCTGTGAAAAAGCATCTTGGCAGAAATGAGGGAAAACAGCAATATTGTTTTATGAAAAAAAGTCTTGCCTGAGTTGCCAGGGTTAAGACATGCTGGATGGAAACAGAGCTGAAAATCACTGGCTACAGGCCATTAGTACATCTGAGCAGAGAACACACATGTGAAACCAGATCCTTGCTGAAGTCAGGGAGATTTTCACCGTTTGAGATGCTTCAAAGTGCTGGTTGCCGAGCCCGAGTTCAGCCCAATGTTATCAGCACAGCTCCAGGGTGTCCAGCTCAGCTTTGTGAGCCCCCATTTTTCTGTTTATGACTTTATCTACAGATATGCATGTAACCCTTTGGGCTCAGGCTCTGGCTTGCTGGCTGTGAAGCCAAAGTTGTATCACATGTAAGAGGACTGCCTGGCATAGCTCAGTTACCATCCCCAGAAATATTTCTCAGTATAGAAGCCTGCCAGGATGTGCAAGGGTAACGTTCACCCCAGTGTGAAGAAGGCAGGATGAATACATTCAGTGCTGAATTTCTATTTTTCGTTTTCCTATTTACTACCAGTTATAAATTACCAGCAGAGGGAAGAGATTGTTTAGATCAGGCGACTCCATTGATGTAAATGCATTTTAATTCCAGCTTTTTATCCCAAGAGTGATATTTGCTGGTATTTTAAAATTGCCTGTAGGCCTGCCAGAGCCAGCTTTCCCCATCTCTAGAACATCCACTGTGAACATAGTTTTCTTGGTTTCCTCTACTTGAATACCTTCCAAGTTTCTAATTGGTGAAAGGACAGGGTTTCTGTTCCTGCAGAGATCTGAAACACAGATTTTCTGGTCAAATGGCAGAGATCTTATTTTGGCAGAGAGTGATTTCCAAATCATCTGTGGGCTGCTCTCTTGCCGGGGAGGTGGAGGAGTTGAGGAGTTTCCATGACAGAAAACAGATTCACTCAGGGCTGCACATATGTGCCTGACTGTGCTGGGTGAGGAGGGCTTCGCTCTGGTGTAACATCCCCAGGTGGGGTAGCCCCCTGTTAGGGAGGACTGAGGATGAGAAAAATGAAGATGGGGATGCAGAGGACTCTCCCAAGGTTTTCAGGAAGCTGAATTCCCCTTCACAGGTGTGATACCCAGTGCCCTGTGGACACAGGGAGCCCATGGCCAGCTCCCAAGGTCTGGTGGGCACAGAATGGGGGCACAGGGACTCATGGAGCTGTTTCCCCTCTCACCACTCAGGCAGAACAAACTCACCCCATACAGATTTCAGTTCAGGCCCAGGCACAACTGCTGTGAACTCATTGAAATGAACCCCTTAGCAGCTGCCCCCTCTTTTACCACATAGCATAAAAATGCAACATATCCACAGTGAAGGGCCTTGCCTCATGGCAGCAACACTGCAGGGCAGGGGGATATTCAGCCTGAACAGATAGAGTGTATTTGGTGTGGTAGGGAAGCATAGCCAAGACAATATTATGTGTAATCTTACATAGCAAAAGTAGGCAAGTAAACTGGAATGCACCCTGTCAGGTGCCTGTGATGCTGGAGCTGAGATGAGAGGTGTTCAAACAGGATAACTCACGTTCTGGGAATAACACTGCTGGTCAGAGGACGCAGACACAGCTGTTTCCCACCTGATTATATGGCACATGCACATGCCATTCAATGAATGGGTGTGGGCTTACTGGGAGCTACTTCTAGCATCCTTATCTCCTATTTGGGATTGTAGCCTTCCAGCCTGGGAGTTGTAAATTACTGCCTGGAGGAGCTAATGTCTCCACTGACTCTGCTGGAGGGGGGAGACCTCGACACCTACCTGAAAAAGCATGCTGGTGGGATTATTCCAAATACTGAATCAGTTAAGATCAGTCTCCTCTCTTAATATGCAAAGGAACTAACTTTGCATAATAAGTTAGACCAGGAGCAACCTGGTTCAGTAGAAGATGCTCCTGCCAATGGCCAGGGGGTTGGAACTGTATGATTTTTAAGGTCTCTTCCAACCCAAACCATTCTGTAATTCTGTGATTCTGTGATAATGACCTTCTGAAAATTGTTTCATTTTCTTTTACCTTTCAGACTCAGGGCACTGAAGGTAGGTTTGTGGGAACGGCAGTGGTAACTTGTGATAACATAGACCAGAACCAGATCCACCTATCTTCCTTTGCATATCCAGGTGTTGCTATTAGACACTTCTTCATGTCTGCTCCCAATTTTGCTCCTGCAGAGATCAAACTTGCTACCTCTTTTTGAGGTGAATAATGGCATGTTCCCAAGCAGTCAGTGGCTGTCAGTGCTTTACTCACAGAGCGTGGTGCTGCTCGTGAGGAGCTGGCAGGCCCCGGCTCTGAATTGGTATGGGATGTTTGTGTTTCCTGGATCACATTACTCACACGGGGACAGCGGTGTCGGAGTCTGACAGGAGACATCTCCAGCAATGCCTGCTCTGAGAAATTGGACTGCTTCAGGAGAACCCAGAGGTGACTGATGAGAGGACATGAGGCTTCCAGAACTATGCTTGGATTTAAATGAGACCCTGTGGTGATCTGCATTAAAAAAGGCTTTTGGTAATTGGACAAGTAAATCAAATACACACAGACAAACCTCTGCTGTCAGCAAATGATCATAAGGTTCATTGGGTTCATAAGAGGGAGGGAAAGGGAAAGGGAAAGGGAAAGGGAAAGGAAAAGGGAAAGGGAAAGGGAAAGGGAAAGGGAAAGGGAACGGGAAAGGGAACGG
>JAYDZK010000169.1:35398331-35414277 GCA_034509185.1 Euphonia xanthogaster | reverse complement strand
AGGGAAAGGGAAAGGGAAAGGGAAAGGGAAAGGGAAAGGGAAAGGGAAAGGGAAAGGGAAAGGGAAAGGGAAAGGCCCCAGAAGTGGTGAGTCACTGGGTGGAATTTGTCAGTCAGTCAGTGACACAGTCAACAGTGCAAAGCTGATATTCTTCAGCCTAAGTCATTAGAGCTTTCTGCCTACCTAGGGAGAGTTCCCCAGTAGTTGAGATAGCAGGATGCACCATGGTTTGGTATTTCTGCAGACATGTTCAGAGCTGTCCAAGCATAAGCGGCTCTATTCCAGGAGAGCAATGGGAGCAGGAGTGAAGCTCTCAAATGAGTGCTTGTCTGAAAGACAGTCACTCAGGGGCCAAAATTGGGGGAGTTTTGCCTTTTATGTAAATATATTACATAAAATATGTTCTTCAAAACAACAACTGCAACAAAATATGTACTTCAGAACAACAGCTGAGTGTCCTACATTGCCTGGAAGTAAATTCTGTTGTCTTGAGTGACCTCTTATCTGAAGCATGGACTAAAGCCAGGCGAAGGCTGAAGCGTGTGTGGCACACTGAGATGGGAATGAGGGCTGGCAAGTGCCATTGTTCTCCACTTTGCCTCCCAGTGAACAGCATTTGATTCTGGGTTTGGTTGTCAGAAGAGATTAGATATCTAAATTCTGGAGTTCATAAGTGGTCTGTCTGGTCTCTTAGGTGCAGAAAACACGTTGTGCAGCAGAAACTGTTAGATGCATGATTAAACCACTTGTGTATTACCACAGCAGTATAGTGCATGTTTGCACTATAAGGGAAGTCAGCTTTTGAAGAAAACCACTGGAACAGTACAAAAATAATTAAATTAACAAGAGCCCTGGGAAGAAAGGATTCATTTTCCCAGGAGACTGATGGCAGGAATGAAGGCTGGGTTATCAGCTCCATGTAGGAGAGCTCTTTCTGTCAGAGCAGCAGCACTAAGAGCTGTTCTGAGAGAGGCTCTTTCCTGGTGAACAGCACCCAAACATTAATGTTCCTCGAAGATTAATGAAGGCTATGATGTGAATGATGGAAGGAAACCAAACAGAAAAACAGTATTGCAAAAGGGGGAGCAAAGGAACGAGCTATTCTTTAAAATGCTTACCAGCAGAGGACACATCTGTTGGGTTTTGGCAGAACAAAAAGGACATTTCAAAGAAAGTCAGGGAAGTGCTGCTTTGCAAAGTATTCTACAGTCAGCTCTGAAATCATATGTGTACAGAACTTTCAGAGGATTGAGCAGAAGGATATGAAAATGTCTGCTGCATTTTTTCTCCCACAGACATGAAGATATATTTTTCCTTATAAAAGTAAGGGATGATGAAAGAAATTTCTCAGGAGGTATGCTGCCCTGGTGCACTCCCACAGAGAATCTCCATATGGGGAGAGCCTGTGCCACCTCTCCATGACAATTAACTGCAATCATTGCTTGTAGGGGATTTAAAGCATATGTGTCTTGCTCCTGCTGTCCAAAAATGCCACAGGACAGGGCAGAAGGAAAATGTGCTCCTTTCCTGCCTGCAACCAACGTTTTTCCATGCAACATGTCCAAGGCCCATGACAGAGAGGATGGAGATACTCCTGCAAGATGTCCAGCACCTGGAGGCACCCTGTGCTCAGAGAGAGCACAGTGCCAGGCTGTGGGGCCCTCCAGCCTGCAGGCAGGCATCTCCTACCTTGGACCAGCACCAGTTCTGCCACTCTGACCCCCAGATCCATGCACTGGTGTCTGGGACTGACAGTGGCAATAACAGACTCCCTGGTGCACATATTAGGCAAGACAAAATAAATGCAGGAAATAGTCCTGTTTGGATGTGAGGTGTCACTGTCATGTTTTCTGAAAAATCCCTTCACCAAGATTTCTTCTCCTGGGAAGCTGAGAAGCCTCAGAGAGAAATGAAAACAATAATAATCTGATCCGCTTCTCTTGTTTTGCTGCTTTGGAATGTGGTTGGAGATTGTTTACCAACAGGTGGTTGTTTGATTGGTTTCATGTGAATTGTTTTGACTTAATGACCAATCACAGACCAGCTGTGTCAGGACTCTGGAAGGAGTCACGGGTTTTCATCATCATTCTTTGTAACCTTCTGTCTGTATCCTTTCTCTATTCTTTAGTATAGTTTTAGCATAGTATTCTTTTATATAATATAATATAAATCCATAAAACAATAAATTAGCCTTCTAAGAACATGGAGTCAGATCCTCAATTCCTCCTTCGTCCCGGGGACCCCAAAAATACCACTGTGAGGGACAGGTAGGAGGGACAGAGAAGTCTGCACAAGTCCTGTTCTGGTCAAAAGGATGAGGCAGAGCACGGTCCCTGCTCTCCCCTAGCTCAGAAACAGATGGAGAAGACAGCAGCTAGGAACACTGGCACTCATGGGCTGTTTGCTCTCTCACCACTTGTGAGGCTTTGGAGGGGAAAATTGCAAGCAGGGATCATCAAGGGGGATATGCTGAGGGAAGGAGCTCTGGGGAGCATGGCTGCCGCTCATACTCAGCATCCACTCCTTGGAGAAGGGGTCATATTCTCCAACCCGGTATCCTCATGGCCTCCAGCCTTGCTTTAAATATGGGAACCAGAGGAAAACACCTTTGTGGTGCTAATGTAGAAACTCTCATCCCATGCAACAACAATTTTGCTTGCGTCTGATTTTCTCCCTCCCTTACCTTTGCCTACACATGGCTCTCCTCAGGGCTGTAGAGGGACTGTACAGTGGGAGCCAGCCCCAGCTGGCTGCTCTGCTCTGGTAGTGAAGAAGATTTATATTATGAGCAAAGAAGGGAGGGTTTGTCCAGAAGGAGGAAGCTGGTGTGAGCAGAACATGGTAAACAACATCACGGAGATTTGTTTCTGCAAACAGTAAATTATAGGCTAACACAGCTCTGTGTTTCACATAAATTTTATTGTGTTTTGGAGGAAATTGCATACAATCAATCAGGTCACTCCAACAGTAGGTAGTATGTTTCATGTGTGCAGTCTGGTCTTTTTCTTGCCGGCTGCCCAGCTTAATTCTTAGCAGAATTTTATGCTATAAAGGGTAACTAAAACTGTCAGCATCCAAGGGGACATCTCTTCCTATTGGGTTTAATGACATTTTTTTGGAAAATTCCTAACTATCCTGAAGTTAGGAAGAGGCATTCTGTCTGTTTGTAAAAATTCAATATCTCTGCATCATTTCCTAATAAGAGTATCTGAAAATATTCTCCATAGACAAAATGTACTGCCAGTGACAGAGAACATTTTCTTCAACACAGAGCTTTTTATTTGTTGTAATTTTTATCATACATCACCATTTCAAATCTTTTTATGAACAACAACTGAGTGGAAAAATTTTTATTCTGAAAAAAAGATCTGGATTTGCAAGAGAAAATAAATGCTAATGGAGCTGCAATTGCTATAACAAAGTACATTTAAAAAACAAACCCTGATGGCTGAAGATTAATCATCTGACAGTGAGAGAAGTAATGTTTAAGGAAGGAACACAGACACTGTGCTTGTGAGTGCCAGCTGCCATCTCCGTGTACCTCACCTCACCTCTGTGCCATGGCACGCTGCTCCCAGCCTTGTGCCAGCACAAGTTCCCTCCTGTTACATTGTGTTTCTGGGAGTTAAGGCGCCTTTTAGATGAAAAATAATGGGCTGAGTAATTTTTTGGGGCAAATGAGACCCCCCCCCCGTCTGGTTTAAAGTGTAGCAACACACAAGGCACTGCCAGCAGAGCGAGGGCACGAGTGCTGCAGTGTGGAGGCAGGGAGGGGCACTTGCAGAAGTGCCATAATTTAGAATGGCTACTGAAGACTTTCTCCAAAGTTATGGGCTTACTTTTGACTTTTCTGCAACAATATTTAGCCAATGTTTTTTCTCTGATGTCAGTGTGGGTACATATTTGTTTTCCTCAGATAGAGCTGTGCTGAGAAGCAAATATGTTTGTTGGGGAATCCTTTTGGCCACAACTATCTGCAATTTCCTCTCTAATTAAAACAAGAACTTCCATTCCATATTACCTTCTTGTCTGTTACAATCCTGGGATATCATTTATACAATTAATTATAGTCAGACCCAGCATTAAAACTAGGAATTGGAAAAAAAAAATCCTATAAAAACAAAACAAAGAGTCCATATTTCAGTCATTAAAAAACAAAAGGAATCAAGGCTTTCCTTGATTTTGGATAGTCCGTAAATGTCTTGAGATAGTACCTGAAAGAAAATAAGCAAGACAGTGAACTTGCATACATGGAGGGAAACTGCACAGTTTCAATACAGATCAGCTGAGGAACCTTAAAACTGCTCCAAGCTGCCTTTCTTTGTTATCTCAGCGTGTAACTCTGCAAAAGAGCAGCTCCAAAACTATTTACACCTGGTTATTTAATTATCTGATAATACTGCTAAGGTTCTAACAGGCCTAAAGTAGAAATTTTAGGAATTCAGAGCATATCCATTCCAAAGGACTGCAGAGGTTGCAAGGGAAACCTTAGGAAAGGCTCACTTTTATGAGGCTCAGTAAAGAGAGGCTTCAGCAGGGTGGAAGCGGTGGTGCAGCTCAGGTCACATTAGATGACTGTCAGGCCAGGGGCACCAACTGACTGCCTGCCTTACACAAATAAGCCAGTGCACCTCCTGTACATGGCTTTAGATTCCAGTTTTATCCCAAATCCTGGCTCTGGTCCTCCCTGGCATTTTGCAAACTGCATTCCAAGGGGAAGTAGCAGCATATGGCAAGGAACAGTTTGATACCTGTGATGGTGATAAGCACGTGGACCAATGCAGCAAAGAGTGAAAAAGGCAAAGGCAAAGGCTGGTAGGGACCAGGTTGCAATGGCAAAACCAAACCATTCCACAATTTCTCCAAAGTAGTTGGCTCCAGAAACGTAGGTGAACAGTCCTCCTGCAGCAACAGACAAAGTATTTCATTTTTACTGTCATCTCCTGTACATGGAAGGTTCTTTCACATAAAGTCAGCAGCAGGATATGTACCCTTTCTTATTCAGCCCGTAGCAGCAACCTAAATGCACTTCCCTGAAGCCAGTGGAGCCGTGCCAAAGGGGGATCTTGTTTGAAATTCATGTGTAAATACGAGAATCAAGGGGGATTCTGACTCAGATGTTTCCAGCACTTTCACAACCATTTATTTTCATTTGGAAAATAACTTAAGAAAGACCATGATTAGATTTCAATTATAAGAATTAGCATTAGTCAATCCTTTTCATGCCCTAAAAATATTTTGCAACTTCACTGCCTGTGGGGAATGCAAAATCTGGATCTCAGTTTTTTGCAACATTTACAAGAGGCCAGTAAATATTGGAGGTGAGAAACTCCGGGAGAGACATATCACCATCCATTCATCACCAAGGAATTCTTGGGTTCCTATCCATGTTGCTCTACAGAGCTAGAATTGCTTTTCCTGGAAAGGCAATTCAACACCTTGGTGTTATTATTTTCCCCTAAAGTTTACACTTTGAATCCACCTTTTGCACAGTAAGCAATCCACTACTACTTCTTTCTGTGCATGGAGAAGACTATTTCCTTCTTTGCAGCTGCCTTGTGCAAAGTTAAAATCCTCTTCCTGTGTCCACTTCAATCTTCTCCGAATTACCAGACAATTTCCTAAATCTCTCCTCACAGTCCGTGTTTTCCAGATACTCTTGCTGCTTTCCTTGGACTGCCTGCAGCCAGCTTACACCAGTCCCTGCAGCCTGGGAGGGCACCTGAACCTAGTACCTGTGCAACACCAGCTTCTCTGCCATTATTGTCACTCTCCTGTGAATTCAGCCAGAAAACATTATTTTTTCTGCTGCCCTACTTCCTTCAGGGAAGGGGGGATAAGAATATACCTTGAGGAATCTTGTAAGTGACTTCCCCGGGTTTCCTCAGCTGGCGCAGCAGGAGATCACTGTGAATGTTGATTCCCATTCCCAGCAGAAATAAGAGGAGGCCTAAGAAAGCAACAAGAAATGGATTAGAAAGACAGCTCTGTCCAGATATCCCTGCTCAAGATATCCCTCGTGTGTGAGGTTTGTCTTTGCAGCAGACAGATAGGGATCATAATGTGAGGTGGGTGGATCCTTTTTCAAGTCAAAAGATGCATTGCTACAAGAAGGCTACTGAACAGGAGAAGCACAGGTGACTGGTGACACCAGAGCACTTTCAGCTGAACTTCCAGGTGACCATAGTCCCCATTTATTGAATACTGATGGGGGGACACAAAGTACCCCATGGCCACCACAGCTGATGACAGCCAGCCATGACTGTGCACGTTCCTGCAGAGTAAGCACTGAGCTGTAGACAAGTACCAATACCCTCCTTTTGCTGCTGAGGAAAGGGGAGCACAGAGACACAGAGTTATCCAGCACATCACTGGAGAAAGGAACCTACATCTCAGCACCTCTCAGTCCACTGCCAGTGAGGCTGCCTGGACAGAGCTTTGGGCGTGGATGGAAAGCAGGTACTTGCTGAGGGATGCTGACATTATCTGGTCAGAGTGATCCATTGACCAGATTCCATTTAACTGAAAAACCAGAGGCATTTGATTGAGAAAGTCTGCAGGTCACATGCCCTTCATTTCGCAACATGTTGGACACTGAGAAAACCACCTCGGACAATGATGGGAAAGCAAGAAAAGAAATAGTGTGTGCACTACAATGTATACATAAAAGATTAAATGCTGATAAAACCTCAACACTTCCAGTAGCAACAGAAAGTTGGTAAGAGTCCATAGAGGAAGAATATATTGTTTGTTTTTTCCTTAATATTTCAAGTACTGCTAATGGCGATTTTCTTTTTTTTTAACATTAAATATATATTTTATTTATCATGAAAATGAAGTTACATGGTGTTTTCTTTGTTGGATATGTGAGGTCTTACTAGACAATGTCCAGAATTTTTAGTATGTGATGCTGACTGAAAAGACTGGACTTGCATCCATGGTCTGAAACAGGGTAGAGAGAGTACCTTGGTTAGTTTGTACTTATTGTAACCAAAACATTTCCACGGACATCCGTGCTAATCCTCATTTCTGTGTTTACATTTAAAACCACTCTCTGTGCAGTACCAAATCTGTAATGCCATCTAACTGCTCTTGTTCAGTTATTCTCTGGGGGATTTTACAGGGTGAAATTCAGCTAGGCTATTAAGTTACAGAATAGAAAGGAATCGTATTAACACACAACCAGACTGTGCGTGATCTCTAATCTTCCCCTGTGCCTTACGTGAGAAAAAAGAGCTCTTTGTCCCCAAAGCCTCATTCATGCTGGGGTTTTGCCCTGCTTTTCTCTCTCACTCAGAAGAGCTGCATGGAGTGCAAAGCTCCCTGGCAGGGAAGAGAAAGCCCCAGCTTGCGCTCGCACACAGCCCTGCTGTGTGCACACTTCTGGCTGAGCAAGGGCACAGCCCCACGCACCTGGGGCCTGAGATTGCATCTCCGGGGCCCACAGCAGCAGGAGGCTCTGGAGTGCTGTCAGTAAAACAAGGCTCATGACTTGAGACTAACACATAACATGATATACCTTCAAAGGTGGCTGCCTAGCAGGAAAAAAAAAGTTACTGCACATTTACTTGTTTTATCTGGGCCAGCAAGCAGGTCTTATGCTGATTTCCATCACAATAGATTTGACTCACATGTTCACTGAAGATTAGGACATAATTCAAAATGCTTACAAATTGCTTGGAGATTAGATCTTGGGAATGCTGCAGCTGTAATTACCTGATGTAAATCGGATGTCGGTGCACCAATCGTTTGGGTATTCAGCGCAGTAAATCAGGTAGTACCCCTGGAGGAAGCCATTATAGATACAGAATAACATGCCAAAGAAAAGCAATTGCAGTGGGAAAGGTCTGCCTCTAGTGAAGAAAGGGTAAATAAATGTCCTAAGGTAGATAAGAAAAAAAAGTCAGCACATTGCTCATGATAACATTGTATCTGCAAGTTCTCTGCTGTAGGGAAAAAACTTGAACAAAGCACAAAGTAGAAAATAGGTCAATAAAGACAAAAAAATTGAAAATAACTGCAACAATATAAGATCAGTAATTTATTTGGAAATAAAATGCTACAGATGCACATCATATTTGGAAATCCTATAGATACACATCTTTTTCTGGTCCTGCAGGACTGCACCCAGGGTGGGAAGTTAAAGAGCTCATGCAGATTCACTGATGCTTTGAGAATCTCTCTGTCCCTTTCTCTATGCTCGTTGGTGAAAATGAGGAATTTGTGCCCACAAACTGCATTTTCATTTCCAGACTTGATTTAATGCTCCAATGGGCCAAGGGAAGATTGGTTGCTGCAGAGGGACATGAGGACATGATGTTCAGACATCAGTGATGTTTGTGAAGGGCAGCACCAACTGCAATACTGATTCTCCAAACAAGGATTACTATGCCACGAGCATCGGGAAGAGCTTTGTTATGGAGAAGACATTCCTGATCCCTGAGGGCTTTAACCCATGGTGGCAGATGGGCTTGAAGACAGTGTTGAGACCCTCTGGCTCTCTCACCCCCTGCAGTATACAGCCCAAGATGTAATCTCCTGTCCCAGCCTCTCCCACTTCACTCAGAAAGAGACCCCCGTGCATCTCTAACAGACAGCAGCTCTGTCCTGCTCTGCTTGGACACTTCAATGTAGGGGCAGAGCACTGTTTTTCCCTGCCTGGGGAGCTGCTTTACCTCCAGTCCCTGCCTCCCCTCCATGCTTTCAAGCTTTTGTTTAAAATAAGAAGAGCTACAGCCATAAGTTTAATATGCTAAACACCAAGATTTCCATGCAGCGACAGCACCTAGGGCTTTCTTGGACAACAGCTGTGCTCACAGTAGCATTAACATCTGTGTCAGCAAATAATTGGTGCTTGTATAGTATTAATTTATATATATATGTTTGCTTCAGGTGGGAGAATCCCCCTTGACACTTTGGGCAATACGCATCATCCCTGGGAGAGTGAAACAAAGAAGATATATTAACTTTTAATTAGTGTTTTCTTACCTGGCCACTTAAGTTCTGTAAGTGGAAAAATCTACACTCTGAATTTCTTTCTTTTGCCCTCTTGGGCTTTGGATAGTGCTCATCATACCAGTATATAAGCATTGCTGATAAGTAATTCACATCCCATGTTGCAAGTGTCGCCTCAAGCAAGCTGAGGCATAAAATCTCATAATATTATAAATCTAGATTAAATCATCCTGTGTCTGGAAGTGAGTAAGCAGAGTACAAGCAGCAGCATGTTAATTCACTGCTTTCCAAACAAGGCAAGACAGATTTCCAGCAATTAAGGCAGCTGTGATGCAGAAGTGCTGAACACTTTTAAAGAAAGAGAAACGTAAGAGGTATGGAAAATGTTCTTCAGATAGTGGCATCACATTTGTCATATTTATTACAGAATGGGAAGGAATGCTCTTTGGAGTAATGTTACCAATAATTACTGGTCTTGCCCTTTGGGAATGTGATGCTGGAGTTATGAGTAAGCAAGGCCAGCTTTAGCATTCTGATCTGCTGTTGAAGTCATATTGACAAATTCAACCTGAACAGTTATGAGAAAAAGTGTGAAAATTTCAAATGCAGGCTTGAAGTCAGCAAATTGTATAGAAGAGGGAATGATGCAAACCACACAAAATTATTTAGGAAGTGAATTTATACAGCAGATTCAAGTAGGACTGGCACTGCTTTATCCTTTGCTGAAACCAGTCAAGTTTAAGAGTCTCTGAGTTTTTACAGCTGATGCAAACAGGAGTTTCTCAGGTCCCAGAAAAACTGATTGTTTCTGTGCTGCTTCCTGCTGTAGAGGTTATGGGCCCTTGAAAGGTGACTTATCCTGCAGTAACAGGAGGCCACAAACCTCTCTGCCATGGAGTGCACACAGGACAGAAAGAATCTGCATGCAAAGTTAAAGTACAATGGCAGGGGAGCCAGGAGGCACCAGCTTTGTTTAGTTGTTGAGGCAGTAAAATCCTGGCATCACTGTAATCCTGCCTCATAGCAGTTTGGACGATCCAAGTCAGGATTTCATCCAAGAATCTTTGTTGTGGAACAAATTCTCCAAGGAAATCTCCGTGGGTCTGTTAAACCAGAGGCCAGATTCAATTCTCTGTGTGAGATTGTACTACATGGCTAGCTGAGGGTGCACAAACTATTCCTGATGAGATTTGAAAAAGCAACAGAGATAAAGCAGGGGCATTTAATAGTTTTAAATATTCCCTGGAAGAGACTGCAGCTCTGCTGGAACTATTTTGCAGTGTGAAAATCAAAGGGGGCCTGAAGACCACCATTTTAGAATACCAGAACAAATCTGGCCTTTTGGTTTTAGTCCAGTGACAAATTTGACCTTTTACTTTTGGTGCAGTATTGATGACTAATTCATTACTCCTTTATTATCTTTACCAGCCAAAGGCACTGCATCTGACTAAACCCTTGCCAACAGCTTCTTTTTAAATGAATGAATAATGCATTATTCATTTTCTTCCCCATCATTTATTTTCCAAAAGAACAGGTTTTGAAGAGAAAATAGTTTGACATTGCATCAAATTTCATGTTAGAGGTATTAGTCCAGCTTGAAAATTCTGGAGACTCTCACTTAAACCCAGGGAAAGTATAGGTTTGCTCTTCTTTCCACAGAAGGTGGAAATCTTGTCACAAATGTTACTACAATCCACTAAGAGTAGGTTGTCAGTCAGAGATGCTTGTGCTCCTGCTGTGTCTTCTCGTCTCCAGGCCCTAGATGCAATGTTTCAGACAGTAACTGCTCATCTGTCACTCTGGAAGCTCAAAGGGTTTCACACTTGGGGCGACTGGGTCAAGGGTGCCCAGAAGGGAGGACACCTGGCTCCCTCCAGGCCTGTGGCCACCAGCCTCCTGCTGTGACTGCCCATCCATGCCTCTGCCACCAGGCCTTCTTCTGGGTCTAACCAGGATGAACGAAGGACCGGGAAGCAGAAAGGTGGCAAGGTGGGCAGGGCTGATGTGGTGCCTTTCTCCTTGAAGGCAGGTGCTGGCATAGCCCAGCCTTGTCCTGCTCATGCTGGGGCATGGTCTGGATGCCCTGGCCCATCCCCTGTGACCCTGGCCAGCTACCAGAAGAGAGTTATGGACTTCTACTGACCAGGAATGCTCTGAGTCCTGGCAGGGATTTTTTGGGTGGCAAGGCCTGCCCTGACTGCCTGGTGAGGATGAACCAAGGTGGCAAACAGTTCATACTAAGCCTGCCATATCTGGTTAATTTCTGAGGAGTCTATCTAAAAAAAAAATTGGGTCAATCTACTATCTTTGGGATGTTTGTGGTTCGTTTCCAAGATAAATCCAACCTCAAGCCTGTTATTGTAGGCGCAGTCTTTCTTTGTGGTCTCTTAGTGTCAGGTCCAGGGCTGATGAAGACTTCTGGCAGGAGCAGACTCATCTTTCTTGGGCAAGAGAAAGAGGCACACATCTGATCAAGGGATGGGAGAAGGACTGAGACTCATGGCACCCTAATTGGGTTTCAAGGAGTTCTTGAGAAGCAAGGCAATGGGAAAGAGAAAGTCTGAGCAGCCCTGATTTAATGCAAAGAGATCAGAAACACATTAGATTCAGCAGGAAATGAGAAGAGACTTGTAAGTGACTGCCATACTGAACCGTGGGGACTGCTGAACTTGTGCCTGAGAACCACAGCCGCAGTCTGGGCTCACGTACTCTGCCTCCTTGCTTGTCCCACCCAGATGTACAAGAGGTGGGGAGGGCTGGTGGCTCAGGTCAGGGTGGGCAGCCAGGCCCTCCCATGAGGGTGATGCCCTCAGGGACCCCCAGCTCATATGTGCACTGAGCTGACCCTGAAAACCCCAGAGAGGCGGGTGCTGTGCAGCTGCTGCAGGGCTCGTGCAGTAGGTGGGACACCCTGCTCCATCGAGGGCCCATGTTGCAGCTCCTTTCCTCACTCCCTGAAAACTCCTTGCTGATGTCTGCAGTTCTCACCACTCTGCTGGTACCTTCTCAAACAAAGACCTCTCTAAGCAGAGGACAGCTCTCTAGACTCTACTGCACCTCCTTCCTTATGGGGCTGTTTTCATTTTCTTATTTGTACAGATACCTGTGTCTCAGGTGATAAGAAAAACCTTGTGGTTTGGGTTACACTAGCTACAGACCCCTCAGACATGAAAGGGTTGGCCTGCTATCAAACCATGGATTTACTTTCAATCTTTCTTGTGCACAGATTGACAAGATTGGTGTCCAAACCTAGGGAGATTACACAGACCAGTTCTCTGCATCAACAATTGATACCATAGGTTGTCACTGGAATCACATTACTAGGCAGCTGCTGGCACCCTTGGCATACCTGACCACTTGGACAGAGGCTCAAGTTCTTCACAAACATGATGGACTTCTATTTGGGGTGGCTGTGATGCCTTACACAAAGCTTCTAATTGTTCTGGAGAGTTATGGGGGCCAAATTAGATGTCTGAAAGACATCTGCTGCTGATTAGTCTGCGCATAATTTCTGAGCCCCATTCTGTAGTTTATTTGTAGGTTAAATGCACTCTGAGGTAATTTTAAACTTTTACTGGTTTTGAGTTGAGTTACAATAATTCTCATTGGATATTTATAGGTGAAAACTGTCAAGTCCACACCAGGACACAATCTGGCACCTAATTTTCCTGTGGTCAGTTAAAAATTTTCAGTTACCCCAGACTGGGCTAAAACAAATGTGATGGGTAAATGTTCAGTTCCAAGCAGCAGGCTAATTTGCTATCAGTTTGAAGGGAAAATAAAAGGAAATACTCAAAATTACTTTCAAAAGTGAAATTAAGCATTTTAAGCCTCCTTCATCATGATACCTACAGATGCACCAGCATCATAATGCAGGTAGAAACTCCTCACCTGTCATACTCCTCTCCTCAAACATCCTACCCTGAGATGCTTTACCCTTCCCTTCCCCACTTACTCTGCAACAGACTGAGAACATCATCAGCCAGGAATATTTAGATGAAAAGTAGGCTGTTAGCAGCTATTTGTACTGTGCAGGGTGGACCATGTCCCTTTCGTTAGGGTCTGCACAGTGAGACATGCCCTGTCACAGACTCAGGAACAAAATCTGGGCTGCACGCAGGTGACACACCAGCAATGCCAGCAGGCAGGAATCATGGCCTGCTCATCAAGCCTCTGGCAATGCCCCTGCAGGTGCAGGCAGACAGCAGACCTCATATATCTCCTCGACTGCAGCTGTATCTCATCTCCTGCTGTAAGGAAGCTGTAAATTCAGGAGCTGAGCTCTTTTTCTGGAGCTGATGCTCAACCAGAGCTGCCTGAGGAGCCACCAGTGCCAGGGGTGTGCAGTGATTGTGAGTGCCACTGGGTGATCCCAGCTGCAGGGCACATTTCCTGGCTGGGGCAGGAATGTTCCTCATTCCTGCATCACTGGGACAATGTGAAACCATCAGGTAACTGTAATCACTTCCTGGACTGTGGCCCAGTTTGTAAGCTCATCTTAAATCATTGACCAGAGTCAGTGAGGGGAGCAGGAGAACTACCTTTTTGTTTTAATCATGCAGATTTATTTATCTAGTGATGACAAAAAGTTGGAATGAACTCTCTTTTCCAAGCCAGCAATATTTTTGCACATGCAAAATACCCTACTTCCATGTTCCTCCAAAGATCTTTGGACAAATTTTGATGGCTATAATTTAAGGAATAAGAAAGGTAGATATAGGATTTAAAATCTTATGATTCAGACGTATAAAACAGTGCTAAGCCTGCCATATCTGGTTAATTTCTGAGGAGTCTATCTAAAAAAAAAAAAAAAAAGGGTCAATCTACTATCTTTGGGATGTTTGTGGTTCGTTTCCAAGATAAATCCAACCTCAAGCCTGTTATTGTAGGCGCAGTCTTTCTTTGTGGTCTCTTAGTGTCAGGTCCAGGGCTGATGAAGACTTCTGGCAGGAGCAGACTCATCTTTCTTGGGCAAGAGAAAGAGGCACACATCTGATCAAGGGATGGGAGAAGGACTGAGACTCATGGCACCCTAATTGGGTTTCAAGGAGTTCTTGAGAAGCAAGGCAATGGGAAAGAGAAAGTCTGAGCAGCCCTGATTTAATGCAAAGAGATCAGAAACACATTAGATTCAGCAGGAAATGAGAAGAGACTTGTAAGTGACTGCCATACTGAACCGTGGGGACTGCTGAACTTGTACTGAAGATTAATAAGAATAAACTTGTTTCAGATGAGAAATAACACCCAATACTAGAAAATAATTTATTTGGGACAGCTGAATAGCTGTGACCAACAGTTGTCCTGATCCTGAAAGGAAGTTAGTTTGAATGTGATTGATGAATGAATAAGATTTCTATTAAATGTAATACAGAAAAAACACTGAAGTAAAGAGCTGGGTAGGACTGGGAGAGGGAGGATAATCAGACATTACAGACAAAGGCATATTCTTTAATAAAGAGAACACAAAGATTTGGAATTAATATTAATTCTTATATTTCAGGGGATAAATTATATTCCATTGAAGAGAGGCTGCTGAGGACAATTGACCACCATTTACTGCATTTTGTTTTGAATGATCTGACTCTGGCTTCTGCCAAGACAGAGTGCTGACTGTGAAGGGCCTCCGCTCTAATCCAGCGTGATACCTTCAGGGTTTCATAATGTCTCATGACTCATCTAACATTTTATACAAACTGAACATCTCAAAGATGATAAACTGCTTAGAATAGATTAGCAGTTGCTTAACACCAGCATTTATGAGTAAAGCTCCAGAGTGGTACTTGCAGTGCCAGGAAGGCTGACACAATGGATGACAGCACTTGCAGAACAGTCAAAGGAATCAGCAACTGCACTTGACTTGTGGCCACAGAGCTAAAACCAGATTTCAGGTTGAAACCTTGGCGACAGGTCAGAAAAGCACAGTTTCTTACAACTGCCTTTGAATGGAGGGGGGTTAGAGGAAAAAATATTTTCAAAAGCATGTTTATCTCATGGGAAAGGCTAAAAAATGGTGCTTCTGTATCACTATCAATCACTGAAGGAAAAAAAAACCATGATGCGCTTAACCTTGGATAGATTTAAGGAATCTGAGCTATGTAATACTCAGTTCCAACATTATAAACAGCTGAACTAGTCATTGTGACCAGCTAGAATGACTCAGTAATGCCTCATTGATTGATATAAATTGGTAGCATGCTGTGCATTTAGCAAAGTAAGAAGGATAAATACAGTTTATAGATAAAGCTTAGTCCTCTTCACATTGCATACAGATATTATTAGGTGTGCTATGTTTAATAAAATATAAGTGGTTAGAAAACAATTCAGGAAAAAGGAAAGGAATTAGACCTTAAAAAGGGTATTTGGTTTTAATTAGTAGAAAATAATTGTGTCAGCTTGACTCCAAGGCAAAAATTTTTCCTTTTCCAAATTCACTGCAACAGTGGCCAGGTTTCAAAAGTGTTTTGCAATTTTGTTTATAAATTACTTCATTACTCCTCTTGGTTTTCTTCCATTTTTTCTGAAAATGTCACTAGAAAATGTGGTATCTCCCACTGACTACCAGCATCCAGACAGAACCAACAAAGGAGAATTCTTCTGGTAAAAAGGCATTCAGTCATGAAAAGCATCATACTGGTTTTGCAGATACAGGATCAAAACACTGTACTTCAGTTGTTATGCATTTTCTAAAGGGACACCAAGAACAGAATTGCTTGGTTTGGTGCATTATCAAGCTGCCTCAGGAAGTCACAATCCACCAGCAAATCACACTCAGTATACATTTATACCAGCATATTTGTTTCTTAAATGTTTCTATTTTTGGTATAAACACCAAATAGGTTTGAAATATTCTTAATTTAAAATATTATTTTATTTTCATTTCCTATAACCCAGTCACTTTTTCTTTTTCTTTTTCTTTTTTCTTTTTTCTTTTTCTTTTTCTTTTTCTTTTTCTTTTTCTTTTTCTTTTTCTTTTTCTTTTTCTTTTTCTTTT